>JBBBDQ010001471.1:3295000-3490000 GCA_037127315.1 Ascarosepion bandense
AAAGTATTAACAACATTCGAAACATTAATTTTAAACAGTCCTCAATATAGAAATAGATTAATGAATATTTAAGACTCAAGCTTATATAGCAGAAGTGGAAAACTGTTTTTAAAATTTTCTTTTCTCTCTCTCTCTCTCTCTCTCTATATATATATATATATATATATATATATATATAAAACATTCTTCTCTCTCTCTCTCTCTCTCTCTCTCTCTCTATATATATATATATATATATATATATATATATATATAACTTCTTAAATATCCATGAATTCGTTTTCTATTTTCAAAAATAAATCATTTTCCACATTTGTTTTTAAATTCTCTCCTGAAGAAAAACGTCATCGTTCTGAAACATGAATTTTTATGTTTAGTGATGAAATGCTTTTATAAACGATTGTAATAACAACATTGATATATATCTTATTAAGATTGAGCTCTCTAGAGAAGAAAATTTTAAAAACAATTTACACTTCTGCGATATATGCATTACTCCTCAGATATGAATTGATTTCTTTCGGTGACTAGCGTGTGTATACACTGCTTATATACACTACGTTAAAATTTCCCTTCCCTGATTCCATGCGCCTATCGCTTAGGGGGTAGCGACTGCGACTGACACCAAGTCGGTCGAGTTTAGATCCCGGCCAGAAGCAAGTGGATGTGTCTAGCCTAACTGATGAGCAGTGACACAGCAAAACAGGCTTGAATATGGATGACTAATATATATATATAAAAGCCTGTTTCGCTGTATCACAGCTCATCAGTGTGGCTCATCTAGCCACACTGATGAGCTGTGACACAGCAAAAGAGGCTTGAATATGGATGACTAATATATATATATTAGTCATCTACATAAAAGCCTGTTTCGCTGTATCACAGCTCATCAGTGTGGCGAGACGCATCCACTTGCTTCTGGTCGGGATCGAAACTCAACCGATTTGGTGTCAGTCGGAGTCTCTACTCCCTAAGCCATCGACGCATGGAATCGGAGACGGGAAATTTTAACGTGTTGTGTATAAGCTGTGTATAAACACGCCAGTCACCGAGAGAAGTCAATTCATTTCTGAAGAGTCACGCATATAGTAACTGTTTTTAAAATTTTCTTCTCCAGAGAGCTCAATCGTAATGAGAGCATAATATATATATATATATATATATATATATGTCCAAGTGAATAAAGAATGAAGAAAGTATTAACAACGTTCAAAACATTAATTTAAAAGAGTGCTCAATACAGAAATAGCTCAATGAATATTTATTGTTATAGTTTAGAACATGTACAAATTGATTGAATTTTGTAAGAATTTCCAAATTAATGTGATTTTCACCGGAAAAAAGGCGAGTTATATAATATTACGCTTTCCATTGTAAACTCTCGCAATAATTTAGCTTCCAACTAACGAAAATAAAAACAAGATTTTTACCAAAATTTCGAACGCGCCTCCTTGGGTTAACTCTCACAACAGACTTCAAGTGGAATGACTATATAGAATCCATAGTTAAATCCGCTGCTAAGAAGGTCGCTTCTCTGTGTAGAGCCAGGAAGTCTTTCCCGTCCGAAACAATCCTGCACATATATAAATCTACCATCCATCCGTGCATTGAATACTACTGCCATATCTGGTCGGGGACTCCTGCTATCCACTTAGGTGTCCTTGACAAAATCCAATGGAGAATCTGTAATGTGATCGATCCCGACTTGGCAGCTCGGATACAGTCATTTTCTCACCGGCATAATGTGGCTTCCCTGTGTCTCTTCTACGAATACTTTCATGGCTTCTGCTCTGATGAACTTAGCTCACTGGTACCCTCTATATATGAATTTACTCGAGCCACAAGATTAGCAACTAGGTCCCACCCTTTTACTGTGAAACTAATAAATTGAAAACTCAAATTCTACTCCAAAAGCTTCTTTTCTCGCACTTCACGCCTGTGGAATTCCTTTTCTTTTACTTGTTTTCACGACAGCTATAATCTTCAAGAATTTAAACGTAAATTTAATAGTTTTCCCCTAACTCACTAACCTGCATCCTCTCTCTCATCCTCCTTTCTCCGTCCACTCCTCTTTCAACATTATTCACTTACCCACTTCCTGACACTCCCTATAACCTGTCACTCTTTCTCATAACTTATCTCCTATGTAACACCCTGCTCAACACTGGCAATTAAATGTCTTGCTTGGGGAGATATGATTATGAAAAAAAAAGTCTTTAAGGGTACACACATCTCTGTTCGTTGTAAGCATATTTACCCTACTTCCCCACTGGAGCGATATGTGACACAAGGTCTTTTTTTTTTTTAACGCGGGGAGCCTGACCGCGTACGGACGGGCAAAGGAACAAAAATTCCCCAGTTCCCTCAACCGCTGGTTGAGCTGGCCCCAGTGACGAGAACCTGGTCCACCCCTCTGCTGCCATGGAGTGGCGCGGCCTCGGGGCTCTGTGTAATTTTACTGAGTTGCAACTCTACCCTCGCAACAACGGAGCTACAACTGAACCGCACTCTGTCTTCGAGGACCGAGACGCAACTGAGAGATGATTCGGTACCCACCCGACACAAAAATAAGGCGGGTCAATATGTGCCTAGCGACTTCGCTCTCTGTACTCTAGCGCCGTTAGCACAGCTACAGTCCTGATATTTTTCGATCAAGGCTCATCAATATCTAGATCTAGTATAGGCGGATAGAAATCCTCTACTGAATATTACTGACAACTTTCATTAATAGACAGTTGCATGAAACCAAATATATTTTGATCCTTAAAGTGGTAGAATTACTATTTGCTTACTATTTACAGCCACGGGACACTGTTCCCAGGGACCGGGCATCTATTCAGTGTAATTTTTCATAGTTGCGAACCTGACCTCGCGGACGGAGCTACAATTGAGCCGCACTCTTGTCTTCGAGGACCGAGACGCGACTGAGAGATGATTTTTGGTCCCTACCCGACACAAAAATGTGCCAGTTCGTTGTAAGAACATCATACAAATTATTTGGCTGAACAGAATACCAATCTGGACCTTGGAAGGAACTATGCGTTTTTTAGTTTATTTTATTACCGTTTTTTTTTTTGTCAAAATATTTTCAAGGAATTTAGTATCATTTGTCATGTTTCAAGAGAAGCTAATATCGTAAACGACAGCCCGTTGATGGTGGTGACTATCTATCTGTTGCTTTGGTGAAGAAAAAAGCTGGCTTAAAAAAAGAAAAAAAAATTGTTTGGCTGCTGCGTTAACGGAAGCTGCTCTAACGGAAGTTGCGTGAAACGACTTCTTTTTCTTTTTTTAGCTTGGTTACTGAAGGCTGTGAAAACGCAACTTGAAGACATCTCGTAACACGAGGAGGCGAAGTCCTTTGATAAAAAAAAATATACGAGAACAAAAGAAAAGCCAAAAAAACAAAACAACACAAAGCCGGAACTCCAGACTCTGGTGACCACACACCAGTGTGAAACGGTCGTTAGAGATTGAATTGGTCCTGTGGGAAGGGGGTGAGTCCTTAGGTACGTGAGTGGTTGGATGGCGGGGATATAATCCTGATATAGCAAGGAAGTTTTTTCTGTCAGTCCGAGGGAAATGTCTGGTGGGGTGGGAGAAGAGGGTAAAAGAAATCGAAAAAAAGGAAAAGGCGTTTATTTTTATGATTGTTTTTACCTGGCTTGATGTGTGAGTGGAGGATTGTATACAGGGTTAGAGGAATACTTGCGACTCTATGTGTGTGAATATGTATGGATCAGTGTGTAAAAGTGTGTGAATGTGTGTGTGAAAGTGTTTGTGCGTGAGTGTGCGTGTGCGAATACGTCTATGACTATGTGAATATGGGTATGTATGAAATGGTGTATGTATGTGTGTGTGTGTGTGTGTGTGCATGAGTGTGTGTGGATGTGTGTATATTAGTGTGTGCGTGTAAATGTGTCTGAGTGTGTGAAGGTGTGTATGTTTGCATGAGTGTGTATGCGTGAATTTGTGTGAATCTGTGTGTATAAGTGCATATTTGAATGTGTGTATGAGTGCAAATGTTGTGTGAATGTGTGTGTTAGAGAGAGAGAGAGAATGAGAGAGAGTGAGAGAGCTTGAGAACTAGATAGAGAGAGAATGAGAGAGAGAATGAGAGAGAGAGTGAGAGAGATTGAGAGCTAAAGAGAGAGAATGAGAGAGAGAGAGTGAGAGAGATTGAGAGCTAGATAGAGAGAGAGAGAGAGAAAAAATGAGAGAGAGAATGAGAGAGCGAAAGAGAACGAGAGAGAATGACTGAATATGATTGTGACGGAAGGAGAGAAAAAGAAATTAATTTGACGCTGAAAATCTTTCTTCTTGGTTTTATAATGCTTTTCTAAACTGAAATAATTTTTTTACTGTTAGTTCAATACAAGTCCCAAGAGCCAACCAAGGTACGGTTTGCTAAGTGAGTATCTGAAGATGATCATTATGATTTGTCATTTTTTTATCCAAAATATCCCATAGATGTTCAATGGAGTAATTTCAAAATAACTTGTTTAATAGAAAATAGGAAAAATTACATATAACTTCTTTTTAATACATTTCTTTTACCCTTAGTTTTAAATAGTCAATATTTATTTGCACTTTATTTGGCTTTTCACCCTGTATTTGAATTTCAGTGAGGAAAATCACCCCTGTCCTAATACTTTTGCACATTATTGGTAGTGTGCAAAAGTTTTAGGACAGGGTTGATTTTAAACTTTATTTTGATGCCTCATAAAAGATAAAATAATTCTTGTCCTAATACTTTTGCACAGTACTGTATATTTGTTTGACCTAATCCAGTCCTTCCTCTCTAACCGCACATTGAAGGTGGTATTAAACGGACATACCTCCCAGATCTACCATACGAACGAGGGTGTCCCTCAAGGCTGTATCCTAGGTCCTACGCTCTTTTTGATCTACATTAATGATCTCCCTGATGCCATAAGTTCTCAAGTAGCTACTTAACTAGCAACTAGTTCCTCCCCTCTTACAGTGAAACCGATAAAATGTAACTGCAATTTCTACTCTAATAGCTTCTTTTCTCGCACTTCCCGCTTGTGGAATTCCCTTCCACATGATTTTCTTCCCCGACAGCTACAATCTCCAGGAGTTTAAATGTAAGGTCAACAGACACCTCCTAACACACTAACTCGCATCCATTCTCTTAAACACCCTTCCCATCTACCCACCCCCATCCTCGCTATCCTTACCTGTCTATCACCCCCCTTCTGACATTCCCTATGTCTAACCACTCCTTCTCTTTACCTTCCCCTATGTAGCCCCATGTGCAATAGTGGCAGTGGAATGCTTTGCTTGGGGTGAGACGATTAAAAATATATATATTCCCTTTAGTCATGCTCATGGAGAGAGAGAGAAAGAGAAAGAGAGAGAGAGAGAGAAAGAGAGAGAGAGAAAGAGAGAGAGAGAGAGAGAGAATAGCATGGTAGCATCGGTTCAGTCCATTTCTCACTGAAATCAAGTAGCGTCTCTGATAAGTCTTTACACATGATTAAATAGAATAGTCCATTATTTATCCGTTATTAACAGGAGACATTAAATACTCCGTCATTCCTTCCTTCCTTCCTTCCTTCCTTCCTTCCTTCCTTCCTTCCTTCCTTCCTTCCTTCTCTCTTTATTTTATTTTTTCACTGAAACCATGTAGTGTCACTGGTATGTCATTTCCGCCTTTCCACATGATCAAAACACTATAGTGCATTATTTATAAGGTATTAGCAAGACGTATGGGTCGTACTAAATAGGGGGGCAGAGCGAGCAGAATGATAATACTGTTTGATTGATTCGTTAATATTACAAAATGTCAACCCTTATAGAGTTATGTCATGCTGTATTTTGTATGGGGCACGCGGTGAGGATCAAAATCAATACTTACTAGTAGTGGTTACACGTCTAGCCTTGATAACCATAAAACACATGCCGAGCGGCTATTCTTTTCGGATATTACTAAATAAATTAGCACAATTTTACAACAATAAATTATTAATTCTTGATTATTGATAATAACTTTTTTTCTTTTTTAATTTCTGTGAATGTGGTTTTATTTGTTCTTCGGAAGAACGCAAAAATATTTTTAATTTTGAGAACCCAAGTAAAAAATCCTTTTATGTTTTGCATTTAATGATCAGCTACCATGATATGCATTGTGGTGCAGTGGATATCGGCTCGAAACGAGAAATTGGGGAACCAAGTTCGAATTCCAGCTGAATTCATTGCATTCACTTACGCGCAAATACCCTTGGGAAAGGTATTAATCCGCCTATTCCTTCCTGTTATGGGTTAAATAACAGGACAGATAGGGTTCCATGGTCGGCAACCAGTCTACCGCAGAAAGCAATGGCAACCTACTGCGGGATAATCTTCTGCCCAGTCAGTCATGTCTCTTTTGAGACATGATCGCCCAAGAGTGTATCACGTATGGCAGTTATCTGATTGACCACGACGCGACTATTTTTGGTTAATATTAGCAGAAGGCATTTACTTTCTTGGAATATCTTTAGAGGAATTTCACATTTCGACGTTGTGTAATAGTTATCAAGCTTGTCTGGCTAGATCAGTTACGATGGATAGTGAGTTTGATCCTCATTGGGTACCCCATACATTGAGCCATGTATAAGATGCGCCTAGAAAATCACTATACTTTCGTTACATCTAAGCTACGCTTAGTAGACACACTGGGTACGTCGACGTCGTGTATTGGTTAACAAGCATGTCTCACTAGATCAATTACAAGTTTAAAACTGAGTAATTTTATCTTGTCTAAGTGCTCCATACTCGTGACCTTATGATACCTCTAAGCAACGCTTATTTTACTATTTTTGGGGTGGGTTAAAACGCTCTTAAACGTGGAAAGTAAATATTTCTTCAAAGCACATTGCAAGCAACGAATAAAAATAAGATTTTAAAGTTTAAAACATTGCAGTTAGAATGATAGCTATTAAACTGAGAGCTATTAAACTCGAAAGCTTACAATGGTTTTCTCAATTTAAACCAGGTTACGTTGGCTTTTGTCTATCTCTTGAATTCATAAAAGTACTAAAAACAAAAAAAAATGTAATAGCTTCCGACCAATGCCATTTTGTCCGACTAGCAAGTAGGACATTAATATTAAACAAAGACTGACCTTTCGTTGGCGTCGGCTAGAGCAGACAGTAGTTGTATAAGCAAGATGGCGAAGCAGACGACTTTTGGCTGTGAAAGGAAAAAGAACAACGTATTCAAATTTTGTTTGTGTCGACTCAATGTAAATTGTCTCGGGTTGTTGAAATCACCATCGACGCAATATGATGCGCCTTGGTAAGCTAAAGGAATGAAATGTGTTTCACAAAACAACTGATTCAAATTTGGGGTTTTACTATATCGCGCGTGTGCAAGGCACATACATATGTACGCCATGATTGAAAAAAAAAATGCGCGCTCCCGCGTGTGTGTACTTGTAATCTAAACTTATTTATAAATGGAACTTTGTCTGTGTGTATATGTATGTGTACGTGTGTGTGTCTGTGTGTGTGTGTCCGTTATCTATAGACTCCGAAACAGCTGAACCGATT
Organism: Ascarosepion bandense; assembly: GCA_037127315.1. NCBI lineage: Eukaryota > Metazoa > Mollusca > Cephalopoda > Sepiida > Sepiidae > Ascarosepion > Ascarosepion bandense. Next base: position 3,302,554 of record JBBBDQ010001471.1, read on the forward strand.
TTCTAGAAAAATTTACTCAGTCGTGCTATAAGCGTCTGCGAGTGTTTTGTGTCGAGCTACCCCCGATAAATATCGAAAATCGAAAAAATCGGGTTATAGAAGGAGTGGTCCGATTATAATCAAATTTGATACACTCATAGACAAAGACATAAAAAACGATATTCAGAAGTTACAAGGTTGCAGTTCTTACAATATTGCAGCAAATCGATAATATATATATATATATATATATATATATATATATATATATATATATAAGGCAAATGTTTGTGTGTGTTTCTGTTTATCTGTCTGTATGTCTGTATTTTTTCAGCCCTTTTATTTTAGTTTTTGCTTCGGGTTTGGCTCTAAGTAGGTATAATTGTAGTTCTTAGTCTCAGCCATGATACCATTTACTCAAAGGACTTATTTAGCCTGCAAAATTTAGTTTACGACGAAAAAAACTTATTTGATATTGATGCCAGGAAATCAAAATTTGACTTACATCCATTCATTTTTCTTTCACTCTACGGTTTCGTTTTAACTGGAAACAACTATTGCTTTTTAGTCTTTCGTGCCAACGTCCAAAGAGTCCGAGCTCGAGGACCATGCATTAGTTTTAAAGCTTCCATTACACCCGAGCAACGCTGGGCTATCCTGCTAGTATAGAATAAGGCAGGTCAATTTTGGAAGCGCTGTATTGTACTCAGTTTGAATGTTTGGGGTTGACATATTAAATAACCACACGAAATAGATTTTTCTTCCGAATTGTTACTGTTTTTTGAGGAAACGAGTTCGAAGATTAAGTTAAGGTTCAAAATTGTACTACCGAAATTTAATTCTGGTGTTCTGTAAAAGCCTTAGTGTACAGCCTTATAAAATTTATAATCTACTGAAGCTTCACAATTGGCGGCTCGACTCTAGCCACTTTCTTACTGGCGGGATGTGGCTTCCCTCTGTTCTAAAAAAATTTTCATGGCTTTGACGAACTTTAGTCACTGATGCTTCAGGAGTTTACTCGTATAACCAGACTGGCTCTAGGATCCCACCCATTCACAGTTAGATCAGCCAAATGCAACCGACAATTCTACTCCAGCAGCTTCTTTTCTCGCACGTCCCACCTGTGAAACTCCCTTCCATATACTTGCTTTCCTGACGCCTACAACCTTTAGGAATTTAAATGCAATGTCAATATCTATCTCTAATCCACTTGACTCCAGTCCTTCTTTCGTCCTTTCCCCAACACCTCGTGTATCTTGTTCTTTTCCTTTCTCTCTACCTTCGCAACTGTCTTCACACCTGTGTTCCCATCCTTCTCTTGCCCTTTCTGACAACCTTTGTAACTGGTTCGTCTTTCTCTTCTCTCTCTCTCTCTCTCTCCATCAGTCCGTATATCTTGTTGTTTTCCTTTCTCTCTACTTTCGTAACTGTTTTCACTCCTGTGTTCATATCCTTCTCTTGCCCTTTCTCTTTCACCCCCTGTAGTTGGCTCGTCTTTCTCTTCACTCTTTCTACATCACTCCGTGTATCTTGTTCTTTTCCTTTCTCTCTACCTTCGCCACTGCCTTTACACATCTGTTCCCATCCTTCTCTTGCCCTTTCTTTGACACCTCCTGTAACTGGTTCATCTTTCTTCTTACTCGCCTCCGGTCTAATCTTTTACTCTTATGTAGCCCCCTTGCTTGGGGGAAAAGATTGAAAAGAAAAATTGTATATGGACAAGATGCATTGCAAAAACACATTATTACTAAATTATGTACCGATAAAACAGCCTAGCACGATGTTTAAAGGGCGCAAACTTTATAAAAACAAAGTTTTACCATCACAATGTTTATGATATTATTATAGGTACTTCCATCAATTCGCGGGAAACAGTATAGCGTAGTGAAAAAGGCCAGAAACTTAACGAAAATTAAGTTTTATCGTAAAAATGTACATGTTATTAAGATGAAAGACCAAAGTAATTCTTAATTATTTTTTGAAATTTTTTTATTCCTTTCTAACACGTTCGAAATTTTGGTTAAAATCTTGTTTTGTTTACGTCATCGCCTCCTCCAACTACCAACATTAATTTTTTTTGCGCGTCTTTTCCGTAGAAAACACATTTATTTTGATTTTCTTGTAAAAATCAAATAATTGTCTGATTTTAATGAAATTTTCAGAACATATTCACAAATGAATGAAATTATCTTTGAAACTTTTTGTTAGAAAATATTGGTAATTTTTTAAAAATGTGTTACCACCCCACTTACTACCCCACTTACCACCCCACTTTCATGAAATTTCGCACATAACCTTCTTGTTCTCTGACAAATTTTTGGTCTGAAGTAGGATTCTTTGGAGATTGTAAATCATCTACTATTTTTTTCTAATTAGTGCCAACTAAATGAAAATCTGAATTGAAAACTAATAAATCCAATGAAAATATGACATTACTTAATTAGAAAAGCTTCTAATTGCTTTTGTAAATAAGTAATATTAAGGACATTATTATCTGAAGAAATAATTTTGTTTTTTAATGAATAATGAATTTTTACAAGATTTGTTTCAATTTTTTTACATTTTAATTATAATAATTTATAATAGTGTAAAATTCTGTATTTGGTTGTTCTCTGGAGGTTATATAATAATTAATTGGAAACAAAATTATGAGTCTAAAATTGCAAAGATTAATATATATAGTGGTGCCAACTATTTTTAAAATATTTTTTATTTACTTAATACGTTTCTTATTTTCATGTATGGTTGACTAAAACTGCCATTATTATGTAAAGGTTACGTAATTGAAAAGTTTTGTCCCTTACCTTAGAATTATGAAAACTGCTTTTATGTTCATGCGTAGAAAGCTGTCATCGCTTCGTCATTCAACAGTCCGTCAAACGTTCGATCAGATGAACACTACTAATCGTTAATAATTGGTTTTATATTACTTTTTATGCTATAAGTAAGTAATATTTCATTAAAATCAGATTAATTGAACTTTCAATTATCTAATTTTACTAAAATAAAGTGTCAGAAATCTTTTGAAATATATTTAAAATCGATGAATATTTGTTTGTTTACAAATTTCTTAAAATTAAGAAAATGGCCGCTTTTAAAAAATTAAAATTAAATGTAATCTACATAATTTCCATCTGAAATACCCCAGAATTTTAGACTTAATGGAAATAATAAATTTAATAATTAAGCTTTTAATAAAATCTAAAATGAAATCTACAAGAATGGTTTTTCCTTTTAGAAATTTCAATTTAATCTTAGGTATCGAAAATTTATGCCGAAATATTATTAAGAGGAAAGATCAACATTTGTTTTCATTGTTTTCAAATTTAATACTATCTAAGCTTTCGGCTTACATATGCCATTATCAAAGACGACAATTTTAGGTACCTCCACTAAGTCGCGAGTAATACAGCATAGCCTAATGAAAAAGGCCAGAAACTTAACGAAAATTAAGTTTTATCTTCAAAATGTTGATGTTATCATTAAGATGAAAGACCAAAGCATTTTTAAAATATTTTTTGATATTTTTTTAATCCTTTCTAACACGTTCGAAATTTTGGTAAATTTTTTTCAACCGTTGTTTACTAGAGGTTACTATTATGGCAAACGTAATATTAATTCTTGCAAAACTTAAATATCTGATTCTAATGAAACTTTCAGAACTTAGTCACAAACAAATTAAATTATTTACCCAATTACTAGCAGTATATCCCGGTGTTGCTCGGGTGTAATGAAAGCTTTAAAACTAATCAATGGTCCTGGAGCTCAGACTTTTTGGACGTTGGCACGAAAGACTAAAAAGCAATAGTTGTTTCCAGATAAAGCGAAACCGTAGACTGAAAGAAAAATGAATGGATGTAAGTCAAATTTTGATTTCCTGGTATCGATATCAAATAAGTTTTTTCGTCGTAAACAGACACACACACAAACATCTTGCCTTATATATATATATATATATATATATATATATATATATATATATATATATATATTAAGAAGTGAATGGCGTGTGTATACACTGCTTCTATGCAACACGTTAAAATTTCCCTACTCTGATTACATGCACCTATGGCTTAGGGAGTAATGACTCCAACTGACACCAAATCGGTCGATCCCGGCCAGAAACAAGTGGATGTGTCTAGCCACACTGATGAGCTGTGATACAGCGAAACAGGTTTGTAAGATTTGGATGACTAATATATATATATATATATATTATCCATTTTCTGCACTATTGTAAGAACTGTAACCTTGAAACTTCTGAATATCGTTTCTTATGTCTTTGTCTTTGAGTGCATCAAATTTGATTAAAATCGGACCACTCCTTCTATAACATGATTTTTTCGATTATCGATTTTCTATATTTGGTGGGGGGTACCTCGGCACAAAACCTAGCTAAGAACATTCGCAGACGCTTATAGTACAACTGTGTACATTTTTAAGAAAATCGGTTCAGCCGTTTCGGAGTCTATAGGCAACGGACGCACACACACACACACACACACACACACACACACACACACACACACACACAGAGTTCCATTTATAAATACGCCTAGATTTAGATTATTTTTGAAAATCTTGGTAAAAATACTTTTTTTTACATCTGTTATCCCCACCTCTAATTAATTTCATGAAATTTCTAGAAATTTAAGTCTATCACTTATCATAAATATATTAGTTAAATGCAGATCTCCTTGGGGAATATAATTTGTATTTTACTTCTATGGAGCCACTTTTCCGAAAATCTGCTCCGAATAGTTAAATAAAAATTCATTAAATCTATCCCATTTTTAATTTAGATAAATTTTTCATTGATTTTATAAATAATATATATTAATTATATTATATTCTGAAGAAAAAAAATCGATAAATAACGAATTTTTATAAGAATTGTTTTCATTTTTTTCTTTGCTAATTTTGATGATTTATAGAGTTTTAAACATCTTTTAAATTACTTCCAGTCAATCGGGGTCTTCGGTTATTAACTTATTAATTAAAGACTATGTTTACAAATCGAAAATTGAAAATCATTTAGAGTAAGATTTTAAAAGTAATAATAACTTTTAATTCTTTATGGTAAATTGCACATCTTTTTAACTATGGAAAGTTATAAGTGGCTTATCATCAAAAGATCACATTTTTAAAGGGTTTTCCCCCTAACGTAAGATTCACTTAGATTTTATAAATTTATGTCAGTTCTGGTTAACCATACTATGTTAGATGTGTAAAATGATTGATGACAGGCTGTCGTCACCTACTTTAAAGGTCAGCAAGATATGACCTCCTTGATTAAAAATACTTTTATTTTAAATTTCTTGCCATAACCAAGTAATATTTGTTTAAAATCAGTTTAATTTAATACTAAATTGGCTAATTTTCGAAAAATAACGTCTTACAGATGTATATTTTATTTTTACAAGATCTTTAAAACCGAGAATTAACTTTTGTTTACTAATGTGTCGATCGCTCAGAAATGGCTGAAAAATGAAAAATGTTTTAAAAATTTAAAAATTTAGATTCCAATCAATATAATTTCTGTTTGAAAGGTACCAAAGTATTTTGCTTACTGGAAATTGTTAATTTAATCATTTAGCTTTCAATTAAGCTAAAATTCAAACTTCAAGAAAACTTTTTTTTTTATTTTTAAAAATTCCTTTTAAAACTCAGCTATCAAAATGAGTCGAGGTACCTATTATATAACAACGTCATGTGCGCACCCAAGCCAACCCTTCCTGAACTTCGACCAATCTGCCCACGTTGATCTCGGACAGGCCGAAGTGTGATCGTCTGTTATTAACTGGCCAGAGTCAGTCCAGGCTCGCGAGAGGACAGTATATAGTTAAAACACAATCTCCGATTCCCACAGGGTATTGGTCCTTTAGTCAAGACCACCAGATATAAAACGTGGCCTCTTTAGGGCACCAAATATATTACCGATCTTGTCTCTGCCACCGGATATAACACGATCCCCGGAAGACAGTGAACAGAATATAACCATTTCAACACTACGACGACACGGATGTAGCTTTATATTTACTTATATTCAGTTTATGTACACACTCGGGCCACAAGACTAGCAACTAGGTCCCACCCTTTTACAGCGAAACCAATAAAATATACCGCAAATTCTTCTCCAACAGCTTCTTTTCTTGCACTTCCCGCCTGTGGAATTCCCTTCCGTAGCTTTCCAGACACCTACAATCTCCAAGAATGTAAATGTAAAGTCAATAGTCACCTCCTATCTCACTAACCTGCATCCTCTCTCTCATGCTCCTTTCTTCGTCCACTCCACTCTCATCAGTATTCTCATCCTTCTCTTACCCACTTTCTGACACCCCTGACAACCTGTCATTCTTTCTCATAACTTTCCTTCTACGTAACCCCTGCGCACCAGTGGCAGTAAACTGCCTTGCTTGGGGCGATATCATTATATTAAAAAATCTATCTATCTATCTATCTATCTATCTATCTATCTATCTATCTATCTATCTATCTATCTATCTATCTTTAAATGTAAAGTCAATAGTCATCGCCTATCTCACTAACCTCCATCCTCTCTCTGATGCTCGTTTCTCTATCCACTTTGCTCTCATCAGTATTCTCATCCTTCTCTTATCCACTTCCCGACACCCCCATAATCTGCCACTCTTTCTCATAACTTTCCTCCTATGTAACCCCCTGCGCACCAGTGGCAGTAAACTACCTTGTTTGGGGCGATATGATTATTAAAAAAAACATTTCTATACATTTATATTCCAGAGAATGTAAATAAATCTAAAAGACATGCATGTGTAGCTAATCAGTATTTCATTTACTGATTGATTCGTTTTCTACAGCTTATCAACAGACAAGAAATTATTATGTAAATATAAAGTGGGGGATCTATTTTATGTTACAGTCAATATATAAATTGATCCCTCACGTTATGGAGACAGTCATTCTTCTCTTACTCACTTCCTGACACCCCCTATAACATGTCACTCTTTCTCATAACTTTCCTCCTATGTAATCCCATGCACACCAGTGCGAGTAAACTGCCTTGCTTGGGGCGATATGGTTATAAACAAAAATTATTAGCAGGTTCAAAGGACGTACAATCAGCTGGCTGGTATTTTCGTATCACATAATTAGTTTACTAATTTTCTCGAGAGCGTGACTTGTTCTGTCGGCTTGTAGCTTGTCGATTTCGGACTGACCATCTCCTGCAAAATCACGGGCCCAATTCCCTTGATTTTATCTTCCACCTCGATTTTATTGAAAAGGCACAAAACCGAGGTGGTAAGCGTAGCTACGGAATTCAGTTTTCCTTCTTTCCAGCTCGAAATGAAAATAACAGTTGTCCATTTTGATTGAGACTTTCGCCACTGAGTGGGGAGAGACTTACTCTCTATTATTGCTTGCCTGTCTATACCGAAAGCTCAGGTAGCCGAAGACAGGCAATTCTCACATTTCAATTTGACCCGGAGCCGTGCAATCGTCAAAACAGGACGACAATAATATGCCCACGGTCCACCGACACAGACCCAACCGACTCGTCAACCCTTCCCGACTAAAGCAAATGCATTTTTCTCATTCTATTCAATTTTAGAGAATTTTCTTCATATCTTTAAATCAATAAAAAAAATGAATACCAGCCATCTGAAAATAGGCTTACAATTGTGTCATCATATAAGACCTTCAACTTACTCCAAAGTGAATTTATACTGAATAATTATATATCAAGATGTAATATATTACATGGTAAAGTAGTTTTTGTGTGATTTTCAATATACAATGCAAATTTAAAACATTTTGTTTTCTAATTTTTATCCAGTAGTATTTTGATGTTATATACACCTCTATATATTTTTTGTTTTTTATTAATTATGATCTAACAAATAATCTAACAGACCTTATACATTGAATAGCCTTTTATGTAATCTTTAACAATTTTTTTACCGTTTTTATTTACCAGTTACAGTAAAAAATTGCATATATTGCTTGTATATTGCACATATTGAATGTTTCGTTCGGAGAAAAACCCTTAATAAAACGTGACATTTTAACGATAAGCCACTTATAACTTTCCGTAGTTAAAAATATGTGCAATTTACCATAAAAAAAAAAAATTAAAAATTATTTTTTAAAATCTTATTGGTAAATGATTGCAATTGTCGATTTTTAAATATAGTCATTACTTAATAAGCTAATAAACGAAGTTCCCAAATGACTGGAATTATTTTAAAAAAATGTTTAAAATTAGATAAATAAACATAATTAGCAAATAAAAAACGAAAACAATTCTTTTAAAAATTCGTTATTTATCGAAATTTTTTTTTCTTCAGAATATAATATCCTTAATATATAATATTTATAAAATCAATTAAAAAATAATCTAACTTAAAAAATGGCATAGTTTTAAAAAGTATTCTCCAATTCATAATAAGAATTCTGATATTTTTCATGCAAAAATTTACTAATTTCTTGTTGAAATGGTAGCATTTTGAAGTTAATTTGGAAACAAACTCCTGCGGAAATTAGGTAGATTTGTACCTTTTTTTAATAGCTAAATCCACTACTAGGAAGGTTGGGTTACTTTGTCGGGCCAGGAAATTTTTACACCTGAATCCATCTTGCATATATACAAATCAACCATCCGTCCGTACATAGAATACTGCAGTCATATATGGCCAGGCGCCTCTGTTATTCATCTCAGTGCTCCCGATAGGCTCCAAAGGAGAATCTGTAATTGGTCCCGACATAGCAGATCGACTCCAGCCACTTTCTCACCGGCGGGATGTGGCTTCCCTCTGTCTATTCTACAAGTCACTGGTGCCCCCGCCACAAGAATTTACTCGTGCAACCACACTGGCAACAAGGTTCCATCCATTTACAGTTAGATCAACCAAATGCAGCAGACAATTCTACTCCATCAGCTTCCTTTCTCGCACTTCCCGCCTGTGGGAGTCCCTTCCGTATACTTGCTTTCCTGACGGCTACAACCTCCAGGAATTTCAATGTCAATACCCATCTTCTATCCACTTGACTCCAGTTCTTTCTACATCACCCCGTATATCTTGTTCTTTTCCTTTCTCTCTACCTTCGCAACTGTCTTCACACCTGTGTTCACATCCTTCTCTTGCCCTTTCTCTGACAACCTTTGTAACTGGTTCGCCTTTCTCTTCACTCACTCTCTCTCTCTCTCTCTCTCTCTCTCTCTCTCCATCAGTCCGTATATCTTATTCTTTTCCTTTCTCTCTACCTTCGCAACAGTCTTCACACCTGTGTTCACATCCTTCTCTTGCCCTTTCTCTCACATCTACTGAAACTGGTTCGTCTTTCTCTTCACTCCTCCACTCTCTCACTCTCCATCACCCCGTATATCTTGTGTTTTTCCTTGCTCTCTACCTTCGCAACAGTCTGTGTTCCCATCCTTCTTTTGCCCTTTCTCTGACACCACCTGTAACTGGTCCGTCTCCCTCTTCATTCTCCTCTTGTCTAAAGTTTTACTCTCCTGTAGCCCCCTGTGCATCAGTAGCGGTACCGCCTTCCTTGAGGTGAAACGATTAAAAAAATGTTTAATTCTAAATGTTCAAAAATCGGTAAAAGCTATGAATCTTAATTTGCGGTGTTACCTCTTATCCCATCAAACCCCAGCTTTCATGCCGAGCGCAATGTTGATTTTCTTCAAAAAGTGAAAAATAATCCTGCCCTAAAATATTATAGGACGCGTAATAGAGAACGCCTTCAAACCAAAATTAGCTACGAATTTTTACGGTGACAGTTTCTTAGAAAAACCCATTAAGTGAAAATGTCTCAGCGGTTTAGGCGGAGTATTTTGACGTAGAAACAACGTCTGAAGGTCGGTATTTGTTTAGGGTCAAAATCTCTAAATGTTTAGGTAGTATCTATCTATCTATCTATCTATCTATCTATCTATCTATCTATCTATCTATCTCAGTCTGTTCACATCTATCTATCTATCTATCTATCTATCTATCTATCTATCTATCTATCTATCTATCTCAGTCTGTTAATATCTATCTTTCAATCTCAGTCTGTTCGTATCTATCTATCTATCTATCTATCTATCTATCTATCTATCTATCTCAGTCTGTTCATCATCTATCTATCTATCTATCTATCTATCTATCTATCTATCTATCTATCTATCTCAGTCTGTTCATATCTATCTATCTATCTATCTATCTATCTATCTATCTATCTCATCTGTTCACATCTATCCATCTATCTATCTATCTATCTATCTATCTATCTATCTCAGTCTGTTCATATCTATCTATCTATCTATCTATCTATCTATCTATCTATCTATCTCAGTTTGTTCATGTTTACGTTGGGGGTGGCTGAAAGCTTCATGCCCTGATTATGAATGAGGGTGCAAGAGCCGTGAAATCTTGCATGTGTTAATTTCAACTTTTCCTATTAACAACTGAATTGTTTCTTTCCAGGTAAACTGATATCTGTCTGTTCAGACTTCAAAAGACACTAGAAGACTTTTCACGAGAATGGACAAAATCGTCATCATGGTGTTATCCAGAACCGACAGAAAGGTGTTTGGTACTCAAGGACATTCATGCTGACTTAGTTGCTACATTAGGGGATGACAGCTCATCTTCATGAACAGTGCAAAAGTGGGCAGCTCAGGGTTAGGAGTTGGGAAGGGATGGTCTTGAAGATGATTCAAAGCCTGGAAGCCCTGTAACTGTCCTCAACGAGGAAAACATTGATCTTGTTCCTCACATAGTGATGGATGACTTTTAGTCAAATAACCAAATGTTATTAGCATATCCCATGAGAGTGTTGGGATTGTTCTGCACAGTGAACTCGGCATGACAAAGGTTTTTCTTTGGTGGGTGCCACGTCACCTGAAACCTAATCAAATGCACAACAAGCTAATCACATCACGGTAAAATCTGACATCGTTTGGCACAAATCCATCTGGTTTCCTTGAATGTTTCCTAACCCAGGATGAAGTTGGGTTTATCTTTTTGAGCCAGAGACAAAGAAATAATTCAAAAACATCTAACCAAGCTGCTTCAAAGAGGGCCAAAGTCGTTTCATCTTCAGGGAAGGTGATGGCCTATGTATTTTGGGATGCAAAAGGCATTTTATTGACTGTATTAAAATTGCACACAACATCAGTAGAGAGTACTATGTCATAGAACGTTCCGGAAATTAACGAAATAGAATTAACAACCGACATATTTAATTTATTTGTTTGAACATTTTTTCTAGATATATAGATATATATGTTTTTAATTAAACAGTATATATATATATATATATATATATATATATATATATATATATATATATATATAACTCTACTGACCTGAATATTTATGAGAAATTGTTGTTGGGAAAATGTGTGTCATTCGGCAGGATTCGAACCTGTGAATCCTAGCATCATAGGGGAAGCCATCAATTGACCTGCTGCGTCTTAACAGCTCGACTACGAATGATTTTACAGTAGATAAAAAAATAACAAAAACAAAAGAGTAGTATACCAAGTTGCTGAAGGCTATGAATATCGAACGTCTGGGAAAACTGATGAAAGTGAACTTGTTTCATTTGGACGAACTTCAATGTTCTTGGTTACAATGGCTTCTTTGCGTGAGAGCAGTTTTAAAATGGACGCACATCTTACCTATTCTCCTAATTTAACGATTAATTGTTCCCCAATATGAAAAAAGAAACAACTAGAATCGTAGTTATGCCGACAACATACCTACTGCTGAAGATTTTTTTGACCAACAGGATGAACAGACATTTTTGAACAGTCGGATGTCAGTTTACCTGGAAAACAAAACAAAACAATGCAGTTATCAATGAGAAAACTGAAATAGATGCATGCAATATTTCACAGTTCCCTCATCACCCTACGTGCTGACTTGGCGGCTCGACTACAGCCTCTTCCCCACCGACGAAATATGGCCTCCCTTTGTCTGTACTATAAGTACTTTCATGGCTTCTGCTCAGACGAACTTAAGTCACTGGCGCCTCCTCAACAGGTGTTTACTCGTGCAACCAGAATGGCAACTGGGTCCCACCCATTCACAGTCAGGTTAGCCAAATGCAGACAACAATTCTACTCCTGCGGCTTCTTCTCTCGCACTTCCCGCCTGTGGAACTCGCTCCCATATTCTTGCTTTCCTGACGGCTACAACCTCCAGAAATTTAAATGCAATGTCAATACTCATCTACTAACCACTGAACTCCTGCCCTCCCCCACCTCGTATATCCTTCCCTTTCTATTCCCCCTTGCAACTGTCATCACACCTGCATTTTCATCTTTCTATTGCTCCTTTCTAATTGGTTTGTACTCCTCTTCTCTCTTTTCTAATTAATTCTCTTTCAGTTATGTAGCCCCCTGCACATCAGTGGCATTTACGCCTTGCCCGGGGTGAAATGATTAAAAAAAAAATCACCCGTTCATAGTCACCCTCGTAATTACTAAACAGCTTAGATTTAGTGGATGCCCATATCTGAGTAGACGTCTGCATATTTTCCTTATTAAAAACTCTTGAAAAGCCTCAATCGATAGACAATCAAATGTGCAGCGTCTCTTCAATACAAACGTGATCATAGTTCTCCACAATGTCCTATTCCTAGTGGGCCTTTAGCAGTTTCGAACACTATCCCGCCATCTTTTCACACAAGTTTGTAAAGTAAGTGATTCGCTGCCATCCGCCATATCTTTCCCCTCAATATGCCCCTGTGAGGGTCAAATTTTCCAAGCTCTCCTACCTCGTTATCTGTCCAAGAGATTTCAGCTATCGCTTCATGATTCTGCCATCCTGTTTTATCGTGGAATGAAGAGATACACAGAGAAATGTAGATAAACTACTTTATTACCAGAGTGGTACAACCAAGACGTATATACAATATTTACAGTCTTTCGCAATAGATGTTACTTCCTGAAGTCCGTGATAATGACAACACTCAACTGTTGTATCGTGGAATGAAGAGATACACAGAGAAATGTAGATAAACTACTTTATTAACAGAGTGGTACAACCAAGACGTATATACAATATTTACAGTCTTTCGCAATAGATGTTACTTCCTGAAGTCCGTGATAATGACAACACTCAACTGTTGTATCGTGGAATGAAGAGATACACAGAGAAATGTAGATAAACTACTTTATTACCAGAGTGGTACAACCAAGAGGTATATACAATATTTACAGTCTTTCGCAATAGTAAGTGTTACTTCACGAAGTCCGTGATAATGACAACCCCCATGCTAAAGACACATTGTCTTTTATGCACACAGGCAACCGGTTGTCACACTGTACGAACCACGACACAACACATCCATTCAAACAAGTTTATCAAACGAGAGGTAAAGACACATTGTCTTTTATGCACACAGGCAACCGGTTGTCACACTGTACGAACCACGACACAACACATCCATTCAAACAAGTTTATCAAATGAGAGGCTTCCTGCCTTCCCCTATATCTCTTGCCTTCAATACGCCTCGTGAGGGTTAAGTTTCCCAACCTGTCTTTCTTCAGTTTATATCCAATAAATTGTAAGTAACTCTTCTTGATTCTGAGAATTACTGTTCTTTGTGCTGCCATTTTCGTTAAGACAAAGCAAACCTCGCTGACGAGCTTGAAAAAGACCTCCAGTACGTGGCGAACTGAGGTAAGAAATGGCTCGTGAATTTTAATGCTTCCAATACGAAGCTGCTATTAACCATCACAGACAGTCGCTCCTACACCGCATCAGGCTAGTCTCCCTGAAAGGAAAACACTGCGCCTCTTCGGGTTAACTATCACAACAGACCTCAAGTGGAATGACTATATAGAATTCATAACTAAACCCACTGCTAAGAAGGTAGTTTCTCTGTGTAGGGCCAGGAAGTTTTTCCCGTCCGAAACCATCATGCACATATATAAATCTACCATCCGCCCATGAGCTGAATACTGCTGCCATATCTGGTCGGATGCTCCTGCTATCCACCAAGAGGTCCTTGACAAAATCCAACGGAGAATCTGTAATTTGATCGATTCCGACATGACATCCTCCCGTGTATTGAATATTGCTGCCATATCTGGTCGTGTCCTCCTGCTATCCACCTAGGGGTCCTTGACAAAATCCAACGGAGAATCTGTAATTTGATCGATTCCGACATGACATCCTCCCGTGTATTGAATATTGCTGCCATATCTGGTCGTGTCCTCCTGCTATCCACCTAGGGGTCCTTGACAAAATCCAACGGAGAATCTGTAATTTGATCGATTCCGACATGACATCCTCCCGTGTATTGAATATTGCTGCCATATCTGGTCGTGTCCTCCTGCTATCCACCTAGGGGTCCTTGACAAAATCCAACGGAGAATCTGTAATTTGATCGATTCCGACATGACATCCTCCCGTGTATTGAATATTGCTGCCATATCTGGTCGTGTCCTCCTGCTATCCACCTAGGGGTCCTTGACAAAATCCAACGGAGAATCTGTAATTTGATCGATTCCGACATGACATCCTCCCGTGTATTGAATATTGCTGCCATATCTGGTCGTGTGCTCCTGCTATCCATCTAAGTGTCCGTGACACAATCCAACGGAGAATCTGTAATTTGATCGATTCCGACATGACATCCTCCCGTGTATTGAATATTGCTGCCATATCTGGTCGTGTGCTCCTGCTATCCATCTAAGTGTCCTTGACAAAATCCAACGGAGAATCTGTAATGTGATTGATCCCGACTTTGCATCACAGATACAGTTACTTTCTCACCGGCGCAACGTGGCTTCCCTATGTCTCTTCTACGAATAATTTCACGGCTTCTGCTCCGATGAACTTAGCTCACTGGTGCCCCCAGTGTATGAATTTACTCGAGCCACTAGATTAGCAACTAGGTCTCATCCTTTTACTGTGAAACCAATAAAAGTAGCTTCTTTTATCGCACTTCCCGCCAGTGGAATTCCCTTCCGTTTACTTGCTTCCCCGACAGCTATAATCTCCAAGAATTTAAATGAAAGGTCAATAGTTATCTCCTATCTCACTAATCACCTCTCTCTCTCTCTCTCTCTCTCTCTCTCATGCTCTTTTCTCAGTCCACTCCATTCTCATTAGTATTCTCATCCTTCTCTTACCCACTTCCAGACACCCCCTATAACCTATCACTCTTTCTCCTAACTTTCCTCCTCTGTAACCCCCTGCAAAACAGTGGCAGTAAAATCCCTTGATTAGGGCGATAGGATTATATATATATATATATATATATATATATATATATATATATATATGAAGACATCTTTGTTGTATTTGTCATACTTCCTTCGCTAGTCGCAGTGTCGAATTTTTCATCCTACTTTTAACTGGCATCTCAAATAGTTCCTCTTACATAATCTGTTTAAAAATAGTTAAATTGTCATCTGTATAAAACAGACGTTTAAGATCAATAGTAAAATAAAAGGTTTTGAGTGAATGAAGCTAAAAGGGGTTTGACAAAGGCCACCGTTCTTTAAATATTATATATTGACTGGTGATACTGAATCTGTAAAAGAAACTTAAAAGAAACCACATCCCTTGAGGACTTTCAACAGCCGCAACAACTAAAATGGATAGCATATGTAACTCGAAGAGAAAATAATGACATAATCAAGATGTTGACATTTTTCTTTAAACCTTGAAAGAACTTTAGCAAAAAACAGAAACCACGTCTCTTGAGGACATCCAACAGCAGCAACAACTAAAATGTATAGCACATGTAACTCGAAGAAAAATAATGACATAATTATATTTTGAATAAAAAGTTAGATGGAAAACGCCTCCATACTGGAAAGAGCTTTAACCGCTACTGGACTTGAAAATCTATTTTGCCGAAAAATTGTTTAAAGAAAAAGATTTTATAATCTATAAACAAAAGCTGCAGTGGCTACTCGTTCAACGAATGGAAAATGTTTCCTTATAAAGAAACGGCTAATATCACCATTAATATATTTGGTTTCCTTCATGGTAAGATTGTCCAGCATTTCACTGTCATTTAAGAGGTTAGATATGACATAGCAATCTAGCAATTCATTTTTATTGTTATTAACGAAATTTGTTTCCGTTTCTCAGCAAAATAGCCTTTTGGAATGTTTCTTTCGCTAGTCCAATGCGTACTTCCTTTCTCGGTGCCACACTTTCCATCCACTCTTAGAAAACTTTTCAGATATTTGAACTTC
This sequence comes from Ascarosepion bandense, assembly GCA_037127315.1. NCBI lineage: Eukaryota > Metazoa > Mollusca > Cephalopoda > Sepiida > Sepiidae > Ascarosepion > Ascarosepion bandense. The sequence continues at coordinate 3,318,729 of JBBBDQ010001471.1, forward strand.
TCTTTAAGACAGAGAGGTAACAGAAAAGCGAAGCAAAAGTCCTAACCATTAAATGTAAGAAGAGGCAAGAATCCTTATTATCCAAAAAATATTCTTACAATCTAAAAATATGTTCTGGCTTTAAATAGCCTGCAAGAGAGGATGAAATCTGCGAACCTGAGTTGAAATGTTCGGGACTTTTTAGTCAGGATTATAGAAGAAAGCGAAACAAAAGTCCTAACTATCAAGTCTAAGAAGAGACAATGTGTGGTCATCAGCAAAAAATCAACCACCTGACCTTGCATGGAATCTTCTTCTTCTTCTATGTGCCCTGTCCCTTCAGGACGTAGGCGATCATGGCTCTCCACGTCTCCCTATCCCTTGTGGCTCTTAGTATGTTTGTTCCTGTTGCTCCTGGCAACCCCCGTTCCGTCATCCACCTGATCAGTCCCTGCAAATATGTTATCTGCTGCCTTCTTCTGTCTCTCCTTCCTTCTATCTGTTCAGTCAGTATCAGGTTCTCCAGGCTCTCCTTCCTCATTGCATGTCCCAGGAACTTCACTTGTCTCTTCCTGATGCTCAGTATCAATTTCCTTTTTGTTGCCATTCTTTCTAACACCTCGTCGTTGCTTGTATGCTCAGTCCACGATATCCGTAGCATCCTTCTGTAGAACCACATTTCGGCCGCTTCCAGTTTTGTCCTCATTTTCGATGATATTGTCCAGCATTCACTGCCGTATTGAAGAACTGACATCACGTAGCAGTCTAGCACTCTTTTCTTCGTTTCTATTGAGATTTTCCTGTGTGTTAGTATTTTGCTCATCTTCTGGAACGCGTCCTTTGCCATGCCAATTTGCCTTCGGATCTCCGTGTCGCACTTTCCATTTTCTGTTAGAACACTTCCTAGGTACTTAAATCTTTCTACTTGCTTGATTCTGTTACCCCCCACGTGTATTTGGCATTTTGGGTTGTATCTTTTGCTGATGACCATGCACTCAGTTTTCTTAAAGTTTATTTGTAGTCCCTTCTTTTCACTCCACTGCTACTTTCTGTATGAGGTCTTGTAGTTTCCTTTCCGTGTCCATAATCAGCACTGTATCGTCCGCATATCTTATGTTGTTCAGGTTGTGGCCTCCAATAACAAATCCTGGCGTGTCATCTAGGGTCCTCAAAATATTCTCGCTGTATAGGTTGAACAAATCCGGTGAAAAGACACATCCTTGTCTTACGCCTTTTTCTATCTTTGTGTATCTACTGAGGTCGTTACCTGTCCGTATGCAGGCCGTTTGCTGCCAGTAGAGATTTTTGATTATTCTTATGTCTTTTCCGAAAATGTCGAGATTGCCCAGCATCTCCATCAATTCTTTGTGTCGTATTTTGTCGAATGCCTTCGCGTAATCAATGAAGCACAGGTACAAGTCTTTCTTCATTTGTAATGCCCTTTCAGAGAGCATCCTAATCATGAATATGGCGTTCCTTGTTCCAGTGTCCTTGACGAACCCGCACTGTTCCTGCCTTATCTCTGGCCTGATTCTGCTTCTCGCACTGTCGTCATATCTGGTCAGGCGCCCCTGCTGCTAGTCTCAGTGTTCTCGACAGGCTCCAAATGAGAATCTGTAATATGATTGGTCCCGACCAGGCAGTTCGACTCCAGCCACTCCCTCACCGGCGGGATGTGTCTCTTCTATATATATTTTCATGGCTTCTGCTCCGACGAACTTAGGACACTGATGCCCCCCTCCAAAAGGCAAGAGACGGATTAATACATTTTCCAAGGGTAATTGTGCGTAAATGAATGCAAAGAATTCAACTGGAATTCGAACTCAACACCCCGATCTCTCGTTATATTCACTTACGGAAAAAAGTTCATAAAGTATTCTTTGGTTTGCAATAACCTGCAAATAAGCCGTAGAAAACCAAGTAATATTTTCATGGCTTCTGCTCCGACAAACTTAGGTCACTGGTGCCCCCTCCTCAAGAATTTACTCGTGCAACCAGAGTGGCAATAAGGTCCCACCCATTCACAGTTAGATTAACCAAATGCAGCCGACAATTCTATTTTACCTGCTTCTTTTCTAGCGCTTCCCGTCTGTTGGACTCCCTTCCATATACTTGTTTTCCTGACGGCTACAACCTCTAAGAATTTAAATGCAATGTCAATACCCATCTCTTATCCACTTGACTCCAGTTCTTTCTACATCACCCCATGTATCGTGTTGTTTTCCATTTCTCTCGACCTTCACAACTGTTTTTATTCCTGTGTTCACATCATTCTCTTGCCCTTTCTCTTTCACCCTCTGTAGTTGGGTCGTGTTCGTCTTTCTCTTCACTCTCCTCCTGCCTAAAACTTTAACTCTCTTGTGTAGCCCCCTGCACATCAGTGGCGGTAACGCTTTGCTTGGAGTGAAAGGATTAATAAAAAAAAAAAAGAATCAGTCCAAGATGTAAATTATGATTTGGAGAAAAAATCAAATAGGTTCAAAGTTTTAAATATCTGGGAAGCAGTTTAATAGAGGATAGAATATGCGACAGTGAGATCATAAATACGGAAGCTCCTAGTCAAACTTCTAGGAAAAAGTGAGGAAAAAGTCCTAACTTTCTACTGAATGAAGAGCGAATGTACAGTACTGTGCAAAAGTATTAGGACAAGAACTATTTTATCTTTTATGAGTTATCAAAATAAAGTTTAAGATCACCCCTGTCCTAACACTTTTGCACACTACTGGTAGTGTGCAAAAGTATTAGGACAGGGGGATTTTCCTAAAAAAACTCACTGAAATTCAAATACAGGGTGAAAAGCCAAGTACATTGCTTATAAATATCAATCATTTAAAACTAGGTGTAAAAGAAATGTATTAAAAAGAAGTTATATGTAATTTTTGCTATTTTCTATTAAACAAGTAATTTTGAAACTACTCTGTTGAACATCTATGGGATATTTTGGATAAAAAATTAATAAATTTAATGTTATTTCACAAGACATACTTTGGGAACACATACAAGCTGCTTGGCAGGAGATACCATTAGATACATTGAAGAAGCTTGTGATGTCAATGTCTGACAGAATGAAGGCTGTGATCAAAGCAAAAGGCTATTATAATAAATATTAAATTTATTTTGTAACAAGTATTTTTTCTTGTTAAAGCATTTGTTGAGTAAATCAAATAAAATTACTTTAATTAAATTGTTTATTTTCTGTCAATATGCCTCATAAAAGATGAAATAGTTCTTGTCCTAATACTTTTGCACAGTACTATATATATATATATATATATATATATATATATATATATACTAGGTGCGATTGGTAAATTCTCGCAATGATTTTATTATTTCAAAGCGATAGGCTATTATAGTAAATATTAAATTTATTTTGTAACAAGTATTTTTTCTTGTTAAAATATATGTTGAGTAAATCAAATAAAATTACTTTGATTAAATTGTTTATTTTCTGTCCATATGCCTCATAAAAGATAAAATAGTTCTTGTCCTAATACTTTTGCACAGTACTGTATGTTACCCAGAAAGTGGAAAAGCCCAAGATTATAGTTACAAATTGAAGATGCTGATATAAACGAAAATGTATTGTTCAAAATAAACGAAAAATGGGATATAAGAAACTGTACGAATAGAACTTACGGTTGCATCTAGAAATTTAAATTGTAAAATTTTGAGACCCACCTGACAATCTAGTATTGCGATTAGATTCGTAAATTTTAGATACTAAAAGAGGAAAGCTCATCAGAAACCATGAAATCTTTGGAAATAATAACGGTTTAGTGATATTAGTCTTAGTAATTAACCCGTATCTTGGGGGAGAGATAAATTAGATTTATATTGTTCCCAAGGACATGTGTGTAATTGAATATAACAAACATTGCTGGAATTGGAAATCAACTCTCCACACTAGAAACGAAGAAGAGAATACTAGATAGCTATGTTATTTCAGTTCTTCAAAATGGCAATGAATGTTGGACAATATCATCAAAGATGAAGGAAAAACTTGAAGCTACTGAAATGTGGTTCTACAGAAGGATGCTGCGGATAACATGAACCGAGCATGTGAGCAATAATGAAGTTTTGGAAAGGATGGGAACGAAAATAACATTAATACTGAGCATCAGGAAGAGACAACTGAAGTTCCTGGGACATGCAATGAGGAAGGAGGGCTTAGAGAACCTGATACTGACAGGCCAGATAGAGGGAAAAAGAGACAGGGGAAAGCAGCGAATAACATATTTGAAGGACTTGAGCGGGTAGATGACAGAACGGTGGTTCCGAGATGGTACAGGAGAAAGCGTGCTAAGAGCCTCCAGGAATAGGGAGACGTAGAAGGCCATGATCGCCTACGGCCTGAATGGACAAGGCACATAGAAGAAGAAGATTAACAAAAGCCATACCCGGAGCACATCCAAGCTTACAGTGCTTGTTATTCCCAAGCAGTTACCCATCTAGGTACTGACCTGGCTTGACGTTTCTTAACCTTGGTGATCGTATACGGACCAGCGTTTCAATGTTATGCGGCTTTAAACTAATGTGTCTGGTTTTAAATAAAAATCCATCAATTCCTTAAAAAATATCATCATTTATCCATCACACCCAATGGTGCATAGGGCAGCAACTTTTTTGTTGCTGTAACAAACTGTTTTTTACGGGGCTGGGTTGTTAGCCCCGCACTCAACCCTGAAGGTTGAGACCGGGGGACCATTCTTGGTCCTTACGTTTACAGCACTTAGTATTCCCGAATGGTCACCCATTTAAGTACCTACCAAGCTTTATGTTACTTAACTTTGGTGATCGAACGGGAACCGGTGTATTCAACACGATATATCCGTAGATTAAACAGTATACATTGCTTCAATTTTAGATACAAAAATATGTTAGGAGATGGTGGCTTCGAATGGTCTGAAACGTGATGGTCTTTTATTTTTCTGTGTGAAATTGATCCTGGGTTTGCTGTGAAGTCTAAAATATATGTACTTACCTGATTCCGACGTCGACAATTTGTAGCTCATACTTTTGCCTGTTTCTTTTACTGATATAATTAATAGTAGGTCAGTCAGCTAAGCGCATTACGTCGATTTCCACTGCACCACAATGCACAGATCAGTCAGTCAGTTAAGTGCCATACGTGATACACACTTGGGCGATCATGTCTTGGAAGAGACATGACTGACTGGGCAGAAGATTATCCCGCTTGCCATTGCTTTCTGCGGTAGACTGGTTGCCAGCCAAGGCTATAGAACCCAATCTGTCCTGTTATTTGACTTATAGCTAAAGGGAAAGAGATGTATTATGTTAAGTATTAATTATTGGGGGATCAGTTTATTACTTGATAACAATAGAAAACTGATCCCCCACTTTATGACCAATAGAAGCCATAATCATGATTCCAACTATTTAGTCAGTCAATTAAGATCAATCGTGTCCTGAAAGAGACATGACTGACTGGGCAGAAGATTATCCCGCAGTAGGTTGCCATTGCTTTCTGCGGTAGACTGGTTGCCAGCCAAGGCTATAGAACCCAATCTGTCCTGTTATTTGACTCATAGGTAAAGGGAAAAGAAATCTATTATATTATTATGTAGTAATTAGTGGGGGATCGGTTTCCTATTGTTATGAAGTAATAAACTGATCCCCCACTTTATGACCAATATAAGCCTTAATCATTATACCAACTATTATATTCAGTCAGTCAGTTAAGTGCCATCCGTGAAACACGCTTGGGCGATCATCTCTAGAAAGAGACATGACTGACTGGGCAGAAGATTATCCCGCAGTAGGTTGCCATTGCTTTCTGCGGTAGACTGGTTGCCAGCCAAGGCTATAGAACCCAATCTGTCCTGTTATTTGACTTATAGCTAAAGGGAAAGAGATATATTATGTTAAGTATTAATTAGTGGGGGATCAGTTTATTACTTGATAACAATAGAAAACTGATCCCCCACTTTATTACCAATAGAAGCCATAATCATGATTCCAACTATTTAGTCAGTCAATTAAGATCAATCGTGTCCTGAAAGAGACATGATTGACTGGGCAGAAGATTATCCCGCAGTAGGTTGCCATTGCTTTCTGCGGTAGACTGGTTGCCAGCCAAGGCTATAGAACCCAATCTGTCCTGTTATTTGACTTATAGCTAAAGGGAAAGAGATGTATTATGTTAAGTATTAATTAGTGGGGGATCAGTTTATTACTTGATAACAATAGAAAACTGATCCCCCACTTTATGACCAATAGAAGCCATAATCATAATTCCAACTATTTACTCAGTCAATTAAGATCAATCGTGTCCTGAAAGAGACATGACTGACTGGGCAGAAGTTTATCCCGCAGTAGGTTGCCATTGCTTTCTGCAGTAGACTGGTTGCCAGCCAAGGCTATAGAACCCAATCTGTCCTGTTATTTGACTTATAGCTAAAGGGAAAGAGATGTATTATGTTAAGTATTAATTAGTGAGGGATCAGTTTATTACTTGATAACAATATAAAACTGATCCCCCACTTTATGACCAATAGAAGCCATAATCATAATTCCAACTATTTAGTCAGTCAATTAAGATCAATCGTGTCCTGAAAGAGACATGACTGACTGGGCAGAAGATTATCCCGCAGTAAGTTGCCATTGCTTTCTGCGGTAGACTGGTAAGGTATTAATCCGCCTATTCCTTCCAGTTATGTGTTAAATGCGCAGATACCTCCACTAATTCGCTGAAAACAGAGAACAGCATGATGTTAAAAGGCCTAAAATTTAATAAAACAAAGTTTTATTGTCAAATTGTTGTGTGTTATTATTAAGAGGAAAAGATCAAAAGATTTTATAATTATTGAAAAAGATTTTTGGTAAAAAATCTTGGTTTTTTTTTTCTTTTTCGTCAGTGAGTAACCTGATTTTTACCAAAGTTTACTATGATAAACATGATATTAAAAAACCTATTTTATACCGGTGAAAAACATATTAATTTGGAAAGTTTTGCAAAAAGCTTTTAGGAATTATTCACAAATGAATTAAATCATTATTTTTATAAAATCTTAGTAAAAATATTATTTTAAACGTTGTGGTACAGTGGATATCGGCTCGGAACGAGAAACCTGGGAGCCGAGTTCGAATTCCAGTTGAATTCATTGCATTCACTTACGCGCAAATACCCTTGGGAAAGGTATTAATCCGTCTCTTCCTTCCAGTTATGGGTTAAATAGCAGGACAGATTGGGTTCTATAGCCTTGGTCGGCAACCAATCTACCGCAGAAAGCAATAGCAACCTACTGCGGGATAATCTTCTGCCCAGTCAGTCATGTCTCTTTTGAGACATGATCGCCCAAGCGTGTATCACGTATGGCACTTAACTGACTGACTGACTGAATATAATAGTTGGAAACATAATTAAAACTCCTACTGGGCATAAAGTGGGGGATTAGTTTTCTAATGTTATCAAGTAATAAACTGATCCCCTACTAATTACTATATGACAATATAATACATCTCTTCTCCCTCTAGCTATGAGTCAAATAACAGGACAGATTGGGTTCTATAGCCTTGGCTGGCAACCAGTCTACCGCAGAAAGCAATGGCAATCTACTGCGGGATAATCTTCTGCCCAGTCAGTCATGTCTCTTTCGAGACATGATCGCCCAAGCGTGTATCACGTATGGCACTTAACTGACTAACTGACTGACCCATTCCCAATCTAATTATTTTCTTGAAATTTCTAGAAAATGACTACTGTCCGCAAATTTTGTTTCATTAGGTAAATTCAAGACCCCTTGAGAAATGTAAATCCCCTATTTTTTTTTTCAAACATTTAACACCGTCCGGAAAATCTGCTCCGAAAAGTGAAATTAAAAATGCAATAAAACTATGCTATTTTTTATTTGTTTAGATAAGCTTTTAACTGCTTTTATAAATAATATATATTAAAGATATATTCTGAAAAAAACAATTCGTTGAATAATGAATTTTTACAAGAATTGTTTTCATTTTTTAATTATAATAATTTATAAAGTTTCAAAAAGCCTTTTAAAACTTCTTCCAATCAATGTCTAGGTTAAGTTATTAATTTAAGACTATATTTACTAATCGAAAATTTAAAAGCTTAATACAAATCCATCATGATTTTTTAAAATAATACATTTGTGTGTACGTGTGTGCAGAAATCTTTTTTTTAGTGATGATATATTATTAAAAAGTCACGTGTTTCAAGGGTTAATCGTCACTTAGGTTTCATAAATTTACGTCATTTCGTGTCAACCATACTTAACTTATGAACACATTTAACTGTCATCAATCACTTCAAGCGTCAGAAAAATATGAACACCGTAATTAAGAAATAGTTGTATTCTAAATTTAAATAATACTTGTTTCAAATCGGATTAATTTAAATTTAAATTTGTTAATTTTCCAAAACTAACGTGTCACAGATGTATATTTTATTTTTTGCAAGATTTTTAAACCAAGAATTATTTTTTGTTTATAAACCTGTCAATCAGTCAAAACTAGATGAAAAACTGATAACTTATGAAAACTCCGAAAAAGTTGAGATTCCAAACAGTAAAATTTCTGTTTGAAATATAACAGAATATTTTGCTTACTGGAAATAGTACATTAAATAATTTAGGTTTCAATTAAAGGTAAAATGAAAGCTTCATGGACGATTTTTATTGAAAAACAAAATCAATTTAAAACTTAGTTATCGAAAATGAGTGGCGGTACCTAGTTAATAGTTATTCTTTTCTTCTTGTTATCCTTGAACCGGAAGTCTTGCAGTTTTTATTCTTAGCCCGCCATCAAGACAGGACGGCAACTTTAAGAAACTTATAATCTAGGTACCTCCACAAATTCGCTGAAAAACAGCATAGTATCAAGAAAAAAGCCCCATACTTTATATAATTTTTTTTCCGTGAAAATATTAAGATTAAGAGGAAAGGTCAAAATATTTTTAATTATTTAAAATTTAAAATATTTTTCTAATACGTTTGAAATTTTAGTAAAATATCATGTATTGTTTTTCTTCAGTAGGTAACCATATTGTGACCGGAATTTATTATGGATAATGCAATATTACGCAACTCATTTTTTTTTTCAGTGAAAAACATTAATTTGTAAATTCTTGCAAAAATCAAATAATTGTCATATTGCAATGAAACTTTCAGGACTTATATACAAATGAATGAAATTATTTTTTAAATGATTATTTTTAGAAAATCTTGGTTAAAGATATTTTTTTTACATCTGTTACCCATCTTCATGTAAATTTATGAAATTTCAAGAAATTAAAATTTTTATCGAAAATTTGTTTTATTAGTTAAACGCAGGACTTCCTTGGGAAATGTAAATCTTCTATTTTTTTAAGCTGGCCATTTTACTGAAAATGTGACCCGAAAATTAAAATAAAAATGCAACAAAACTATAGCATTATTTAATTAGATAAGCTTTTAATTGCTTAATATATATATATATATATATATATATATATATATATATATATATATATATATATATATTATAAATTATATTTTAGAGCCATTCCTGTCCACACCACCTGAGGAGACATTGTAGTTTCAATGTCGAAACAAATGTACGATTTGTACTGGATATATATAAAATTTTGTACAAGTTCTAAAATATAATTTATAATAAATATTCACAACTCTATATATTATATATCGAGCACTGTTTTAAATTAATGTTTTGGACGTTGCAATTTTTTTTTCTTCATTTTTTATTCTCTCGGATATATATATATATATATATATATATATATATATATATATATATATATATATATTAAGAACATTATTGTCTGAAGAAAAAATTCGATTAAGAATGAATTTTACAAGAATTGTTCTCATTTTTCTTTTTTGATTATAATAATTTCTGAATTTTAAAAAATATTTTTAAAATTCTTCAAAGCCTTGTCGTGGTTAGGTTATTAAGTTATTTAGCGAAGAGTATATTTACTAATCGAAACTTGAAAAGTGTAGTATTTTCTTTGTTACATTAAAAGATCTCGTGTTTCACGGTTTCTTCCCTTTACAGAAAAAAAGAGGTCAACTTAGCTTATCACCACATTTAGCTGTCATCATTCACTTCCCACATCAATTATTTCGCACGTCCGTGATTAAGAAATACTTTTATTCTAAATTCTATGCTATAAACAAATAATACTTGTGTAAATCAGATTATTTTAACTTTAAATTTTCTAATTTTGAAAAAATAACTTGTCACACATGTATACTTTTTTTTGCAAAATTTTTAAAACACAGAAATAACTTTTTTTAGAAACATGTCATCCTGTCAAAATAGACGCAAAAAATGTTAAATATTGAAAACTCGAAAAAAGTTGAAATTCCAGTCAATATAATTTCTGTTCGAAGTACACCAAGAGTCAGTCAGTTAAGTGATACACGCTTTGGGCGATCATGTTTCGAAAGAGACATGACTGACTGGGCAGATTATTATCCCGTAGTAGGTTGCCATTACTTTCTGCGGTAGACTAGTTGCCAACCAAGGCTATAGAACACAATCTGTCCTGTTATTTAACCCATAACTGGAGGAAAAAGGCGAATTAATACCTTTCCAAAGAGTATTTGCGCTTAAGTAAATCCAATAAATTCAACTGAAATTCGAACTCGGCTCGCCGATTTCTCGGTCCGAGCCGATATCCACTGTACCACAACGCACATTTGCTTAAATAAAATAATGAATTTAATCATTTAGATTTCAATTAAAATTAAAATTTCGAGAAATATTTTTTTTATTTATCAAAAATCATTTTAAAACTTAATATCGCGAAATTATCATAAAAAATGGAGGTACCGACTATTATTATCCATTTATTTACGACTGAAATTCTGATTGCATGTTTTCGTTGGATTTTTTATTGCTCTCTGGTAAAAATGTATTCCATGTCTGAAAATAAGACTTATTTTTGTCGTGTTGGCCTGTGTGTTTGCCTGTGTGTGCCGATCATGTAGGTGAGAGACAGCGAGAATATTTTGAGGACCCTAGATGACACGCCAGGATTTGTTATTGGAGGCCACAACTTGAACAACATAAGGTATGCAGATGATACAGTGCTGATTGCAGACACGGAAAGGAAACTACAAGACCTCATACAGAAGGTAGCGGTGGAGAGTGACAAAAAAGGACTACAAATAAACTTTAAGAAAACTGAATGCATGGTCATCAGGAAAAGGTGCAACCCAAAATGCCAAATACAGGTGGGGGATACCAGAATCAAGCAAGTACAAAATTTAAATACCTAGGAAGTGTTCTAACAGGAGATGGAAAGTGCGACAAAGAGATCCGAAGGTGAATTGGCATGGCAAAGGACGCATTTCAGAAGCTGAGTAAAGTACTAACACACAGGAAAATTTCACTAGAAACAAAGAAAAGAGTGCGGGATTGCTATGTGATGTCAGTTCTTCAATACGGCAGTGAATGCTGGACAATATCGAAAATGAGGACAAAACTGGAAGCAGCGGAAATGTGGTTCTACAGAAGGATGCTGTGGATATCGCGGACTGAGCATGCAAGCAACGATGAGGTGTTGGAAAGAATGGCAACAAAAAGGAAATTCATACTGAGCATCAGGAAGAGACAACTGAAGTTCCTGGGACACGCAATGAGGAAGGAGGGCTTGGAGAACCTGATACTGACAGGCCAGATAGAAGGAAAGAGAGACAGAGGAAGGCAGCGAATAACATATTTGCAGGGCCTGATCAGGTGGATGACGGAACGGGGGTTACCAGGAGTAACAGGAGCAAACATACTAAGAGCCACAAGTGATAGGGAGACGTGGAGAACCATGATCGCCTACGTCCTGAAGGGACAGGGCACATAGAAGAAGGTGAGAGGTAAAGAGACGCCGTCCAGTTGATACCTATGCAAGGCTGTGTGCAGCTGAGGTTTTAGACTTCCAATGAATTCGGGAACATCTTAGTAAGTTTGATAAACTGAGATGTCCTCACAGTGAAATTTACGAGTGGAGTCGTGACCGGGTAAGTATGGCGGGCGCGACCGGCATGCATTTTTGTCGTCTTTCTTTCAACAAAACTAACTTTCAAATAGCTACTTGTTTGTCAGTCAGTCGTTCCTCTTTTTCTATTCATTCTTTCTTTTCCAATTATCGTCTTTCTCTTTAATTCACTTCTTTCTTTTTCATTTTATTTTCTAGTCTTTCTTTCTTTCTTTCTTTCTTTTTCTATTTTATCTTCGCTTCCTTCTTTTCCATTTTATTTTCACGTTTTTCTTTCTCTCTTTCATTCTTTCTTTCTTTTACATTTTATCTTTACTTCTTTCTTTTTTCTTTCTGTTTTTTCCTTTTTTTTCCATTTTATCCTCACTTCTTTCTTTATTTCTTTCTTTCATGCTTTCCCAGTTTTCCTTTTTCTTTTATATTCACTTCTTTCTTTCTTTCTTTCTTTCTTTTCCATTTTATCTTTACTTTTTTGTTTGTTTATTTCTTTATTTTTTCTTCTTTCTTTTCCATTTTATCTTTACTCCTTTCTTTCTTTCTTTTTTCTTTCTTTCTTTCTTTCTTTATTTTTGTTCTTATTTCTTTCTTTTTTTCCGTTTTATTCTCACTTCTTTCTTTTTTCCATTTTATCCTACCTTCTTTCTTTCTTTCTTTCTTTCTTTCTTTCTTTCTTTCTTTTCCATTTTATCTTTACTTTTTTGTTTGTTTATATATATATACATATATATACATATATATATATATATATATATATGTATATATATATATATTAAAAAAGGATTAATTCAAAGATGTTGAATGGCCATTTCGACATGAAGATCCCCACGGGGGACGACACATCACCTCAGCAACAGAAAAAAACTTTCAGAAACTGGAGAAAAATTAGTCTACTTTTCCTTTTTAAATAGATTGCAAAGAAATTAAAAAATAAATAATAAAATAAAAAAAAAAAATAAAATAAAGGGAAAGAAAAAGAAAAAGAAAACGAAAAAGAAAAAGAAAAAGATAGAATAAAATCAAATAAATAAGAAAAAGAAAAAAAATTGACATCGTCTGGGTTCGCAAAAAAAAGGAATGTAACTAAAATTTACAGACAGCCGTGTTAAATCGACATAAGTTTAAGCAACACGGAAAAAAGGTGGTAAGAGAGATAAAAGAAGGAAGGGAGGGAAAAAGAAAGAAACTAAAGAAAAAAAATTTTTTAAATATTACAGACGCTGGACAAATTCAAAAACCTAATTTCCCCAAAACGTTGAAGTATTAGAAAAAGGCCTTTACTTAAAAAGGCATAATTATTAATAAAAGGGAATAAAAAGATATAGGATTTAAAATAAAATTATTTAAAAAAAATTAGGTCATTTGAAATTAAACTAAATAAAGACAACACTAGGTAAAAAAAAAAAAATTAATTACAATTATTATATACATACCTATAGAAGTACACACATACATACATATATATACACACACAATTCTACGAATAAGAATACATATATACATACACATACACACACATACATTCAATTTATTACACACTTATATACATATACATGCGCATACACACATATATATGTGTGTACACACCTATATACAAAAAATTCATATACACACAATATACATGTGTACACATACATGCACACATATACACACACACACACACACACACACACACACACATATATATATATATATATATATATATATATACATATTCCATATGCACTCACACACATTAATATTAATGAATATTATGAAAAGGAGCATTTAAATAGCTAAAAAATTTTTTTCAAAATTACATATAGCCCACATACATAAATACATATATACATATATATACATATATATACAAATATGCACATCCACACACAAACATACACATATACATATAAAAAAAAAATTAAAAATTAAAATTAAAATTTTTTTTTAAAATATTAAAAAAATTATAGAAAAATTTAGAATTTAAAAATTAAAAATTAGAAGTTAAATTTTAAAATCCGCCCTATGGCGGCACTTGTTTATAAATTCCCTCCTAAAGTTCAAAAGTAAGTCTTGATGAGGATACTTCAAAATCAGAATCTTCTCCAATAAACACAGACGACACCTATCACGAAAACTTTTAGGAGTACAAGCTGAGCCTATTAATTTCCAGCTGATTATAGGGTCCTGCCCTTCCTCCTTCATTTCCCAGAACCTACGTGATAGTGCCGTCTGGAATCTCTGTTTAGGGTTCGAAAACGAGTACCTGTGATTATAAAGCCTCTGTTTGAAAGAGCCCGCGGACATGCCAATATAGGTCCGGTAATTGTCCTTGTTATTAGATGGAGAAATGCGGGCTTCATAAATTACATGGGTGGATCTACATTTGCCTTGCACCGGGCAGGCATCCACAGAATAACAATTGCATTTGTCGACAATTCCGGATTTAGCTTCCGTATTATTTAGGTTCATTAAAATTTGTTTATTGTGGGAATTAATTATATTATCTATATTTGAGGTGCAAGAATAACTAATTTTTAGGGTGAATCTATTAAAAATTTTATTTAAGGGATTGTTATTATTATTAAAATGTTTATCGATTAATCTGAGAAAATACTTACCAATATTTATATTAGTTAGCTTACAATAAGGAGGGTTAAACCAAATTATCTTCCTTTTTCTACATTTTCGGGTGTTTTTAGTTTTTGATGATTCTGGGTTTATAGCAGGCTTATCATACTTTAACTTATTAACAAAACCGCTTTTCTGAAGGGCCTTATCGTAAATTTCTTTGCTTGCGTTGAAAATTTTTATATTGGAAGATAATTGGTTAACCCTATTATTTACTATCTTTGGTATTTGTCTTATAATATTCTTGGGGTGGTTGGATAAACTATTTATATAGGTGGGAGAACTATTTTCTTTGAGAAAGGGTTGGTAGGAACCATCATTTAATTTAAGGGTGATATCTAGATAGTTTACAATTTTGAGATTGGAAGTAACCTCAACCTTAAAACCAAGAAAATTTAGGGCTCTGATAATTTTCTTATGTATTCTATTAGTGTAAGACCCATTGGAATTGGGAATACATATCAATCCATCATCCCGATATAGGCCTATTAGTTTAGGGTCTAAAAATCTACCTAAAATATCTAAAATATAAATGCCTATTAGATCTGCTACCTGGGCAGAATCATAGGCTCCCATAGGGACATCAAAACTATCTTCAGGCCCTTTAGTCCAAGTAGAACTATCAAAGGTGAGAATACTTTCTAAACATATGCTGTTAAATATAAGAGACAATGAATGTCTATTATGTTTAATCATGAGTCGTTCTAAACGTCGTATTTTGGCTTTAATGTCAGTTGAAAATAAAGACAAAAATTCTCCAACATTTGGATAATTTTTTATTAATTTGGTTCTAAGCTTTTGGATCATATGGTAACTATTGCCGTTGCCGAACGGAGTTTTATGTCAACACAAAATAAAATCGTCGGTGATGGTGAATGTTATTGTGTTACCGTCTTAATAACCTCTCTGAAGATGGCTCATGTGAGCCGAAAGCTTAGAACCAAATTAATAAAAAATTATCCGAATGTTGGAGAATCTTTGTCTTTATTTTCAACTGAAATTAAAGCCAAAATACGACGTTTAGAATGGCTCATGATTAAACATAATAGACATTCATTGTCTCTTATATTTAACAGTATATGTTTAGAAAAGTATTTGCTGCCTCGATACACTAAATATATATATATGTATATATAAAGTAATAAATAAAAAAAATTTTTTCTCTTCCCACTGTTTTTTCTCAGTATTTTTTACATTTTTTCTTTTAGTTTTCTTTTTTTTAAAATTTTCTCTTTCCTTCTCCCACACTTTTTTCTTGTTTTTATTTGTCTTTTTACTTTTCTTTTTGCTCTTTGTTCTTTCGCTTTCATTTCCTCTTTTTCTCTTTCTCCCTTTCTCGCATTCTGATTTCTTCGGTAAATTTTTGTTGTAAGTCCTGACGCTTTTCCCCTTCAAATTTATCCAAAATAGCAGTATCTCTGTGCAAATGTATATGATGAACTCAAATCAACTGTTAGTTATTGAAGAAACTTACCTTTTTTTTATCTAAATGTCCATTAAAAAAAAACGAACTATATCTTACATTTTTCTCTCCCGTAACTCTCACGAAGTCATGTAATTAACTGCAGAATGACGTACTGTGTATGCAACGAATTTTGGCAGATTTTTGGTCGATTTTTATTCATTTACTGATACTTCCGGCGATGTACTTCCTGTAATGAAAGTAATGCGCTATTGCATTTCTACGCTTATTACTTTCATTACAGGAAGTACATCGCCGGTAGTTTCAGTAAAGGAAGAAAATCGACCAAAATTCGACAGAAAATTGCTGCCTACGCAGAACGTCATTTTGCAGTTAATTACATGACTTCCTGAGAGTTACGGGAGAGAAAAAGTGCGAGATATAGTTAGTTTTTTATGGACTTTCAAAGCAAAAAAGGTAGGTTTCTTCAATAACTAATTGTTGATCTGAGTTCAGCATATACATTTGCACAGAAATAATGCTACTTTGGATAAATTTGAAGGGGGGAAAAAAGCCGTCGGCACCTAAAACGAACATTTACCATTTTTTCTGCCATTCTACTTTTCTGTTTCTCTTTTTTTTCTTTTCCAATTTCCTTTTTCTGTTTCTCTCTCATTTCTTCTCTCTTTTTTTCTTTTTTTCTCGCTCGTTCTCTTTTGTATCTATTTTTCTAACTTTCTTTTTCGCCATTTTTTTTTTTTACTCAGTTTTAATTCCCCTCCTCTCTTACTTTAATTCTCTTTTCTTCCAATTCACACTTACCAGAGCCAAAGCGTCCAAGGTGTTTTGCTTGCCGGGCTGCTGTGTTGTGATGAATGCGTGCGTAACCCCACGCCAGAGAGTTCGTCGTCTCGTCAGCTGCGTCCTCGCAAGTTTGGTCAAAGAAAGGAATATTCTTCGACCTGTCATTTTATGCTGAGTGAGAATGAGACCGACGGCGATGATTGGTGCGTCGACAATGGCTTTTTGTCCATAAAAAGGGTCTAAGACAATGGCTGGCAGTTTTTTTGTTGCGACCCTGGTGATGTGCGCAACAGAGAGAGAGAGAGAGAGAGAGAGAGAGAGAGAGAGAGAGAGAGAGCATTGAGTTAAGACTGTTTATATTTGTCTCGAAGCTTCAAACCCACGAGTGAAGCGAGTGGTGGAACCGAAACCAAACAGAAATTTACTCTTTAACTACATCTCTCAATTTCGATTCATCCCGCTCTCAATTTCATTGTTTTCTTGTACCTTTTTAATGTCCATCTTTTCCCCTTCAATTTCACCCCCACCCCCACCCCCTCACTCGCTTTCATTATTTTTTTCTACATTTTTTTATCTTCGTTTTTTTTTCGATTTTGATTCCTCTTTTTTTCCTCTCTCTCTCACTTCCATTGTTTTTTGCTTGACTTTTGTCTCCGTTTTCCTTTCAATTTCGATTCCTCCCTCTCTCTCTCTCTCTCTCTCTTTCATTGTTTTCTTCTGCCTTTTTTATCTCCGTATTTTCTTTAATTTCGATTTCTCTCCCCCCCCACCCACCTCTCTCTCTCATTCGGTTTTCTTCTGCCTTTTACGTTTCTGCTTCTCTCTCTTTTTTTCACCTTCATTCTATTTTTCTCTGCCTTTCTATTTTTCTCTGCCTCTCTTTCTCAGCTTCTCTTTCTCCATTTTGCTCTCTTTTTCCCTCTCTGTTTTTTTTTATTTATTGTTTTTCTTATTCTTTCTCTCTTTTTTTTCTTCTTATTTCTCTATTTCTCCATGCCTCTCTCGTTTCTCTTGCATTTGCCTTCCAAATAGAAAATGATCGATCACTGGCAGTTTTTGTTTCCAACTCTCGAGGAGAAGCACCCTGGTCTGGTCTGTTAGATGGGCACCCACTGTTAAGTGGTTTAAGCTAACCACACTCTGTTTAAGCAAGAAGATACATTTGGGTCTTTTGAGGTAGTTTTTTTCCTCCTGCCGCCTCCCATAGAATTTCGAAAGTCTCTCCAGATCTTTTTGGTTTTATTAATTCGGATTTGAAAAGGATTTATTCCCCTTTTTTCTTGCAAATGTTGCTCCAGAGATAACAATCCATAAGGCTCACGTGACACCGCGACCCCTGTTTTATTTCTCATATGTGCCTAGAGCACTTACGAGAAGTTTGAAAGAACTTGCCTAAAGTTCTGTGTCTGCTCTGGTTGGCATTTGAAACAGCAGGAAACAGCAACTGTTAAGGTCCCAGTTATGGGCAAAAACATTTTATATCAGGAAGAGACAACTGAAGCTCCTGGGACACGCAATGAGGAAGGAGAGTTTGGAGAACCTGATACTGACTGGCCAGGTAGAGGGAAAGAGAGACAGAGGGCCTGATCAGGTGGATGACGGAACGGGGGTTACCAGGAGTAACAGGAGCAAACATACTAAGAGCCACAAGGAATAGGGAGACGTGGAGAACCATGATCGCCTACGTCCTGAAGGGACAGGGCACATAGAAGAAGAAGATCAGGAGTACATTTTACATATAAAAAGATACCAATTTATATTTACTCGAGTTACTAGACTAACAATTAGGTCCCACACTTTTACAGTGAAACTGATAAAATCTAACAGCAATTTCTACTCTAACGGCTTCTTTTCTCGCACTTTCCGCCTGTGGAATTCCCTTCCGTATACTTGCTTCCCCGACAGCTACAATCTCCAAGAATTTAAATGCAAGTTCAATAGTCATCTCCTATCTCACTAACCTGCATCCTTTCTCTCAAGCTCTTTTCTCCATCCACTCCCCCCACATCACACCAATATTCTCATCCTTATATTAACCTCTTCCTGACACCCCATATAACATGCCCCTTTTTTCTCATCACTTTCCCTCTATGTAACCCCGTGTGCACCAGTGGCAGTGAAATCGCCTTTCTCGGGGTGAAATGATTAAAAAAATAGCCATCACTACATTTTATATCAATATGACCATGTTGTGGAGTAGTTTTCGCACTGAAGGTTATAATCGTGCTATGTTGGTTGCTAATCGACTTAACGAACCCAGAATGTTAGGAACTTGGCAATCTTTCACTGAAAACTAACTCTTTAGTACTCGGCTAAATGCCGACTAATATCAACTGCCTAGTAGTTCTACTGAACTCCAATAGAACTCTAAAGAACTCTCTAGAACTGCTATGAACTTCCCAAGAACTTCTCAATATTTATTGTATGAAAAATACAATTGTGGCACAAAGCCGATTTGGGGAGGGGAACTCAGGTTGGTCTTCAGTACCTATCCTATACCTAGCTAATCCGACTCACGACCGAAATATACTTTACAATTTTCTCATCCACAACAAGAACGTGTCCATCATCATTCAATCCTTCATACACCAAAATACCTCAAACATACCAGGGACCTAAAAGAAAAAAAACCAAAACAGTATAAAAATTTTATTTTGAATAACAGATACAAAAATATATTTAAAACTATATCATGAAAATGATATGTGGGGAGGGGCATGACATAAATTCCCAAAACAAACAAAAATTTTTTAAACAAAAAATACAAACAGAAATCATGATGTTAGTTGGACCCAACCAACACACAAAACAAAGAGGCCGCTGTATTCTGCCCGTAGGACAAAATCAAGAGGCACTCTTTCTCCAGGGAGTGGGGAGGAGAAAATAAAATAGATGGGTAGAATATAATCTTGACCCAGACGAGATAAAACGGGACAAAAATAAAAAATGGGAAAATTGGGAATCTCGACCTGGATCATAACAAAAGCCGGGGGATAGGCTAGAACTCACATTCATTCGCATTAACTGGGTAAACATAAAGGAACTACCTTAACCAGGGGAGGGTTCTAAAGGAATCTACCCCGATGTGACTAGTAGATCTAAAAGAGAAAATCAAGGCTAGTCGCCACATTTTTTCATCTTTCGCTAACGCCTATCGGGGTCAAACGTTTCCAATCAGATCTAATCTTAATTTTGAGCTGATGTTCAAAATATCGGATCAGATCCTGATGTGAAAGTCGGCCGCATCGCAAGACTTCCTCCAGTCGTGTCGTCCATATCACCATTCGAGCCGTGGCCAGCGACAGAAACACCATTCGCTTCACTTCCGAAAACGGGGGGAGACACATTGTCACAGGCGTATGTACGATCAATGAGCACGAGCTCAAGAGGCGCGATACGAGCAGTCAACTCGCCGACACGGTTCCATAGAGGGCGAATCCGAGAACAATGGTAGAAGGCGTACGCAGACGTCTCCATTAAACCAAGGTCACAGCGATCACAATCTGGCAGATCCGCCAGGTCCCTGATGAAGGCCGCGTCATTGAAAGACAACCTATTCCGAGCCAATCGTCAGGGAAGTGAAAAGAGTTGTTGAGATAATCGGCACCTGGCGCCCAAGACCAATAAGGGCGATACTCCTCCTCCGACATGCCGGGCACTTCGCGTAGTGTATCCTTCGCGACACCCGCCACTAATCCAGCTTTTGAAATGACAGAATTCACCTCCGCCACTCTTCCATATCTCGCAAAAATGCTCCCACATGGTCTTCACTGGTATCCATGGGAACCCCGTGCAGCGTCACACGTGTTTTCCGGGTTCCCCTCTATTCAGTCTGCAGTTTTAGTCCCTTCGTAGCTAACGATGTTCTAGCCATTTGTTTGGTCTCCTCGGTTGTTCCAATCAAGACGCCCCACATGGCATGGCTTCTTCGAGCGACGACCTTTGCTCTGATGTTAAGCATTTTAATTGCCTTCTCGATGACTCCCACAAATCTTTGGGTTTTAGGGTCTTTTGTCAACAGGGAGATAATCATCGTCTCAATAGACTGTATTATTTCCCGCACTGACAGTAGTTCGGTCCCGGAAATGTAGTTGGCATATTTTTCTGGTAGTCCTTCGTAATACGCCTCGCCCTTTCTCAAGTTCCCGATTTTCCACCCAGAAGTAGAAGGGACAGGCGATTCTGGCCTTTTTGAGGTGTGTGAACTGGCATTATTTTCAGAATTCCATGCCGAGCTGACGGGAATTGTCTATCCTCAAGTTTCTGCACTTAGTACATGCCTCTCCTTCTTCCCTTCCCACTCCAGACCGAGATAGAGGAAATTGGCGACTGAGGTATTAACGAAGCCTTTTCCATAACGCACTCCCGCTCAGGGAGGCTGTTTGTATTCGTATTTTTACGTCTAAAAATACTGTTTTTTTTTTAAATCTCTCCCGTACCGACTTTCAAGAACGAATTTTCTGTTAACAAAACGCGCCGAGACGAATTAACTCTTATTAATATAGGAAAGAGAGTCCATTATCTGAGGAATAGGTATGTTTCACCACAACAGACAAACAATACATTTTCTCTGTAGTTGAAGGCATACAAT
Organism: Ascarosepion bandense; assembly: GCA_037127315.1. NCBI lineage: Eukaryota > Metazoa > Mollusca > Cephalopoda > Sepiida > Sepiidae > Ascarosepion > Ascarosepion bandense. The sequence goes on from JBBBDQ010001471.1 coordinate 3,340,089, forward strand.
TGCGTTCAAGTATATTAAGTTGAAGCCATAAAATTGTGCCCAAAATTATTTAGATTGTTTACCATCTAGATTGGTAAGTGCTTGAGAATACCAGGTATCTAAAAGCTTGGATGTATGGGTGGTGTAGTGGATAATGATTCGGATTTGTTAATTGGAGAGCCGAGTTCTAATTCCAGTTGAGCTCGTTATATTCAGTTACGCGAAACTACTCTATGGGAAAATATGAATCCACTCATTCCATTTCCCCAGCTATAAGTTAATTAGTATAACTTTATCACTAAAACAATTATTTTCTCTAAATAATAAAAATTGTATATAAAATACTAAGATTTCGGAATTAAATATTCCGTAGATGTTGATATGCCGTTAAAACTCAACCAACAGATCATTAATAAGAAAAAAATAAATCTTCAACTTTCGGATACTTTTTTGCATTCTGAAAATGGTTCGACCGCCAAAGTTGTTTTAGAACATCACACGGGCAAGGAAATAATTCTCATCTCTTCTCTAATCTAAGAATGCTTCTACTTGTGGTGGCATTCACCCTCGGCGGATCGAGCCTTGACGATGTCCCTGTCCTTCACTCGAAATTACGACTGCCACCGGAGACCGAAAACCCCAAGTCCGGAGAATTCTGCCAGATCCTCCTTGAGAGTGGCGCCCCATCTCTTTAGCTTCTCATCGGCGTGTTTGCAGACAGTGGATGGGATGAAGGACATTGGCCTCCGTGCAGCGTGTTCGAACTAGTGTAAACGCTGCTTCCGCAGGATAGACGGTAGTGACCTGGGACGCAAGCGTTAACGGGGCGTGGAGACTGGGATGAAATTAGAACGGTACCACCGGAGAATGCGGAATCTAAGACTAATAGTATTAGGTATCATAGTGCCATTTATAAGAATGAATCAGCACCATTTAATTGTAAGTATAGTCAGGTTGGCATAATAGTTTTTTGAGTATCGCTCATATGAAATATTTTACGGTATTGTTCAGGCAAGAAAATTGCCTGTTAGTGTCCATTTTGATCCTGATTAACCTGCCGCTGTTAAGGTAAATATCAGGCTATGAAGACGTTGAGTCAAAGAGAGTCACCTTGTCCCTACAGCTTTCAAGGTCTTGTCAGAGCATCGGAACATACACTAGTGCCAGATTGATATGAATGTCCAGGCGAAATGATAAATGACCCTGGTTGGGAGTGGTCATCAGGTCGGCGTAGGACGTGACTGAATCAACGAACACAGCACTGTGAGATAGTACAGAAGATGCTTGGCTGGCCGGTTCTCGGACCAGTGCACGCCCTCAATGGTTTCTGGAGTCGAAACCATGGATGCGTTTGGGTAGGGTCTTACAGAGAGAGAGAGAGAGAGGAGAGAGAGAGAGAGAGAGAGAGAGAGAGAGAGAGGAGAGAGAGAGAGAGAGAGAGAGAGAGAGAAAGAGGAGAGAGAGGAGAGAGAGGAGAGAGAGGAGGATGGCATTGTAAGCACGTAGCTGTGAAAATATTGTCAAAAATTAACTGGCAATAGAGCTACTGCAGTTGCTAAATCTCATGTCGATACCACAAGATCGAACTTGCTCCTCAAGTTTCCAAAAACTTGTTAGAGCGTTGGAATATCCTGCAGTACCTGATTATTCTGCTGGATGTCCTGGCGGACGACATCATTCTGGGGACTATGTCGTATGCCGCGATATCATCTCTAGTTTGCGGATTGCTGGTCGAACTGTTGATGACACTCATAGGGCGGTCATAAGGTCATTGCAGAACGCGACCGAGTCAGCAAACACGGCTCTGAGCAATGGTGCCGAGGATTGTCGATATGGACAGTCTTCTAGTTGAGCTCTTCGTTGGACACACAATCGGACAAGTATATGCGTTGTTGGGCATTGGATATCGGCTCGGAACGAGAAATCGGAGAGCCGAGTTCGAATTCCAGCTGAATTCATTGTCTTCACTTACGCGCAAATACCCTTGGGAAAAGTATTAATCCGTCTATTCCTTCCAGTTATGGGTTAAATAACAGGACAGATTGGGTTCTATAGCCTTGGCTGGCAACCAGTCTACCGCAGAAAGCTTCTGCCCAGTCAGTTATGTCTCTTTCGGGACATGATCGCCCAAAGCGTGTATCACGTATGGCACTTAACTGGCTGACTAAATATAATAGTTGGAAAAATAATTAAAATTTGTAATGGGCATAAAGTGGGGGATCGATTTTGTATTGTTATGAAGTAATAAACTGATCCCCCACTAATTACTACGTCATAATATAATACATCTCTTCTCCCTTTAGCTATGAGTCAAATAACTGGACAGATTGGGATCTGTAGCCTTGGTTGGTAACCAATCTACCACAGAAAGTAATGGCAACCTTCTGCGGGATAATCTTCTGCCCAGTCAGTCATGTCTCTTTCGATACATGATCGCCCAAGCGTGTATCATGTATGGCACTTAACTGACTGATATCTCCTTGATGGTTCTGAGGGCGCAGGACTCGAAGCCATGGATGTGGGAGGCGAGTGTATTACCGAGAGGCTACATCTCGACGCCGTATAGTCGTATAGAGAGGACCTGCGACTGGCAATATTAGGTTACGTCGTAAAATTAACAAGAATGACCAAACTGATAGTACGTTTGATATTCAGAAAATTATTGGGGTTATATTCAGTTAGGAGGAGATATTTTGACGGTGCCCAACTCTTTCTAAGTGCAAGCATTTATTTTTTTTTTTTATTTATTTTTAATCATCTCACCCCAAGCAAGGCATTCCACTGCCACTATTGCGCATGGGGCTACATAGGGGAAGGTAAAGAGAAGGAGTGGTTAGACATAGGGAATGTCAGGAGGAAGGTGACAGATGAGTAAGGATACCGAGGATGAGATGGGAAGAGTGTTTGATAGAATGGGAGCAGGTTAGTGTGTTAGGAGGTGTCTATTGACCTTACATTTAAACTCCTGGAAGAAGGGTTAAGCATAAACCTCAAGAAAACTGAATGCATGGGTCATCAGCAAAAAGAGGAGACCAATATACCAACTGCAAGTTGGAGAATCTTTTTTTTTAATCATCTCACCCCAAGCAAGGCATTCCACTGCCACTATTGCGAATGTCAGGAGGAAGGTGACAGATGAGTAAGGATACCGAGGATGAGGGTTGGGCAGATGGGAAGAGTGATAGAATAGGAGCAGGTTAGTGTGTTAGGAGGTGTCTATTGACCTTACATTTAAACTCCTGGAGATTGTATCCGTCGGGGCAGCAATCGTGTGGAAGGGAATTCCACAGTCGGGAAGTGCGAGGAAAGAAACTGTTGGAGTAGAAGTTGCGGTTGCATTTTATCAGTTTCACTGTAGAAGGGTGGTATCTAGTTGCTAATCTAGTATCGCGTGCAAATTCGTATTTAGGGGGCACTAGAAATAATCTACAAATCATCTACAAGACAAAACTAAGCATACTCGTAATACAGGAAAAAGCACCTTAGTTTTATTTTGTTTTCGAGGAAATCAACCTCAACAGGTTATTTAATGCTGACAATTTTTTTTTCGAATAGGTTTGTATAAACAGAATATGAATTAATATTTATTTTTTCCAAAAATGTTTTGCTCTTAGATTTACTATAAGAATCTATTTTTATACTTAAATTTTTTGAACCCAGTTTTCGGGGTTAACTATCTGTCTAAAGCAGGGAACATGACAGGTGTTACTACGCCGGTTCAGGGTGGACCTGGGAGCAGCAGCAATTAAAACGTAGTTCCACAAAACCTCTTGAGCTGCCAGTTGTAGTCTATCGTCGTACCCAGGATGAAGAACGCACTTTAATGATCTGGTTAGGGAGAATAAGTTTTGGTATATCTAGTGGATATATTTGTTTCACTTGCAGTGTGTCACTTTTACGTAACTCTGGTGATATTAGTACAAAGATAACGAGAGAGAAAAAGAAGAGGAGAGAAAGGAGGGAAAGAGAGAGAGAGTGACAAAGAGAGAGAGAGACAGACAGACAGACAGACAGAAAGTGAGGGAGAGGGCGAGAACCGAATGGTCCTTTGAAATTAAATTAGAGCCTGATTGATCCGGATTTGTTTTGGTGGTAGTTTTGAGCGGTGGCGGTAGTGGTGGAGGGTGGTCACCGAAAGAACTATAAATTATCAAATGTAACCAAATCCATTTCAACAGAAGAAGCAGGAGTGGTGAATGTACCAAAAGCAAAAAAGTTTTATTCTTCCTCTATGTGTCCTGTCCTTTCAGGAAGTGGGCGATCATGGCCTTCCATGTCTCCCTATCACTAGAGGCTCTTAGCACTCTTTCTCCTGTTACAACACCCAAACTCCGCTCTGCCATCCACTAGCATGGGTACAAAATGAGGGATCAGTTTACATATTGATTATAATATAGAATTGATCCTCCATTTTATACCCACATTATAATTTCTTATAAACACTCGGCATATATACTCTTCTTCTACGTGCCCTGTCCTTTCAGGACATAGGAGATCATGGCTCTCCATGTCTCTCTATCTCTGGTGGCTCTTAGCACGCTTTCTCTTGTAACAACTTGCAACCACCGTTTTGTCATCCACCTGATTAGGTCCTTCAAATATGTTATCCGTTGCTTTCCCGTCTCTTTTTCTCTCTATCTGACCTGTTAGTATCAGGTTCTCCAAGCCCTCCTTTCTCATTGCATGTCCCAGGAACTTCAGCTGTCTCTACCTGATGCTCACTATTCATTTCCTTTTTGTTTCCATCATTTCTAAGACCTCGTCATTGCTCACATGCTCGATCCATGATATTCGCAGCATCCTTCTGTAGAACCACATTTCAGTTGCTTCAAGTTTTCCCTTTCATCTTCACTGCCATATTGAAGAACTGACATCACACAGCAATCCAGTACGCTCTTCTTTGTTTCTAGCGAAATTGTCCTGTTTCTTAATACTTTACTCAACTTCTGGAATGCTTCCTTCGCCATGCCAATTCGCCTTCGGATCTCAGTGTCGCACTTTCCGTCTTCTGTTAGAACGCTTCCCAGGTATTTAAATTTTTGTACCCTCTTGATTTTAGAGTCCCTCACCTGTAAATAGCATTTTGGGCTGCCCTTTTGCTCATGACCATGCATTCGTTTTTCTTGCAGTTTATTTGTAGTTCTTTTTTGTCACTCTTTTCAATTACCATCTGTAGGAGATTTTGTAGTTTCCTTTCCGTGTCTGCTATCAGCACTGTATCATCTCGATATTTTATACTAAGGTAAAAAGAAAGCAAGACTCAAGAAGCACGCAATCAAAGTAATTTATAATCTATTGTTTGGTATCCGTCGCTTCGCAGACGGTAAGATGGTCACTTTTCAAATTTAAATTGTTTGTCCATTTAAAATACTTTTTCTTTTGTACCACTTCATATGTTCCCCGTGGTAGTATAGTTTTGTTTCCAATATTTATCAATGACATTCCTGATGTTATCAATTCTCAACTAGGTATATATGCTGATGATGCAACCATTTATTCCTGTCTCGATAAGTCGAAAAGCTATAACTGGCAGCAAATTTAAAAAGTGATCTACAATCGGTTGTTACCTGGAGCGAGTAATGGCTTGTTTATTTTAACACCCTCAAAACGAATATACTGTCTTTTAATCGTCTAATAGAACCTATTTCAGAAATTTGGTTCACTTTGTCGTCTTAGATATTTTACCCATCAGAATCTATTTTACATATTTATAAATCTTACTATTCGTCTATGGTTTGAATATTTTGGCCACATCTGGTCTGGTGTTTCCAATAAATATTTAGAAATTCTTGATACTGTTTTAATAAAAGCTACTAAATAATTTGACGAAGCTTAATTTCTAGTCAACAATTCGTACATAATTTCCTTTTTAAATGACTGCTCATAATTTGTATATCTGGATCCAATAATAAAAAAGAAATTCTTAATAGTTCGTCTGATCGGTTCGATAGACGAAAATTGGTTAGTCAGTTAAGTGCCATACGTGATACATGCTTGGGCGATCATGTCTCGAAAGAGACATGACTGGCTGGGCAGAAGATTATCCCCTCAGTAGATTGCCTTTACTTTCTGAAGTAGTTGGGTTCTATAGTCAAGGCTATAGAACCCAATCTGTCCTGTTATTTGACTCATAGCTAAAGGGAGAAGAGATGTATTATATTATTACGTAGTAATTAGTGGGGGATCAGTTTATTACTTCATAATAATAGAAAACTATTCCCCCACTTTATGACCACTGTAAACCTTAATAATGATTCCAACTATTATATTCAGTTAGTCAGTTAAGTGCCATACGTGAAACACGCTTGGGCGATCATGTCTCGAAAGAGACATGACTGACTGGGCAGAAGATTATCCACTCAGTAGATTGCCATTACTTTCTGAGGTAGTCTGGTTGCCAGTCAAGGCTATAGAACCCAATCTATCCTGTTATTTAACCTATAGCTAGAGTGAGAAGAAATGGATTATATTATTATATTAATAAGTAGCAATTAGTGGAGGATTAGTTTATTACTTCATAAAAATAGAATACCAATCCTCCACTTCATGCCCAGTAGAAGCTTTAATTAAAGTTTCCAACTATTATATTCAGTCAGTCAGTTGTGCCATAGGTGAAATTACTTTCTTGGGCGGATCATGTCTCGAAAGAAACGTGACAGGCAAGGCAGAAGATTATCACGCAGTTTGTTTTCCATTACTTTCTGCGGTAGACTGGTTGCCAGCCAAGGCTATAGAACCCAATCTGTCCTGTTATTTAACTGGAGGGAAGAGACGGATTAATACCTTTCCCAAGGGTATGCATAAGTGAATGCAAGGAATTCAACTGGAATTCGAACTCGGCTCTCCGATTTCTCGTTCCAAGTTGATATCCTCTGCAACAGAACACACATCCTTGATCAGTCAGTCAGTTAAGTGCCATACGGGATACACACTTGGGCGATCATGTCTCGAAAGAGACATGACTGACTGGGCAGAATATTATCCCGCAGTAGGTTGCCATTGCTTTCTGCGGTAGACTGGTTGCCGACCAAGGCTATAGAACCCAAACTGTCCTGTTATTTCACTCATAGCGAGGGAAGAAATGTATTATATTATAAGGTAGTAATTAGTGGGGGATCAGTTTATTACTTCACAAAAATATAAAACGGAACCCCCACTTTATGCCCAATAGAAGTCTTAATCATGATTCCAACTATTATATTCAGTCAGTCAGTTAAATGCCATACGTGATACATGCATAGGCGATCATGTCTCTTTCAAGACATGACTGACCTGGACAGAAGATTATCCCGCAGTAGGTTGTCTTTGCTTTCTGCGGTAGACTGGTTGCCGACCAAGGCTATAGAACCCAGTCTATCCTGTTATTTAACTCATAACTGGAGGGAAGAGACAGATTAATACTTTTCCCAAGGGTATTTGCGCGTAAGTGAATGCAAGGAATTCGATTGGAATTCGAACTCGGCTTCTCGATTTCTCGTTCCGAGCCGTTATCCACTGCACCACAATGCACATCCCACATCCTTGGTAGTTTGTTTAAAAATTGACTTACAATCCGTTGATAAATTTGGCAAGTCTTGGCTTGTAAATTTTAACGCCTTTTCACGTTCAGTCAACATGGCTCGCCTTCAGAAGAGTTAATCATTGCACCTTCTCGGGTAACGTTTTCCGCTGATATGAAGCGGAAAGATTATATTTGGATGAATTTCTAGGACTTTTGCTAGGAAATTCGCTTCACTGTATCAGGCAAGATAATTTTTCTTGCCAGATTCTTTTACATCTTCATAAGTCTAACATTCGACCATGCTGCCAGATTTGGTCTGATGATTCTGTTATCTAAACTTATATAATAAATGGAACTTTGCCTGTGTGTGTGTGTGTGTGTGTGTGTCCGTTACTTATACTCGAAAACGGCTGAACCGATTTTCTTGAAAATTTACACAGTTGTACTATAAGCGTCTACGAGTGTTCTTAGCTAAGTTTTGTGTCGAGATACCCCCAATAAATATCGAAAATCGATAATCGAAAAAAATCGGGTTATAGAAGAAGTGGTCCGATTTTAATCAAATTTCATACACTCATAGACAAAGACATAAGAAACGATATTCAGAAGTTTCAAGCTTGTAGTTCTTACAATAGTGCAAAAAATCGATAATGTATATATAAAAAAAGCAAGATGTTTGCGTGTGTGTTTCTGTTTATCGGCCTGTATATCTATATTTTTTCAGTCCTTTTATTTTAGTTTTTGCTTTGGGTTTGGCTCTAAGTAGGTATAATTGTAGTTTTTAGTCTCAGCCATGATACCATTTACTCAGAGGACTTATTTAGCCTTCAAAATTCAGTTTATGATGAAAAAATCTTATTTGATATTGATGTCAGGAAATCAAAATTTGACATACATCCATTAATTTTTGTTTCAGTCTACGGTTTCGCTTTAACTGGAAACAACTATTGCTTTTTAGTCTTTCGTGCCAACGTCCAAAGAGTCTGAGCTCCAGGACCATGGATTAGTTTTAAAGCTTTCATTACACCCGAGCAACGCCGGGCTATACTGCTAGTATATTTAAAGAAGCTTGATGAAATTCAAAGATGAATATGCAATTGCTATTTATATCCTAACCTGGCAACTCAGCTTCAATCAGTTTCCCTCACCGTCGTAACGTAGCTTCCCTCTATATTTTTGGTTCACAGTGTCACACTAGACAATCTTTCTCGACAGAATCTATTTTAGAAATTATAAGTTTACCATTCATTCGTGCTTTGAATATTACTGCCAAATCTTGTCTGGTGTTAATGTCATGTATTTAGAGATTTTTGAAAAAATCTAAATAAGAACCTGCAATGATATTGGTACTGACCTAGCATCTCGTCTTCTATCATTTTCCCACCTTCGAAACGGAGCTTCCTTCTACATTTTTGGTTCACAGTGTGTCGCGCTAGACAATCTTTCTCGCCAGAATCTATCTTACAAATTTACATTCATTCATGCCTGGAATATTTATACCAAATCTTGTCTGGTGCTTCTGTCATTTTTTTTATAGATTTTTGAAAAAGTCCAAAGAAGAATCTGCAATGATATTGATCTTGACCTGGCATCTTTGCTTTAATCACTTTCTCACTGCCATAACGTAGCCTCTCTCTATATTTTTGGTTCACGGTGTCGCGCTAGACAATCTTTCTCGTCAGAATCCATCTTACAAATTTATAAATTTACCATTCGTCCTTGCATTGAATGCTGCTGCCATATCTAGTCTGGTGCTTCTGATATGTATTTAGAGATTCTTGATAAATTTTCAAAGAAGAATCTGCAATGCTATCAGTCTTGACCTGACATCTTGGCTTTAATGCCATTCCCATAGCTTCCCTCAACGTTTTTGCATCACAGTGACGTCTTTCGTGTCAGAATCTATTTTACAAATTCACAAGTCTATTCATGCTTGGAATATTTCTGCCAAATCTGGTCTAGTGCTTCTGTTATTTATTTAGAAATTCTTGATAGAATCCAAATAATAATCTGAAATGTTATTGGTTCAGTTGGCCTGAGTAATAGAAAATCGAAGAAAAAAATCAAACCTGCGTTCACTGTAAACTAGGGAAATATGTTTCAGTTTGACAGACTTTAGTTGGCTCAGTCAAGAAAGGACTTCACACTAATGCAAGATTTAATTACACTTAGTAACAAATGCTCACCACTTGTCGGGATCCCTCGAGGCCCATAACTTGTGATAACTTTTATTCATATAACCGAAAAATAAAAACAAAATTAAGAGGAATTAATTTATTTTATTTAAGTGGGTAAGCCAAAAAATTATCGAAACTGTCGTTAAAACATATCTTTATGTTAGTCACACTGTCTTCTCCTTTTGCGTGCTTATAGTTGGTATTATTGTGGTCACGTGATCGAAGTTTGAGCATTTCTAAAGTTTGTGCATATAGAGTCATGTTTATTTATAAGTAAAACAAAATTAATTCTTGATAATGGATAAAAGTATAGTCGAAAGCGCTCGAAAGAAAGTAAAAAGCTTTGGAGAATTCTTATATAATTTGAGATCTGAAAAGAAAAAAAATATACGAATACAGGAAAAATTATATAAAAAAATAATGATAATACCTTATCTGTCATTTTTAATCAGACATATATAAAAGAAATTGCTGCCTAAATACACAATATATATATATATATATATATATATATATATAGTCATCCGCAGACATCTGTTTCGCTGCATCACAACTCATCAGTACGGTTAGACATCCGATTGCTTTTTACCCAGGATTGAAATCTGACCGAATTGGCGTCAGTCAGCGATTTACCTCTGAGATATGGGCGCTCCGTAGAAGGAGGCAGACGTTTAGCGTGTAATATATCATGTATACACATGCCAGTAACTAACAGTGTTCTAATTCGTGACTGAATGAATGATGCGTATACGAGCATTACATCTGACTCTCAACAAGGCTGTTTTTGCAATAATTCCTCAATGAAACCTGATGTACAAACAGGTTTTTTTTTTACAAAGAATACATATTCTATTCATCCGAATCTATTGTAAAAATCTTGTCGGTATTAAATAATCCATTGAGATTGATAACCCGTAAAACAGCACTGGGTATGATCATAAACAATATCCGACAGAAAGACCCCGGTTTTGAGTACCATAGAACCTCTTTTTCTTAACCAATTGCTGTTATTCCCAGATCCACCCTGACTCGGAGTGGTAGTACCTGTTAGGGTCCCAGCTATGGATAAATATCTAACCCTTAAACTGGGATCAAAACACTATGAAAGTATAGAATTCCATTTTTATAGTAAAAATTTCCAGCATATTTTTAATAGTAAAAAATTTAGCAATAGATATTAACACAACAAAAAGAAATCCATTAATAGATTTCAACAGAAAAAATAGCAATTGATTTTAATAGAAAAATAGAAATAAATTTTAATAAAAAAGTAGCAATAGATTTTAATAGAAAAAATAGCAATAGATTTTAATAGAAAAATAGCAATAGCATTTAATAGAAAAAATAGCAATAGATTTTAATAGAAAAAATAGCAATAGCTTTTAATAGAAAAATAGCAATAGCATTTAATAGAAAAATAGCAATAGATTTTAATAGAAAAATAGCAATAGATTTTAATAGAAAAATAGCAATAGATTTTAATAGAAAAATAGCAATAGATTTTAATAACAAAGTAACAATAGAACACAGAAGGTAACTTCAAAACAGTGTATTAGTATAACAAGAACATATGTACAACCGAAGTGTTAGTAATCAGTAAATAGAAATAAGTATGTCCGAACGGTACAGTTACGCTGCTTATAGCCTGACTAGTAGCTGATTTACTGTTTAGTAGCTGTCGTATTGGACTGCCGATTTACCTGCGGTTAACAGTATTTAATTGTCTTTCCACTTAATACAAAATGTGGCAGAAAGTCTTTTTAATGTGGGTAATCCGGGACAGATAGCCCGGGCAACATTTATGTCTAATTTTCCCAGACAAGAGCCTCGACTGGGTTATTACACTTCGCCCGAAGGTAGAGAGTTCGACAATGCGCAAGGCATATTTATATTACTCTCCGCCCGAAGGTAGAGAGTTCAACAATGCGCAAGGCATATTTATATTACTCTCCGCCCGAAGGTAGAGAGTTCGACAATGCGCAAGGCATATTTATATTACTCTCCGCCCGAAGGTAGAGAGTTCGACAATGCGCAAGGCATATTTAACTGCCGGTAACTGCCTGGAAGTCATGCAGGGAAATATCGAAACTTATTTATAAATGTAACTTTGTCTGTGTGTGTGTGTGTGTCTCTGTGTGTGTGTGTGTCCGTTACCTATAGACTCCAAAACGGCTGAACCGATTTTTTTGAAAATTTACACAGTTGTACTATAAGCGTATGCGAGTGTTCTTAGCTAGGTTTTGTGTCGAGGTACTCCCGATAAATATCGAAAATCGGGTGACAGAAGGAGTGGTCCGATTTTAATCAAATTTGATACACTCATAGACAAAGACATAAGAAACGATATTCAGAAGTTTCAAGGTTGCAGATCTTACAATAGGGCAGAGAATTTTATATCAATACCAGGAAATCAAAATTTGACTTACATCCATTCATTTTTCTTTCAGTCTACGGTTTCGCTTTAACTGGAAACAACTATTGCTTTTTAGTCTTTCGTGCCAACGTCCAAAGAGTCTGAGCTCCATGACCATGGATTAGTTTTAAAGCTTTCATTACACCCGAGCAACGCCGGACGCCGGGCTATACTGCTAGTATATATATATATATATATATATATATATATTAGGTGCGATTGGTAAATTGTCGCAATTATTTTATTATTTCAAATATTCTTTAGGCTGAGTCTGAGCTCCAGGACCATGGATTAGTTTTAAAGCTTTCATTATACACGAGCAACGCCGGGCTTTACTGGTAGTATGCAATAAGAGGAAGAGTTCATTCCTCATAGCAGGGCACCATAACTACTTAGTTTTCAGAAAACGTGATTTGCGATTGAATCGGAGTTGTTTTTCTTTTCTACTGCGCAAATCATGGCGCGATTTGGCTTGTTGTTAACTCAGTTTGGCACAAGACGACAGGCTCGCGATTTATTGTGACAATCGAACGCATTACTCAGTATTATTGGTCAGCCAGACAAGGGGTTTTCAAGCTTTTTGACTTACGGACCCCTTTATATTTCAAGTTTTAGTCTAGGGAACCCACTATAAACGGTTATGAAATTTATACATACATTTTGTACTAAAAAATAGCTTATAGTTTTGCATTAACGTAGTAAAAACTGGTTTTAAGCTTACTTTAAATTGATAAATTTTCATTTGATAACATAAAAAAGTAAAAATTAATATCCAGACATTAAAAATTTATACTTTGAATTTGACGTGATGAGTTAATTCACGGACCCCCTATCTTATCCTTGCGGACCTCCTGTGGTCCGCGGACCACAGTTTGAAAACCCCTGAGCCAGACTAATCCAATGAATATTACCCAATATGGAAGTAACCACTGTGGGACTTGAAAAATGAGAATAAATCAAATAAACACTCACAAAGTTTCAAATAATCAGATTAAATGAATTTAATACGAAAAACTCCCATCATCAAATTTAAGCATGTGGACATTAAAATTACATGCGAATAAATTGCAGCAGAGGTCAAGTATATATATATATATATATATATATATATATAATGAATGACTTTTATTTCTAGGCATGTTTGTATAAGCGTATTGATTTAGGTTTCTAAAAACGAAGGTGTGTGTATTTTGTCATGCTTGGTGTGGGTTTGACAAATAAAGAATCAGAATATATATATATATATATATATATATATATATGTGTGTGTGTGTGTGTGTGTGTGTGTGTGTGTGTGTGTGGATATGTGTGTGTGTGTTCGTATGCAGGGGTCTGTTGGGCGTATTTAGGCAGAAAATATTAATGTGTACAAGTTCAGTTAAACACCAACGATAGTTTTCATCTAATTCTTATTTTTTTTCGAACCACTTTTCTGGTTTCTGGTAAATATTTAAATAAAGAATAAGTGCAATGGACTTAACCGTTTTCAAGAAAGAAAATACAGAACTCGACCGCAACAGGTGAGATAATTTAGTATTTAAATGGACTAGAGCAAGTAATTCAGTATTTGGCATCTGAAAAGCAAAAAATAATTCTAATAATAAAACAGGAAAAATTACACAAAAACTTTATCTTCTATCGAATCGAATCCATTGATTTAGGTTTCTAAGTACAAAGGTGTGTATATTTTTGTGATGCTTAGTGTGGGTTTGATAAATAAAGAATCAGAACATATATGTATATGTATGTGTGTGTGTGTGTCTGTGTGCTCGTATGCGTGCGTCTATTGGGCGTATTTAGGCAGAAAATATTAATGTGTACAAGTTTAGTTAAACACCAACGATAGTTGTCATGTAATTCTTATTTTTTTCGGGCCACTTTTCTGGTTTCTGGTAAATATTTAAAGACTAGCAGTATAGCCCGGCGTTGCTCGGGTGTAATGAAAGCTTTAAAACTAATCAATGGTCCTGGAGCTCAGACTATTTGGACGTTGGCACGAAAGACTAAAAAGCAATAGTTGTTTCCAGTTCAAGCGAAACCGTAGACTGAAAGAAAAATGAATGGATGTAAGTCAAAATTTGAAGTTTGGTGAGAATCGGATAAAAGTTGTGGATTTGTATAAAGGACATACAGACAGATAAACAGAAACACACACAAACATTTATATATTATCGATTTTCTGCACTATTGTAAGAAATGCAACCTTGAAACTTCTAAATATCGTTTCTTACGTCTTTGTCTATGAGTGTATGAAATTTGATTAAAATCGGACCACTCCTATAACCCGACTTTTTTTATTATCGATATTTATCGGGGTACCTCGACACAAAACCTAGCTAAGAACACTCGCAGACGGTTATAGTACAACTGTGTAAATTTTCAAGAAAATCGGTTAGGCCGTTTCGGAGTCTATAGGTAACGGACACACACACACACACACACACACACACACACACACACACACACACACACACACACACAGACAAAGTTCCATTTTTAAAATAAGTTTAGATACATTGTCCGATTTCTGAAGACTTTCGGCTTATATAATCAATTATGAAGGAGATTTTTGTCTTCATGCCAAGTATATTTTTATCATTTCTAAAATATCGTGTCTTCACGCGTTAGTCTTTTTGTTTTGGATAATCACGGGTCAATTGCTGTTGACATTTTATTCTTTCGTTCCTTGAGTTTGATAATCTTTTATTGGTGTTGGGTGATATTTTGTACGATTAATGTTGGGTGACATTCATAGCTAATAAATAATGAACTCCCCCTTCGTTTTCGACGTATGAGGGTCAAGGAGCTGAACCAACTGCGAGACAACCCGCACGTGCCGCGTCCCTTCAGACGTAGGTGATCATAGACTTCCACTTGGCTCTGACCCTTGTCACTCTCAAAATTCTCCCTCTTGGTATCTCCCCCAAACCCCGCTCTGCCGTCCATTTGCTCAAGCCTATCAAGTAGGTCTTGCGCTGCTTTCCTCTGTCTCTCTTTCCTACTATTTGTCTTGTGAGTATTAAATTCTCCAAATCCTCCTTCCTCATTACGTGTCCAAGAAATCTTATATGCCTCTTACTCATATTAAGTATGAATTTTTTCCTCGTTTCTATCCCCTCCAACATATCACCGTTAGTCACGTGCTCAGTCCGTGGTATCCTCAACATCCTTCTGTAAAATCGTCGTGGTAGTCTCCAGGTCCGCCAAAAGGTGGTAGTCTCCTTCAGGTCCGCCAAAATGTGGTGAAAGGCTACCACCAAAAATCACAATTTTGCTGCCTCTCTTTCATTCTTCATTCACTGCCATACAGGTCCGCTAACAGGTGGTGGTAGTCTCCTTGAGGTCCGCCAAAATGTGGTGGTAGTCTCCTTCAGGACAACCAAAAGGTCGTGGTAGTCTCCAGGACCTGGAGATCAATATGTGGTGAAGGAGACTACCACCAAAAATCTGCCTCTCCTTCATCCTTGAGGAGTTCGTTCAACATTCACTGCCATACAGACAGACAGATTGCTATGTGATGTCTGTCCAGTATGTCTGGACAGACATCACATAGCAATCCAGCATTCTTTTCTTTGTTTCCAATGAGATTTTCCTGTCTTTCAGTACTCTGGTTAGCTTTTGACATGCACCTTTGGCCATGCCAATGCGTCTTTGGATCTCAACATCACGCTTTCCAGGCATTTACATTTATTTACTTTCTCACTCCTTAACCTTTCTTCGACATTCCCTGTAAGTTGTTGTTTTTTCTCTCACTGTAATCACCAGCAAACTAATGGCAATCTTGCCTTGCTTCGGATAAAAGCATTATTAAAAAAAAGTGAAAAAATTGTATTGTCTAACGCATTTTGTTTATCAAGCAGTAGGTTGCCATTACTTTCTGCGGTAGACTGGTTGCCGACCAAGACTATAGAACCCAATCCGTACTGTTATTTAACCCATAACTGGAGGGAAGAGACGTATTAATACCTTTCCTAAGGGTATTTGCGCGAAAGTGAATGCAAGGAATTCACTGAGCCAAAACTCCAAAGTGCTGCGTTATTTGTTTATTCTTTGTTGTCTTTGTTCAGTGCAATTTTGGGCAGGGTGTCAGTGTCACACCCCTTTGTGTTCTCCCTAGTAGCTCTTAACGCGGTTTTTCCTGTTACCCATCTCAAACCCTGCTCTGCAATCCATTTGCTCAAGCCCATCAAGCATGCTACACGTTGCTTTAACCAATATTTCTTTCCTTTATATCTGACCTGTGAGTATCAGATTTTCCAAGCTTCCCTTTCTCATTCCATGTCCCAGAAACTTCAGCTGTCTTTTCCTGATGTTAAGTATTAATTTCCTTTTCGTTTCCATCCTCTCCAAAATCTCACATGTTCGGTTCATGGTATCCTCAGCAACCTTCTGTAGAACTACATTTCGGTTGCTTCAAGTATTGCTCTTTGATGAGATTGTCTAGCATTCGCTGCTATATAAAATGTTAAATGTAACAGAAAATTTCTCTAGATCTTTTCCACGATCTTCTTACGATGAATCTCATCTGTTTGCGATCATCTTAGTATGAATCTCATCTGTTTGCGATCATCTTAGTATGAATCTCATCTGTTTGCTAGAAGTTTTGTGGGCGAACCTGAAGAAGACCTTTAAACTTGTTGTTTTTCTTTTTTTTTTTCACTTTTTTCAATGCAGTCTTATTGATTATTACATAAAGTTTCCGATTATCAAAATTAATTTGGAAAAATTTCAAAATTTAAACAAATTTAGTGGGTGGGGAGCTTAGTTTCTCATTCAACGTTGTAGTAAATCGATCTTCCATTTTAGAACCACTCGCATTGGGGTCGCTTTGTTTTGTTTTTTTTGGGGACGAGTTGGTGCTCTTGTTTTTGTCTTTTTCAAGTTTTCTTTAGTTCTTACGAGGGCATCTTCCTCGGAAACACAAAAATGGATTTATTCAAAAATTTCGCAAAGGATTCAGTAGTTGAATATGCTCAAGCAAAAAAGTTAATTGCACAGGATCGATTTACTATAAGGTTGTATGAATAACTGAGCCCCACCCCCGCCATAAAATTGTTTAAATCTTGAAATTTTTACAATTTTTTTTCTTAATCGGAACGTTTAGGGTTTAATAGATAAAATTGCAGTGGAAAATGAGAAAACAAATTGATAATCAACCAATTTACAAGTGGTGGTAATGTCCTATTGGCGAGTGGGTCCAAAATGGAGGATCGGTTTACGATGACGTTGTATGAATATCTGAGCCCCCCCCACACACACACCTAAAATTGTTTAAATATTGACATTTTTCCAATTTTTTTTTGTTAATCAGAAAGTTTAGAGTGTAATTGATAAGATTGCATTGAAAAAAGTAAAAAAAAAAAAATGAAAAACAAGAAATTTAAAGGTGGTGGTCGTCTCTTTCAGGTCCGTCAAAAGGTGGTGGTCGTCTCTTTCAGGTCCGTCAAAAGGTGGTGGTAGTCTCCTTCAGGTCCGTCAAAAGGTGGTGGTAGTCTCATTCAGGTCCGTCAAAAGGTGGTGGTCGTCTCTTTCAGGTCCGTCAAAAGGTGGTGGTAGTCTCCTTCAGGTTCTTCAAAAGGTGGTGGTAGTCTCATTCAGGTCCGTCAAAAGGTGGTGGTCGTCTCTTTCAGGTCCGTCAAAAGGCGGTCGTCTCTTTCAGGTCCGTTAAAAGGTGGTGGTAGTCTCCTTCAGGTCCGCTGTTTTGTGAGCTATGCAGCATTAGGTACGGGTGTTTTAACTGATGGACGAACTATAGGAAGAGAAAGAGCCGAAGCTGACAACAACAAGAAAAACAATGTGCGATTAGTCGCTGGAGAATTTCAACTGGTTTCAAATACTTTCTTCAAGAAGCAAGCGATAAATATTAGCACACAAAGGGGTGTAACCTATGACACTGACACCCCGCCCAAAATTGCACTGAACAAAGACAACAATATTGCAAAAGAATCCGATAATAAACAAATAACGCAGTACTTTGGAGTTTTGGCTCAGTGGTTAGACCAGTTGCATTTCTTGCATTCACTTACGCGCAAATACCCTTGGGAAAGGTATTAATACGTCTCTTCCCTCCAGCTATGGCTAAAATAGCAGGACAGATTGGGTTCTATAGCCTTGGTCGGCAAACATATCCACCGCAGAAAGTAATGGCAAGATAATCTTCTGCCCAGTCAGTCATGTCTCTTTCGTGACATGATCGCCCAAAGCGTATATTACGTATGACACTTTACCTGAATGACTGAATATAATAGTTGGAAACATAATTAAACTTCTATGAGGCGAAAAGTTGGGGATCGATTTTCTATTGTTATGCAGTAATAAACTGATCCCCCAATAATTGTACTTAATAATAATTAGATATAATCTAACTTTTCTCCCTCCAGCTATGAGTTAAATAGCAGGACTGATTGTGTTCTATAGCCTTGGTTGGCGACCAGTCTATCACAGAAAGTAATGGCAACCTACTGCGGGCTAACCTTCTGCCCAGTCAGTCATGTCTCTTTCGGGACATGATCGCCCGAAGCGTGTATCACGTATGGCACTTAATTGACTGACTGAATATAATAGTTAGAATCATGATTAAGGCCTCTACTGGTCATAAATTGGGGGATCGGTTTTCTATTGTTATGCAGTAATAAACTGATCCCCTACTAATAACTACGTAATAGTAAAATACATCTATTCCCCCTCTAGCTATGAGTCAAATAAAAGGACAGGTTGGGTTCTATAGCCTTGGCTGGCAACCAGTCTGCCGCAGAAAACAATGGCAATCTACTTCGGGATAAACTTCTGCCCAGTCAGTCATCTCTCTTTCGAGACATGATCGCCCGAAGCGTGTATCACGTATGGTACGTATGAATATAATAGCTGGAATCATAATTAGAGCTTCTACTGGTCATAAATTGGGGGATCTGTTTTCTATTGCTATGCAGAAATAAACTGATCCCCCACTAATTATACTTAATATAATAATTTAATATAATCTATCTTTTCTCCCTCTAGCTATGAGTCAAATTATAGGACAGATTGGGTTCTATAGACTTGGATGGCAACTAGTCTACCCCAGGAAGTAATGGCAACCTACTGCGGGATAATCTTCTACCCAGTCAGTCATGGTTCTTTCGAGACATGATTGCCCAAAAGCAGGCACCACGTATGGCACTTAACTTACTGACTGACTGGTTAGACAAGTAAAAAAGTATCCATGCAATCGAGGGGCCGAAATGAACAAAATGGGTTTTTATAAATTAGGGGTGTAAGACAAGGATGTGTATTCTCTTTGCATTCATTCAATTCTAGGAGTTTAACCCGGTTTCACTCGGGTAGTTTAAGGAATAATAAGAATAAAAAACATATGATGAATTTACATAGTAAATACTTACACAACGTCCACCCTCATCACTTTTATAGATATAGACTAGCAGTTTAGCCCGGTTTCCTTCGGGTGGTTTATGGAATAATAAGAATGAAAAACATATGAATTTACATAACAAATACTTACACAACATCCATCCTTGTCACTTTTATAGATATAGATAACAATGTCGAATGTCTCTATTGGATTGGGATGGGAAGGAGAGGGGCAACATATATAGATATAGATAATATAAAGTGGGGTGATCGATTGTATGTTATATTCAATATATAAACTGATCCCTGACTTTGTGGGGTGATAATATACATTTTTCTACCTCTAATTTTGGCTTTCTGAAAATTTTCAAGGTGTCGTTAGCGTTCTAAAATTTTGATCTACGTCTGAGCGCAACTCCCGTTGAGCCAGACCGCAAGATGCAGACGCTAGGTCGAATCGATCAAACAAACAAATACTTACACAACGTCCACCTTCGTCACTTTTATAGATATAGACAGAGAGTAATTTTGAACACCTGGAGGATGTCAAGCAGGAGATGATTAGATTGAATATCAACATTTTAGGCATATGCGAAACTAAGTTGTCAATCAACAGAGGTTTTGTCATTGACGACCACGGGATCATATACGCATGAGGTAAATATAATGGAACTGGTGTCGGCGTGATACAGCACCAAGACACGAGGAACTACGTTCTGGGGTACTGCCATTTATTCGAAAGAGTTGTTGCCAAACTGAAAAGAAAGCTCTTCAACATATGCACCGATAACGCAAAGCACTGAGGAAGAAATCGAATCTTTTTACTCCATGCTGGACAACCTCAAGCTAAGTTCAAGGCTAAGTGAATTTATTTGCTTTCCCGACAGCTACAATCTCCAAGAATTTAAATGTAAAGTCAATAGTCATCTCCGATCTCACTAACCTGCATCCTCTCTCTCATGCTCCTTTCTCTGTCCACTCCACTCTCATCAGTATTCTCATCCTTCTCTTACCCACTTCCCGACACCCCCTATAACCTGTCACTCTTTCTCATAACTTTCCTCCTATGTAAACCCCCTGCAAAACAGTGACAGTAAAATGCATTGCATGGGGCGATATGATTATTAAAAAAAAAAAGAATTCTATACATTTATATTCCAGAGAATGTAAATAAATCTAAGACATTCATGTGTAGCTAATCAGTATTTCATTTACTGATTGATTTGTTTTTACGGCTTATCAACAGACAAGAAATTATTATGTAAATGTAAAATGGGGGATCAATTTTATATTACAATCACTATATAAATTGATCCCTCACTTTATGTCTACATTCTTCCTTCTCTTACCCATTTCCCGACACCCCCTATAACCTGTCACTCTTTTTCCTCCTATGTAACCCCCTGCAAAAAAGTGGCAGTAAAATGACTTGCTTGGGGCAATATGATTATAAAAAAAAAATCACAAGATTTTATATCTAATATAGATATAAATATATATAGAATTTATATCTTACGGAAGATATCTTACAGAATATATATTAATTCAGATACTTTAATCCAAGCGGAAAAAGCAGGAAGGTAAATTCCAAAAACCCGATCCTAATTAATATTAAAAATTTTATTTTAATATTCAAAAATGATACAGGAAGAGAGCTCCATGTAATAAAATATTACAGAGCAAATATAAATTAAAAAAGGATTAATTCAATGATGTTGGATGATCATTTCGATATGAAAATCCCCACGGGGATAACACATCACCTCAGCAACAGAAAAATCCTTTCAGAAAATCCTTTTTTTCTTTTTTAATTTCTTTGCAAATCTATTTAAAAAGGAAAATTAGACTGATTTTTCTCCAGTTTCTGAAAGGATTTTTCTGTTGCTGAGGTGATGTGTTATCCCCCGTGGGGATTTTCATATCGAAATGATCATCCAACATCATTGAATTAATTCTTTTTTAATATATATATATATATATATATATATATATATATATATATATATATATTATCAAAAATGAATATATATATATATATATATATATATATATATCTGAATGTCAAGGTAGGCAAGGAAAGGAAAGGTGTAATAGTTGGCAAATTCGGACCGGAAACTGCAATGACCGCCGAAAAAACGGGTTCAATGGTGCACAGCAAATGATCAGGTAATAACCAACACCTGATTTCAAGAATACCCAAAACGATGATAGGGAAGGAGAAGCCCAAGAGGAGACACGAAAACCGCCTGCATACGGACAAGAAATGAGTGTAGCAGATATACAAAAATAAAACGACGTCTAAAACAAGGATGTGTCTTCTCACCAGATCTTTTCAACCTATACAGCGTGACAATTATTAGAAATCCTGCCAAGATTCGTCATTGGTGGCCAGAAACCTAACATTATAAGGTATGCAGATGACACAGTGCTGATAGCAGACACGGAACTAAAAACTACAAAACCGCCTACAGAATGTACCGAAATAAAGCAAGAAGAAATGGCATACGTCACTCGCCTGACGACGCTATGACACTGTCAGCTCTCTGCTTCCGAGCAGAGAGCACGAACCCAGTCGTGGTTCCGCCGAAGGGTAGAACCACGACTCGGCAAAAATAGACAGACATTTTTTGGCCCGGCTATATGGCCGGGAATACCCACTATAAAATGACCATGTGTCACATCCGGCCTTGCGTGGGAAGGCTAGTAAATACAGTAAATACAACAAGAAGAAATGGCTAAATATGAACTACAAAACTGAATGCCTAGTCATCAGAAAAAAGAGGAGTCCAGAATTCCAATTAAAGGTTGGGAATGCTGCAATTAAATAGGTACAGAAATTTAAATACCTGGGAAATGTTGTGGACCCAGGATAGGTCCGGAAGAAAAAGACCCGAAGGCTAATATCCCTTCTATACGCAAACACACTCACATAACATTTTATACACTCTTATTTTTTCAACGTCAAAAACTTTCTTCTAAAATTAAGTACCGAAAAAAACAATCGCGTACTAAGTTCTGCAAGGACTTTTTTGTAAAGGAAGTAAATAGGCCCAAATTTTCTTCCTACGCCTAAAATCGTTCTGCAGTGAATGACTCTCACTAAGCCTTTTTGTCGCTATATGCCTTGTAAAATTTTGCAAAGTAATAATAATCTGTTTTTAATTTAGAATTATCCACTTGGCAATAAATACTAAAAATAGTATGAAATACATAGTTTTTTTGTTTGTTTTTTAATGGGGTGACCTAATAATTATGGCCGGTAGTGTATATACAACGGTCTTTATTATAATAGGTAAAATATAAGTGTCTAGACGTAGAGAACTATATATCACATGTATCACCCGCAAAGCGAAGTATAAGGAGGAACAAAAGGAAAGGTTTTACAAAGATCCTTCTGATCTGGGAAAGCCATTGTTATGATTTCAGATTTAAAGGGGCTGGATTCATCTATGTCCCAAAGGGATATTTCCGCATTCATCTACGTCCTAATGGGGTAAGCTTGGATTCATTAAGTCCCTTATGGAAATTCCCGAATTCATCTACGTCCTAACGGGGTATGCTTGGATTCATTATGCCCCAAAGTGATATTCCCGATATTCTACATAACAGAGTAAAAGTTTAAGCAGGAGAAGAGCGAAGAGAAAGACGAAACAATTACGGGGGTGTCAGAGGAAGGGCAAGAGAAGGGCGGGAATACAGGTGTGATGACCGTTGCTAAGGTAGAGTGAGAAAGAAAAAGAAGAAGATACACAGGGTGATGTAGAAAGAACAAGGGAAGAACTAGAGTCAAATGGTTAAGAGATGGGAATTGACATTGCATTTAAATTCCTGGAGGTTGTAGCCGCCAGGAAAGCAAGTATATGGAAGGGAGTTCTACAGGTGGGAAGTGCGAGAAAAGAAGCTGATGGAGTAGAATTGTCTGCATTTGGTAGATTTAAATGTAAAACGGTGGCACCTTGTTGCCAGTCTTGTTGCTCAAGTAAATTCTTGTGGAGGGGCACCAGTGACCTAAGTTTGTCGGAGCAGAAGCCATGAAAAATATTACTTGGTTTTCTACGGCTTATTTGCAGGTTAATGCAAACCAAAGAATACTTCTGAACTTTTTTTTCGTAAGTGAATATAACAAGAGATCGGGGTGCTGAGTTCGAATTCCAGTTGAATTCCTTGCATTCACTTAGGCACAATTACCCTTGGAAAAGGTATTAATCCGTCTCTTCTTTCAAGTTATGAGTTAAATAATAGGACAGACTGGGTTTCTATAGCCTTGGTCGGCAACCAGTCTACCGCAGAAAGCAATGACAATCTACTGCGAAATAATCTTCTACCCAGTAAGTCATATCTCTTTTGAGACATGATCGCCTAAGCGTGTTTCACGTATGGCACTTAACTGACTGACTGAATATAATAGTTGGAATAATGATTAAGGCTTCTACTGGTCATAAAGTGGGGGATCTGTTTTCTATTGTTATGAAGTAATGAACTGATCCCACACTTATTACTACTTAACAATACAAGCCATTTCTTCACACATCAGCTATAGGTCAAATAATAGGATAGATTGGGTTCTATAGCCTTGACTGGCAACTAGTCTACCGCAGAAAGCAATGACAACCTACTGCGGGATAAACTTCTGCCTAGTCAGTCATGTCTCTTTCGAGACATGATCGCCCAAAGTGTGTATCACGTATGGCACTTAACTGAGTGACTGAATATAATAGTTGAAATCATGATTAAGGCTTCTACTGGTCATAAAGTGGGGGATCTGTTTTCTATTGTTATGAAGTAATGAACTGATACCCCACTAATTACCACGTAATAATATAATACGTATGGCCCTTAACTGAACTCATTATAACGAACCCAACTGGAATTGGAACTCGGCTCTCCGATTAACAATTCCGAGTTATTATCTATTACACCAGCCGCACATCAACGCATAAAGGACCTGGTATTTCCTAAACTGTCACCCATCTAAGTGCTAACCAAGCTTAACTTTGCTTAATTTTGATGATCGTACTGGAATCGGTGTTTCAATGTGATACAGAAATAAGTCAAGACAGGCTCGACGTTGGTGAATTTCACTAATACTACGGTACCTTCTTCTATGTGCCCTGTCCCTTCAGGACGTAGGCGATCATAGCCCTCCACATCTCACTATCCCTGGTGGCTCTTAGCACGCCTTCTCCCCTTACACCATGCAACCCTCGTTCCATTATCCACCTGATTAGGTCCTTCAAATATGTTATCCGCTGCTTTCCCCTGTCTTTTTCCCCCCTCTATCTGGCCTGTTAGTAACAGGTTCTCCAAGTCATCCTTCCTCATTGTATGTCCCAGGAACTTTAGCTGTCTCTTCCTAATGCTCACTATTAATTTCCTTTTCGTTTCCATCATTTTCAAAACCTCATCATTGCTCACATACTGGATCCATGATATTCATAGCATCCTTCTGTAGAACCACATTTCATTTGCTTCAAGTTTTCCTTCATCTTTGATGATATTGTCCAACATTCACTGCCATATTGAAGAACTGACATCACATAGCAATCCAGTACGATCTTCTTTGTTTCTAGTGAAATTGTCCTGTTTCTTAATACTTTACTCAACTTCTGGAATGCTTTATTTCGCCATGCTAATTCGCCTTCGGATCTCTGTGTCACACTTTCCGTCTTCTGTTAGAATACTTCACAGGTATTTAACTTATTGTAACTGCTTGATTCTAGTTTCCCAACCTGTATTTGGCATATTGGGCTACCCTTTTTACTGATGACCATGTATTCGGTTTTCTTGCAGTTTATTTGTAGTTCTTTCTTGTCACTCTCATCAGCTACCTTTTGTAGGAGGTCTTGTTGTTTCCTTTCTGTGTCTGCTATCAGCACTGTATCATCTACGTACCTTCTTCTTCTTCTTCTTCTTCTTCTTCTTCTTCTTCTTTTATGTGCCCTGTCACTTCAGGATGAAGGCGATCATGGCCTTCCACGTCTCCCTATTCCTGGTGGCTCTTAGTATGTTTTCACCTGTTACACCATGCAACCCCCGTTCTGTTATCCACTAGCTAAAGCCCATAAATCTAGAATATAAATGTATAGAAACTAGCATGGCCACAAGATGAAGGATCAGTTTATATATTGATTATAATATAGAATTGATCCCCCATTTTATACCCACATTATATTTTCTTATAAATAGTTGGAATATATATTATTCTTCTATGTGCCCTGCCCTTTCAGGATGTAGGCGATCATGGCTTTCCACGTCTCCTTATCCCTGGTGGCTCTTAGCACGCCTTCTCCTGTTACACCATGCAACCCTCGTTTCATCATCCACCTGATTAGATCCTTCAAATATGTTATCCGTTGCTTTCCCCTGTCTCTTTTTCCATCTATCTGTCCTGTTAGTATCAGGTTCTCCAAGCCTTCCTTCCTCATTGCATCTCACAGGAACTTCAGTTGCCTCTTCCTGATACTCAATATCAATTTCCTTTTCGTTTCCATCCTTTCCAAAACCTCATCATTGCCCACATGTTCGGTCCATGATATCCGCAGCATCCTTCTGCAGAACCACACTTCAGTTGCTTCAAGTTTTTCCTTCATCTTTGATGATATTGTCCAGCATTCACTGCCATATTGAAGAACTGACATCACATAGCAATCTAGTACTCTCTTCTTTGTTTCTAGTGAAATTGTCCTGTTTCTTAATACTTTACTCAAATTCTGGAATGCATATTTATGCTTTTGGATCTCAGGAATATCAATGTATAGAAACTTCTGTGGCCACAAAGTGAGGGTCACTTTATATACTGATTTTAATATGGAACTGATCCCCCACTTTATATCCAACATTCTTCGGTAAGACCACATTTCAGCTGCTTCAAGTTTTTCCTTCATCTTTGATGATATTGTCGAACATTCACTGCCATATTGAAGAACTGACATCACATAGCAATCCAGTACTCTCTTCTTTGTTTCTAGTAAAAGTTTCCTGTTTCTTAACACTTTACTCAGCTTCTGGAACGCGTCCTTCGCCATGCCAATTCGCTTTCGGATCTCTGTGTCACACTTTCCGTCTTCTGTTAGAACACTTCCCAGGTATTTAAATTTTTGTACCTATTTGATTTTAGTATTTCTCACCTGTATTTGGCATGTTAGGCTGCTCTTTTTGCTGATGACCATACATTCGGTTTTCTTGCAGTTAATTTGTAGTCTTTTTCTTTTGTTACTCTCTGCAGCTACCTTCTGTAGGAGGTCTTGTCGTTTCATTTCCGTGTCTACAATCAGCATTGTATCATCTGCGTATCTTTTGTCCAAATGGTGGACTCCGATGGCGAATCCATCGGTAATACATCGACAAAGTCACATGTATTGCAAATCTCATGCTTACTCAACTAATAAAGACAGAATTTTGTTAACTGTATAAGGTTAGTTCGGAAAAAGGCACTATGATAGCACGAATATTTCGAGAGTTGTTTAAAAATATCGTAACCTCACCCAGAAGAAATTAGAGAAACAAACATTTTTCACTGTTTATTTGACAAAATCAATATTGACAACATTGCACATGAATTTGTACTATAAAAATGCATTGGCCAATGATTTTTATTATGAAAATGCATTGGCCAATGATTTTTATGATGAAAAAGCGTGGCCAATGATTTTTATGATGAAAATGCATTGGCCAATGATTTTTATTATGAAAATGCATTGGCCAATGATTTTTGTTATGAAAATGCATTGGCCAATGATTTTTATTATGAAAATGCATTGGCCAATGATTTTTATTATGAAAATGCATTGTCCAATGATTTTTACTATGAAAATGCATTGGCCAATGATTTTTACTATGAAAATGCATTGGCCAATGATTTTTACTATGAAAATGCATTGGCCAATGATTTTTATTATGAAAATGCATTGGCCAATGATTTTTGTTATGAAAATGCATTGTCCAATGATTTTTATTATGAAAATGCATTGGCCAATGATTTTTGTTATGAAAATGCATTGACCAATGATTATTATTATGAAAATGCATTGGCCAATGATTTTTATTATGAAAATGCATTGGCCAATGATTTTTATTATGAAAATGCATTGGCCAATGATTTTTATTATGAAAATGCATTGGCCAATGATTTTTGTTATGAAAATGCATTGGCCAATGATTTTTATTATGAAAATGCATTGTCCAATGATTTTTATTATGAAAATGCATTGTCCAATGATTTTTATTATGAAAATGCATTGTCCAATGATTTTTATTATGAAAATGCATTGTCCAATGATTTTCTTATGAAAATGCATTGAACAATGATTTTTATTATGAAAATGCATTGGCCAATGATTTTTATTATGAAAATGCATTGGCTAATGATTTTTATTATGAAAATGCATTGACCAATGATTTTTATCATGAAAATGCATTGACCAATGATTTTTATTATGAAAATGTATAGGCCAATGATTTTTATTATGAAAATGCATTGTCCAATGATTTTTATTATGAAAATGCATTGAACAATGATTTTTATCATGAAAATGCATTGACCAATGATTTTTATTATGAAAATGTATAGGCCAATGATTTTTATTATGAAAATGCATTGTCCAATGATTTTTATTATGAAAATGCATTGAACAATGATTTTTATGAAAATGCATTGGCCAATGATTTTTATTATGAAAATGCATTGGCTAATGATTTTTATTATGAAAATGCATTGGCCAATGATTTTTATTATGAAAATGCATTGTCCAATGATTTTTATTATGAAAATGCATTGAACAATGATTTTTATTATGAAAATGCATTGGCCAATGATTTTTATTATGAAAATGCATTGGCTAATGATTTTTATTATGAAAATGCATTGACCAATGATTTTTATCATGAAAATGCATTGACCAATGATTTTTATTATGAAAATGTATAAGCCAATGATTTTTATTATGAAAATGCATTGTCCAATGATTTTTATTATGAAAATGCATTGAACAATGATTTTTATCATGAAAATGCATTGACCAATGATTTTTATTATGAAAATGCATAGGCCAATGAATTTAATATGAAAATGCATTGTCCAATGATTTTTATTATGAAAATGCATTGGCCAATGATTTTTATTATGAAAATGCATTGACCAATGATTTTTATTATGAAAATGCATTGGCCAATGATTTTTATTATGAAAATGCATTGAACAATGATTTTTATTATGAAAATGCATGGGCCAATGATTTTTATTATGAAAATGCATTGGCCAATGATTTTTATTATGAAAATGTATTGACCAATGATTTTTATCATGAAAATGTATAGGCCAATGATTTTTATTATGAAAATGCATTGTCCAATGATTTTTATTATGAAAATGCATTGTCCAATGATTTTTATTATGAAAATGCATGGGCCAATGATTTTTATTATGAAAATGCATTGACCAATGATTTTTATTATGAAAATGCATTGACCAATGATTTTTCTTAGGAAAATGCGTGGCCAATGATTTTTGTTATGAAAATGCATTGACCAATGATTTTTATTATGAAAATGCATTGGCCAATGATTTATATTATGAAAATGCATTGGCCAATGATGTTTAACATGAAAATGCATAGGCCAATGATTTTTATTATGAAAATGCATTGACCAATGAATTTTATTATGAAAATGCATTGTTCAATGATTTTTATTATGAAAATGCATTGGCCAATGATTTTTATTATGAAAATGTATTGACCAATGATTTTTCTGAGGAAAATGCGTGGCCAATGTTTTTATTATGAAAACGCATTGGCCGAAGACTTTTATTTTGAAATGCATTGGACAATGTATTTTATTATGAAAATGCATTGACCAATGATTTTTACTATGAAAATGCATTGTCCAATGATTTTTATTATGAAAAGGCATTGACCAATGATTTTTCTTAGGAAAATGCGTGGCCAATGATTTTATTATGAAAATGAATTGACCAATGATTTTTTTTGGAAAATGCGTGGCCAATGATTTTTGTTATGAAAATGCATTGACCAATGATTTTTATTATGAAAATGCATTGGCCAATGATTTTTATAATGAAAATGCATTGGCTAATGATTTTTATCATGGAAATGCATAGGCCAATGATTTTTTATTATGAAAATGCATTGACCAATGATTTTTAT
Organism: Ascarosepion bandense; assembly: GCA_037127315.1. NCBI lineage: Eukaryota > Metazoa > Mollusca > Cephalopoda > Sepiida > Sepiidae > Ascarosepion > Ascarosepion bandense. The sequence continues at coordinate 3,369,669 of JBBBDQ010001471.1, forward strand.
TATGAAAATGCAGTGTTCAATGATTTTTCTTATGAAAATGCATTGGCCAATGATTTTTATTATGAAAATGTATTGACCAATGATTTTTCTGAGGAAAATGCGTGGCCAATGTTTTTATTATGAAAACGCATTGGCCAATGATTTTTATTATGAAAATGCATTGAACAATGATTTTTATTATGAAAATTCATTGACCAATGATGTTTCTTAGGAAAATGCGTCGCCGATGATTTTTATTATGAAAATGCATTGGCCAATGATTTTTATTATGAAAATGCATCGGCCAATGATTTTTATTATGAAAATGTATTGGCCAATGATTTTTATTATGAAAATGCATTGACCAATGATTTTTATTATGAAATGCATTGGCCAATGATTTTTATTATGAAAATGCATTGGCCAATGATTTTCATTCTGAAAATGCATTGACCAATGATTTTACTTAGGAAAATGCATTGGCCAATGATTTTTATTATGAAAATGCATTGGCCAATGATTTTTATTATGAAAATGCATTGGCCAATGTATTTTATTATGAAAATGCTTTGAACCAATGATTTTTATTATGAAAATGCATTGGCCAATGATTTTTAATATGAAAATGCATTGGCCAATGATTTTTATTATGAAAATGCATTGGCCAATGATTTTTATTATGAAAAGTAAGTGACCAATGATTGTTTTAGGAAATTGCGTGGCCAATGATTTTTATTATGAAAATGCATTGGCCAATGTTTTTTGTTATGAAAATCCATTGACCAATGATTTTTATTATGAAAAGTAATTGACCAATGATTGTTTTAGGAAAATGCGTGGCCAATGATATTTATTATGAAATGCATTGACCAATGATTTTTATTATGAAAATGCATTGGCCAATGATTTTTATTATGAAATGCATTGGCCAATGATTTTTATTAGGAAAATGCATTGACCAAGGATTTTTATTAGGAAAATGCATTGACCAAGGATTTTTATTAGGAAAATGCATTGACCAAGGATTTTTATTATGAAAATGCATTGACCAAGGATTTTTATTAGGAAAATGCATTGACCAATGATTTTTATTATGAAATGCATTGGCCAATGATTTTTATTAGGAAAATGCATTGACCAAGGATTTTTATTAGGAAAATGCATTGGCGAATTATTTTTATTATGAAATGCATTGACCAAGGGTTTTTATTAGGAAATGCATTGGCCAATGATTTTTATTAGGAAAATGCATTGGCCAATGATTTTTATTATGAAATGCATTGGCCAATGATTTTTATTAGGAAAATGTATTGACCAAGGATTTTTATTAGGAAAATGCATTGACCAAGGATTTTTATTATGAAAATGCATTGACCAAGGATTTTTATTAGGAAAATGCATTGACCAAGGATTTTTATTAGGAAAATGCATTGACCAAGGATTTTTATTATGAAAATGCATTGACCAATGATTTTTATTATGAAAATGCAGTGGCCAATGATTTTGATTATGAAATGCATTGGCCAATGATTTTTATTATGAAAATGCAGTGGCCAATGATTTTGATTATGAAATGCATTGGCCAATGATTTTTATTATGAAAATGCATTGACCAATGATTTTTATTATGAAAATGCATTGACCAATGATTTTTATTATGAAAATGCATTGAACAATGATTTTTATCATGAAAATGCATAGGCCAATGATTTTTATCATGAAAATGCATAGGCCAATGATTTTATTATGAAAATGCATTGTCCAATGATTTTTATTATGAAAATGCATTGGTCAATGATTTTTGTTATGAAAATGCATTGACCAATGATTTTTATTATGAAACTGCATTGACCAAGAATTTTTATCAGTAAAATGCCTAGGCCAATGATTTTTATTATGAAAATGCATTGTCCAATGATTTTTATTATGAAAATGCATTGGCCAATGTATTTTATTATGAAAATGCTTTGACCAATGATTTTTATTATGAAAATGCATTGGCCAATGATTTTTATTATGAAAAGGAATTGACCAATGATTATTTTTGGAAAATGCGTGGCCAATGATGATGTTTATTATGAAAATGCATTGGCCAATGATTTTTATTATGAAAATGCATTGACCAATGATTTTTATTATGAAAATGCAATGACCAATGATTTTATTATGAAAATGCATTGACCAATGATTTTTATTATGAAAATGCATTGGCCAATGATTTTTATTATGAAAATGCATTGGCCAATGATTTTTATTATGAAATGCATTGACCAATGATTTTTATTATGAAAATGCATTGGCCAATGATTTTCATTATGAAAATGCATTGACCAATGATTTTACTAATGAAAATGCATTGGCCAATGATTTTTATTATGAAAATGCATTGACCAATGATTTTTAACACGAAAATGCATAGGCCAATGATTTTTATTATGAAAATGCATTGTCCAATGATTTTTATTATGAAAATGCATCGGCCAATGATTTTTATTATGAAAATGCATTGGCCGTGATTTTTATTATGAAAATGCATTGACCAATGATTTTTCTTAGGAATATCCGTGGCCAATGACTTTTATTATGAAATGCATTGACCAATGTTTTTATTATGAAAATGCATTGGCCAATGATTTTTTTTATGAAATGCATTGACCAATGATTTTTATTATGAAAATGCATTGGCCAATGATTTTATTATGAAAATGCATTGACCAATGATTTTTATTATGAAAATTCATAGACCAATGATTTTTATTATGAAAATGCATTGGCCAATGATTTTTATTATGAAAATGCATTGACCAATGATTTTTATTATGAAAATGCATTGGCCATTGATTTTTATCATGAAAGTGTATTGACCAAAGATTTTTATCATGAAAATGTATAGGCCAATGATTTTTATTATGAAAAAGCATTGACGAATGATTTTTATTATGAAAATGCATTGGCCAATGATTTTCATTATGAAAATGCATTGACCAATGATTTTACTAATGAAAATGCATTGGCCAATGATTTTTATTATGAAAATGCATTGACCAATGATTTTTAACACGAAAATGCATAGGCCAATGATTTTTATTATGAAAATGCATTGACCAATAATTTTTATTATGAAAATGCATTGGCCATTGATTTTTATCATGAAAGTGTATTGACCAAAGATTTTTATCATGAAAATGTATAAGCCAATGATTTTTATTATGAAAAAGCATTGACGAATGATTTTTATTATGAAAATGCATTGGCCAATGATTTTCATTATGAAAATGCATTGACCAATGATTTTACTAATGAAAATGCATTGGCCAATGATTTTTATTATGAAAATGCATTGACCAATGATTTTTAACACGAAAATGCATAGGCCAATGAATTTTATTATGAAAATGCATTGTCCAATGATTTTTATTATGAAAATGCATCGGCCAATGATTTTTATTATGAAAATGCATTGGCCGTGATTTTTATTATGAAAATGCATTGACCAATGATTTTTTCTTAGGAATATCCGTGGCCAATGACTTTTATTATGAAATGCATTGACCAATGTTTTTATTATGAAAATGCATTGGCGAATGATTTTTTTTATGAAATGCATTGACCAATGATTTTTATTATGAAAATGCATTGGCCAATGATTTTATTATGAAAATGCATTGACCAATGATTTTTATTATGAAAATTCATAGACCAATGATTTTTATTATGAAAATGCATTGGCCAATGATTTTTATTATGAAAATGCATTGACCAATGATTTTTATTATGAAAATGCATTGGCCATTGATTTTTATCATGAAAGTGTATTGACCAAAGATTTTTATCATGAAAATGTATAGGCCAATGATTTTTATTATGAAAAAGCATTGACGAATGATTTTTATTATGAAAATGTATTGGCCAATGATTTTCATTATGAAAATGCATTGACCAATGATTTTACTAATGAAAATGCATTGGCCAATGATTTTTATTATGAAAATGCATTGACCAATGATTTTTAACACGAAAATGCATAGGCCAATGATTTTTATTATGAAAATGCATTGTCCAATGATTTTTATTATGAAAATGCATCGGCCAATGATTTTTATTATGAAAATGCATTGGCCGTGATTTTTATTATGAAAATGCATTGACCAATGATTTTTCTTAGGAATATCCGTGGCCAATGACTTTTATTATGAAATGCATTGACCAATGTTTTTATTATGAAAATGCATTGGCCAATGATTTTTTTTATGAAATGCATTGACCAATGATTTTTATTATGAAAATGCATTGGCCAATGATTTTATTATGAAAATGCATTGACCAATGATTTTTATTATGAAAATGCATTGACCAATGATTTTTATTATGAAAATGCATTGACCAATGATTTTTATTATGAAAATGCAATGACCAATGATTTTTATTATGAAAATGCATTGACAAATGATTATTATTATGAAAATGCATTGGCCAATGATTTTTATTATGAAATGCATTGACCAATGATTTTTATTATGAAAATGCATTGGCCAATGATTTTTATTATGAAATGCATTGACCAATGATTTTTATTATGAAAATGCATTGACCAAAGGTTTTTTATTATGAAAATGCATTGGCGAATGATTTTTCTTATGAAATGCATTGACCAATGATTTTTATTATGAAATGCATTGGCCAATGATTTTTATCATGAAAATGCATTGACCAATGATTTTTATTATGAAAATGCATTGGCCAATGATTTTTATTATGAAAATGCATTGACCAATGATTTTTATTATGAAAATGCATTGACCAATGATTTTTATTATGAAAATGCATTGACCAATGATTTTTATTATGAAATGCATTGACCAATGATTTTTATTATGAAAATGCATTGACCAAAGATTTTTATTATGAAAATGCATTGGCGAATGATTTTTCTTATGAAATGCATTGACCAATGATTTTTATTATGAAATGCATTGGCCAATGATTTTTATCATGAAAATGCATTGACCAATGATTTTTATTATGAAAATGCATTGGCCAATGATTTTTATTATGAAAATGCATTGACCAATGATTTTTATTATGAAATGCATTGGCCAATGATTTTTATTATGAAAATGCATTGACCAATGATTTTTATTATGAAAATGCATTGACCAATGATTTTTATCATGAAAATGCATAGGCCAATGATTTTTATTATGAAAATGCATTGTCCAATGATTTTTATTATGAAAATGCATTAGCCAATGTATTTTATTATGAAAATGCTTTGACCAATGATTTTTCTTAGGAAAATCACTGGCCAATGATTTTTATTATGAAAATTCATAGACCAATGATTTTTATTATGAAAATGCATTGGCCAATGATTTTTATTATGAAAATGCATTGACCAATGATTTTTATTATGAAAATGCATTGGCCATTGATTTTTATCATGAAAGTGTATTGACCAATGATTTTTATCATGAAAATGTATAGGCCAATGATTTTTATTATGAAAAAGCATTGACGAATGATTTTCATTATGAAAATGCATTGGCCAATGATTTTCATTATGAAAATGCATTGACCAATGATTTTACTAATGAAAATGCATTGGCCAATGATTTTTATTATGAAAATGCATTGACCAATGATTTTTAACACGAAAATGCATAGGCTAATGATTTTTATTATGAAAATGCATTGTCCAATGATTTTTATTATGAAAATGCATCGGCCAATGATTTTTATTATGAAAATGCATTGGCCGTGATTTTTGTTATGAAAATGCATTGACCAATGATTTTTTCTTAGGAATATCCGTGGCCAATGACTTTTATTATGAAATGCATTGACCAATGTTTTTATTATGAAAATGCATTGGCCAATGATTTTTTTTATGAAATGCATTGACCAATGATTTTTATTATGAAAATGCATTGGCCAATGATTTTATTATGAAAATGCATTGACCAATGATTTTTATTATGAAAATGCATTGACCAATGATTTTTATTATGAAAATGCATTGACCAATGATTTTTATTATGAAAATGCAATGACCAATGATTTTTATTATGAAAATGCATTGACAAATGATTATTATTATGAAAATGCATTGGCCAATGATTTTTATTATGAAATGCATTGACCAATGATTTTTATTATGAAAATGCATTGGCCAATGATTTTTATTATGAAATGCATTGACCAATGATTTTTATTATGAAAATGCATTGACCAAAGGTTTTTTATTATGAAAATGCATTGGCGAATGATTTTTCTTATGAAATGCATTGACCAATGATTTTTATTATGAAATGCATTGGCCAATGATTTTTATCATGAAAATGCATTGACCAATGATTTTTATTATGAAAATGCATTGGCCAATGATTTTTATTATGAAAATGCATTGACCAATGATTTTTATTATGAAAATGCATTGACCAATGATTTTTATTATGAAAATGCATTGACCAATGATTTTTATTATGAAATGCATTGACCAATGATTTTTATTATGAAAATGCATTGACCAAAGATTTTTATTATGAAAATGCATTGGCGAATGATTTTTCTTATGAAATGCATTGACCAATGATTTTTATTATGAAATGCATTGGCCAATGATTTTTATCATGAAAATGCATTGACCAATGATTTTTATTATGAAAATGCATTGGCCAATGATTTTTATTATGAAAATGCATTGACCAATGATTTTTATTATGAAATGCATTGGCCAATGATTTTTATTATGAAAATGCATTGACCAATGATTTTTATTATGAAAATGCATTGACCAATGATTTTTATCATGAAAATGCATAGGCCAATGATTTTTATTATGAAAATGCATTGTCCAATGATTTTTATTATGAAAATGCATTAGCCAATGTATTTTATTATGAAAATGCTTTGACCAATGATTTTTCTTAGGAAAATCACTGGCCAATGATTTTTATTATGAAAATTCATAGACCAATGATTTTTATTATGAAAATGCATTGGCCAATGATTTTTATTATGAAAATGCATTGACCAATGATTTTTATTATGAAAATGCATTGGCCATTGATTTTTATCATGAAAGTGTATTGACCAATGATTTTTATCATGAAAATGTATAGGCCAATGATTTTTATTATGAAAAAGCATTGACGAATGATTTTCATTATGAAAATGCATTGGCCAATGATTTTCATTATGAAAATGCATTGACCAATGATTTTACTAATGAAAATGCATTGGCCAATGATTTTTATTATGAAAATGCATTGACCAATGATTTTTAACACGAAAATGCATAGGCTAATGATTTTTATTATGAAAATGCATTGTCCAATGATTTTTATTATGAAAATGCATCGGCCAATGATTTTTATTATGAAAATGCATTGGCCGTGATTTTTGTTATGAAAATGCATTGACCAATGATTTTTCTTAGGAATATCCGTGGCCAATGACTTTTATTATGAAATGCATTGACCAATGTTTTTATTATGAAAATGCATTGGCCAATGATTTTTTTTATGAAATGCATTGACCAATGATTTTTATTATGAAAATGCATTGGCCAACGATTTTATTATGAAAATGCATTGACCAATGATTTTTATTATGAAAATGCATTGACCAATGATTTTTATTATGAAAATGCATTGTCCAATGATTTTTATTATGAAAATGCATTGTCCAATGATTTTTATTATGAAAATGCATTGACCAGTGATTTTTATTATGAAAATGCATTGGCCAATGATTTTTATTATGAAAATGCATTGACCAATGATTTTTATTATAAAAATGCATTGGCCAATGATTTTTATTATGAAAATGCATCGGCCAATGATTTTTATTATGAAAATGTATTGGCCAATGATTTATATTATGAAAATGTATTGAACAATGATTTTTCTTAGGAAAATGCGTGGCCAATGGTTTTCATTATGAAAATGCTTTGGCCAATGATTTTCCTTAGGAAAATGCGTGGCCAATGATTTTTGTCATGAAAATGCATTGACCAATGATTTTTATTATGAAAATGCATTGACCAATGATTTTTATTATGAAAATGCATTGACCAATGATTTTTATTATGAAAATGCATTGACCAATGATTTTTATCATGAAAATGCATAGGCCAATGAATTTAATATGAAAATGCATTGTCCAATGATTTTTATTATGAAAATGCATTGACCAATGATTTTTATTATGAGAATGCATTGACCAATGATTTTTATTATGAAAATTCATTGTCCAATGATTTTTATTATGAAAATGCATTGAACAATGATTTTTATTATGAAAATGCATTGGCCAATGATTTTTATTATGAAAATGTATTGACCAATGATTTTTCTTAGGAAAAGGCGTGGCCAATGTTTTTATCATGAAAATGCATAGGCCAATGATTTTTATTATGAAAATGCATTGTCCAATGATTTTTATTATGAAAATGCATTGTCCAATGATTTTTATTATAAAAATGCATGGGCCAATGATTTTTATTATGAAAATGCATTGACCAATGATTTTTATGATGAAAATGCATTGGCCAATGATTTTTATTATGAAAATGCATTGACCAATGATTTTTCTTAGGAAAATGCGTGGCCAATGATTTTTGTTATGAAAATGCATTGACCAATGATTTTTATTATGAAAATGCATTGGCCAATGATTTATATTATGAAAATGCATTGTCCAATGATTTTTATTATGAAAATGCATAGGCCAATGATTTTTATTATGAAAATGCATTCACCAATGAATTTTATTATGAAAATGCATTGTTCAATGATTTTTATTATGAAAATGCATTGGCCAATGATTTTTATTATGAAAATGTATTGACCAATGAATTTTCTGAGGAAAAAGCGTGGCCAATGTTTTTATTATGAAAACGCATTGGCCAAAGACTTTTATTTTGAAATGCATTGGACAATGTATTTTATTATGAAAATGCATTGACCAATGATTTTTACTATGAAAATGCATTGTCCAATGATTTTTATTATGAAAAGGGATTGACCAATGATTTTTCTTAGGAAAATGCGTGGCCAATGATTTTTATTATGAAAATGAATTGACCAATGATTTTTTTTGAAAAATGCGTGGCCAATGATTTTTGTTATGAAAATGCATAGGCCAATGATTTTTATTATGAAAATGCATTGTCCAATGATTTTTATTATGAAAATGCATCGGCCAATGATTTTTATTATGAAAATGCATTGGCCGTGATTTTTATTATGAAAATGCATTGACCAATGATTTTTCTTAGGAATATCCGTGGCCAATGACTTTTATTATGAAATGCATTGACCAATGTTTTTATTATGAAAATGCATTGGCCAATGATTTTTTTTATGAAATGCATTGACCAATGATTTTTATTATGAAAATGCATTGGCCAATGATTTTATTATGAAAATGCATTGACCAATGATTTTTATTATGAAAATGCATTGACCAATGTTTTTTATTATGAAAATGCATTGGCCAATGATTTATATTATGAAAATGCATTGTCCAATGATTTTTATTATGAAAATGCATAGGCCAATGATTTTTATTATGAAAATGCATTCACCAATGAATTTTATTATGAAAATGCATTGTTCAATGATTTTTATTATGAAAATGCATTGGCCAATGATTTTTATTATGAAAATGTATTGACCAATGAATTTTCTGAGGAAAAAGCGTGGCCAATGTTTTTATTATGAAAACGCATTGGCCAAAGACTTTTATTTTGAAATGCATTGGACAATGTATTTTATTATGAAAATGCATTGACCAATGATTTTTACTATGAAAATGCATTGTCCAATGATTTTTATTATGAAAAGGGATTGACCAATGATTTTTCTTAGGAAAATGCGTGGCCAATGATTTTTATTATGAAAATGAATTGACCAATGATTTTTTTTGAAAAATGCGTGGCCAATGATTTTTGTTATGAAAATGCATAGGCCAATGATTTTTATTATGAAAATGCATTGTCCAATGATTTTTATTATGAAAATGCATCGGCCAATGATTTTTATTATGAAAATGCATTGGCCGTGATTTTTATTATGAAAATGCATTGACCAATGATTTTTCTTAGGAATATCCGTGGCCAATGACTTTTATTATGAAATGCATTGACCAATGTTTTTATTATGAAAATGCATTGGCCAATGATTTTTTTTATGAAATGCATTGACCAATGATTTTTATTATGAAAATGCATTGGCCAATGATTTTATTATGAAAATGCATTGACCAATGATTTTTATTATGAAAATGCATTGACCAATGTTTTTTATTATGAAAATGCATTGTCCAATGATTTTTATTATGAAAATGCATTGGCCAATGATTTTTATTATGAAAATGCATTAGCCAATGATTTTTATCATGAAAATGTATAGGGCAATGATTTTTATGATGAAAATGCATTGTCCAATGATTTTTATTATGAAAATGCATTGGCCAATGATTTTTATTATGAAAATGCCTCGGCCAATGATTTTTATTATGAAAATGTATTGGCCAATGATTTTTATTATGAAAATGTATAGGCCAATGATTTTTATTATGAAAATGCATTGACCAATGATTTTTATTATGAAAATGCATTGGCCAATGATTTTCATTATGAAAATGCATTGGCCAATGATTTTCCTTAGGAAAATGCGTGGCCAATGATTTTTGTCATGAAAATGAATTGACCAATGATTTTTATTATGAAAATGCATTGACCAATGATTCTTATTATGAAAATGCATTGACCAATGATTTTTATTATGAAAATGCATTGACCAATGATTTTTATCATGAAAATGCATAGGCCAATGAATTTAATATGAAAATGGATTGTCCAATGATTTTTATTATGAAAATGCATTGGCCAATGATTTATATTATGAAAATGCATTGAACAATGATTTTTATTATGAAAATTCATTGTCCAATGATTTTTATTATGAAAATGCATTGAACAATGATTTTTATTATGAAAATGCATTGGCCAATTATTTTTATTATGAAAATGTATCGACCAATGATTTTTCTTAGGAAAATGCCTGGCCAATGTTTTTATCATGAAAATGCATAGGCCAATGATTTTTATTATGAAAATGCATTGGCCAATGATTTTTATTATGAAAATGCATTGTCCAATGATTTTTATTATAAAAATGCATGGGCCAATGATTTTTATTATGAAAATGCATTGACCAATGATTTTTATGATGAAAATGCATTGGCCAATGATTTTTATTATGAAAATGCATTGACCAATGATTTTTCTTAGGAAAATGCGTGGCCAATGATTTTTGTTATGAAAATGCATTGACCAATGATTTTTATTATGAAAATGCATTGGCCAATGATTTATATTATGAAAATGCATTGTCCAATGATTTTTATCATGAAAATGCATAGGCCAATGATTTTTATTATGAAAATGCATTCACCAATGAATTTTATTATGAAAATGCATTGTTCAATGATTTTTATTATGAAAATGCATTGGCCAATGATTTTTATTATGAAAATGTATAGACCAATGATTTTTCTGAGGAAAATGCGTGGCCAATGTTTTTATTATGAAAACGCATTGGCCAAAGACTTTTATTTTGTAATGCATTGGACAATGTATTTTATTATGAAAATGCATTGACCAATGATTTTTACTATGAAAATGCATTGTCCAATGATTTTTATTATGAAAAGGGATTGACCAATGATTTTTCTTAGGAAAATGCGTGGCCAATGATTTTTATTATGAAAATGAATAGACCAATGATTTTTTTTGAAAAATGCGTGGCCAATGATTTTTGTTATGAAAATGCATTGACCAATGATTTTTATTATGGAAATGCATTGGCCAATAATTTTTATAATGAAAATGCATTGGCTAATGAATTTTATCATGGAAATGCATAGGCCAATGATTTTTATTATGAAAATGCATTGACCAATGATTTTTATTATGAAAATGCATTGTTCAATGATTTTTATTATGAAAATGCATTGGCCAATGATTTTTATTATGAAAATGTATTGACGAACGATTTTTCTGAGGAAAATGCGTGGCCAATGTTTTTATTATGAAAACGTATTGGCCAATGATTTTTATTATGAAAATGAATTGAACAATCATTTTTATTATGAAAATTCATTGACCAACGATGTTTCTTAGGAAAATGCGTCGCCAATGATTTTTATTATGAAAATGCATTGGCCAATGATTTTTATTATGAAAATGCATCGGCCAATGATTTTTATTATGAAAATGTATTGGCCAATGATATTTCTTAGGAACATGCGTGGCCAATGTTTTTATTATGAAAATGCATGGCCCAATGATTTTATTATGAAAATGTATTGACAAATGATTTTTCTTAGGAAAATGCGTGGCCAATGTTTTTATTATGAAAATGTATTGGCCAATGATTTTTATCATGAAAATGCATAGGCCAATGATTTTTATTATGAAAATGCATTGACCAATGATTTTTATTATGAAAATGCATTGTCCAATGATTTTTATTATGAAAATGCATTGTCCAATGATTTTTATTATGAAAATGCATTCACCAATGATTTTTATTATGAAAATGCATTGTCCAATTATTTTTGTTATGAAAATGCATTGGCCAATAATTTTTATTATGAAAATGCATTTACCAACGATTTCTCTAAGAAAATGCGTGGCCAATGATTTTTGTTATGAAAATGCATTGACCAATGATTTTTATTATGAAAATGCATTGGCCAATCATTTTTATTATGAAAATGCATTGACCAATGATCTTTATTATGAAAATGCATTGACCAATGATTTTTTTTATGAAAATGCATTGGCCAATGATTTTTGTCAAGAAAATGCATTGATCAATGATTTTTATTAGGAAAATGCATTGGCCAAAGACTTTTATTTTGAAATGCATTGGACAATGTATTTTATTATGAAAATGCATTGACCAATGATTTTCATTCTGAAAATGCATTGACCAATGATTTTACTTAGGAAAATGCATTGGCCAATGATTTTTATCATGAAAATGCATTGACCAAGGATTTTTATTATGAAAATGCATAGGCCAATGATTTTTATTATGAAAATGCATTGTCCAATGATTTTTATTATGAAAATGCATTGGCCAATGATTTTTATTATGAAAAGGAATTGACCAATGATTGTTTTAGGAAAATGCAAGGCCAATGATTTTTATTATGAAAATGCATTGGCCAATGATTTTTATTATGAAAATGCATTGACCAATGATTTTTATTATGAAAATGCAATGACCAATGATTTTTAATATGAAAATGCATTGACAAATGATTTTTATTATGAAAATGCAATGACCAATGATTTTTATTATGAAAATGCATTGACAAATGATTTTTATTATGAAAATGCATTGACCAATGATTTTTATTATGAAAATGCATTGGCCAATGATTTTTATTATGAAATGCATTGGCCAAAGATTTTTATTATGAAAATGCATTGACCAATGATTTTTATTATGAAAATGCATTGACCAATGATTTTTATTATGAAAATGCATTGTCCAATGATTTTTATTATGAAAATGCATTGGCCAATGATTTTTGTTATGAAAATGCATTGGCCAATGATTTTTATTATGAAAATGCATTGACCAATGATTTTTATAATGAAAATGCATTGGCCAATGATTTCTATTATGAAAATGCATTGACCAATGATTTTTCTTAGGAAAATTCGTGGCCAATATCTTTATTATGAAAATGCATTGACCAATGATTTTACTAATGAAAATGCATTGTCCAATGATTTTTATTATGAAAATGCATTGTCCAATGATTTTTATTATGAAAATGCATTGGCCAATGATTTTTATTATGAAAATGCATTGGCCAATGATTTTTATTATGAAAATGCATTGTCCAATGATTTTTATTATGAAAATGCATTGGCCAATGTATTTTATTATGAAAATGCTTTGAGCAATGATTTTTCTTAGGAAAATCCGTGGCCAATGATTTTTATTATGAAAATTCATAGCCCAATGATTTTTATTATGAAAATGCATTGGCCAATGATTTTTATTATGAAAATGCATTGACCAATGATTTTTATTATGAAAATGCATTGGCCAATGGTTTTTATCATGAAAGTGTATTGACCAATGATTTTTATCATGAAAATGTATAGTCCAATGATTTTTATTATGAAAAAGCATTGACGAATGATTTTTATTATGAAAATGCATTGGCCAATGATTTTCATTAAGAAAACGCATTGGCCAATGATTTTTATTATGAAAATGCATTGGCCGATGATTTTTATTATGAAAATGCATTGACCAATGATTATTCTTAGGAAAATCCGTGGCCAATGATTTTTATTATGAAAATGCATTGGCCAATGATTTTTATTATGAAAATGCATCGGCCAATGATTTTATTATGAAAATGCATTGGCCGATGATTTTTATTATGAAATGCATTGACCAATGTTTTTATCATGAAAATGCATTGGCCAATGATTTTTACTATGAAAATGCATTGGCCAATGATTTTATCATGAAAATGCATTGGCCAATGATTTTTATTATGAAAATGCATTGACCAATGATTTTTATTATGAAAATGCATTGGCCAATGATTTTATTATGAAAATGTATTGGCCAATGATTTTTATTATGAAATGCATTGACCAATGTTTTTATCATGAAAATGCATTGGCCAATGATTTTTACTATGAAAATGCATTGGCCAATGATTTTTATTATGAAATGCATTGACCAATGTTTTTATTATGAAAATGCATTGGCCAAAGATTTTTTTATGAAATGCATTGACCAATGATTTTTATTATGAAAATGCATTGGCCAATGATTTTATTATGAAAATGCATTGACCAATGATTTTTATTATGAAAATGCATTGACCAATGATTTTTATTATGAAAATGCATTGACCAATGATTTTTATTATGAAATGCATTGACGAATGATTTTTATTATGAAAATGCATTGTCCAATGATTTTTCTTAGGAAAATGCGTGGCCAATGATTCTTGTTATGAAAATGTATTGAGCAATGATTTTTATTATGAAAATTAATTGGCCAATGATTTTTATTATGACAATGCATTGACAAATGATTATTATTATGAAAATGCATTGGCCAATGATTTTATTATGAAAATGCATTGACCAATGTTTTTATTATGAAAATGCATTGGCCGATGTTTTTTTTATGAAATGCATTGACCAATGATTTTTATTATGAAAATGCATTGGCCAATGATTTTATTATGAAAATGCATTGACCAATGATTTTTATTTTGAAATGCATTGACCAATGATTTTTATTATGAAAATGCATTGACCAATGATTTTTAATATGAAAATGCATTGACCAATGATTTTTACTATGAAAATGCATTGGCCAATGATTTTTATTATGAAAATGCATTGACCAATGATTTTTATTATGAAAATGCATTGACCAATGATTTTTATTATGAAAATGCATTGACCAATTATTTTTATTATGAAAATGCATTGACCAATGATTTTTATTATGAAAATGCATTGGCCAATGATTTTTATTATGAAATGCATTGACCAATGTTTTTATTATGAAATGCATTGACCAATGTTTTTATTATGAAAATGCATTGGCCAATGTTTTTTTTTATGAAATGCATTGACCAATGATTTTTATTATGAAAATGCATTGGCCAATGATTTTATTATGAAAATGCATTGACCAATGATTTTTATTATGAAAATGCATTGACCAATGATTTTTATTATGAAAATGCATTGACCAATGATTTTTATTATGAAAATTCATAGCCCAATGATTTTTATTATGAAAATGCATTGGCCAATGATTTTTATTATGAAAATGCATTGACCAATGATTTTTATTATGAAAATGCATTGGCCAATGGTTTTTATCATGAAAGTGTATTGACCAATGATTTTTATCATGAAAATGTATAGTCCAATGATTTTTATTATGAAAAAGCATTGACGAATGATTTTTATTATGAAAATGCATTGGCCAATGATTTTCATTAAGAAAACGCATTGGCCAATGATTTTTATTATGAAAATGCATTGGCCGATGATTTTTATTATGAAAATGCATTGACCAATGATTATTCTTAGGAAAATCCGTGGCCAATGATTTTTATTATGAAAATGCATTGGCCAATGATTTTTATTATGAAAATGCATCGGCCAATGATTTTATTATGAAAATGCATTGGCCGATGATTTTTATTATGAAATGCATTGACCAATGTTTTTATCATGAAAATGCATTGGCCAATGATTTTTACTATGAAAATGCATTGGCCAATGATTTTATCATGAAAATGCATTGGCCAATGATTTTTATTATGAAAATGCACTGACCAATGATTTTTATTATGAAAATGCATTGGCCAATGATTTTATTATGAAAATGTATTGGCCAATGATTTTTATTATGAAATGCATTGGCCAATGATTTTATCATGAAAATGCATTGGCCAATGATTTTTATTATGAAAATGCACTGACCAATGATTTTTATTATGAAAATGCATTGGCCAATGATTTTATTATGAAAATGTATTGGCCAATGATTTTTATTATGAAATGCATTGACCAATGTTTTTATCATGAAAATGCATTGGCCAATGATTTTTACTATGAAAATGCATTGGCCAATGATTTTTATTATGAAATGCATTGACCAATGTTTTTATTATGAAAATGCATTGGCCAAAGATTTTTTTTATGAAATGCATTGACCAATGATTTTTATTATGAAAATGCATTGGCCAATGATTTTATTATGAAAATGCATTGACCAATGATTTTTATTATGAAAATGCATTGACCAATGATTTTTATTATGAAAATGCATTGACCAATGATTTTTATTATGAAATGCATTGACCAATGATTTTTATTATGAAAATGCATTGTCCAATGATTTTTATTATGAAAATGCATTGTCCAATCATTTTTATTACGAAAAAGCATTGGCCAATGATTTTTATTATGAAAATGCATTGACCAATGATTTTTAATATGAAAATGCATTGACCAATGATTTTTATAATGAAAATGCGTTGACCAATGATTTTTATTTTGAAAATGCATTGACCAATGATTTTTATCATGAAAATGCATAGGCCAATGATTTTTATTATGAAAATGCATTGTCCAATGATTTTTATTATGAAAATGCATTTTCCAATTATTTTTATTATGAAAATGCATTGGCCAATGATTTTTATTACGAAAATTAATTGACCAATGATTTTTCTAAGGAAAATGCGTGGCCAATGTTTTTTATTATGAAATGCATTGACCAATGTTTTTTATTATGAAAATGCATTGACCAATGATTTTTATTATGAAATGCATTGACCAATGTTTTTTATTATGAAAATGCATTGACCAATGATTTTTACTATGAAAATGCATTGACCAATGATTTTTATTATGAAAATGCATTGACCAATGATTTTTATTATGAAAATGCATTGACCAATGATTTTTATTATGAAAATGCATTGACCAATGATTTTTATCATGAAAATGCATAGGCCAATAATTTTTATTATGAAAATGCATTGACCAATGATTTTTACTATGAAAATGCATTGGCCGATGATTTTTATTATGAAAATGCATTGGCCAATGATTTTTATTATGAAAATGCATTGACCAATGATTTTTATTATGAAAATGCATTGACCAATGATTTTTATTATGAAAATGCATTGACCAATGATTTTTATTATGAAAATGCATTGGCCAATGATTTTTATTATGAAAATGCATTGACCAATGATTTTTATTATGAAAATGCATTGACCAATGATTTTTATTATGAAAATGCATTGACCAATGATTTTTACTATGAAAATGCATTGGCCAATGATTTTTATTATGAAAATGCATTGACCAATGATTTTTATTATGAAAATGCATTGACCAATGATTTTTATTATGAAAATGCATTGGCCAATGATTTTTATTATGAAAATGCATTGACCAATGATTTTTATTATGAAAATGCATTGACCAATGATTTTTATTATGAAAATGCATTGACCAATGATTTTTATTATGAAAATGCATTGCCCAATGATTTTTATTTTGAAAATGCATTGACCAATGATTTTTATTATGAAAATGCATTGACCAATGATTTTTATTATGAAAATGCATTGACCAATGATTTTTATTATGAAAATGCATTGACCAATGATTTTTATGATGAAAATGCATTGGCCAATGATTTCTATTATGAAAATGCATTGACCAATGATTTTTATTATGAAAATGCATTGACCAATGATCTTTATTATGAAAATGCATTGACCAATGATTTTTTTATGAAAATGCATTGGCCAATGATTTTTGTCAAGAAAATGCATTGATCAATGATTTTTATTAGGAAAATGCATTGGCCAAAGACTTTTATTTTGAAATGCATTGGACAATGTATTTTATTATGAAAATGCATTGACCAATGATTTTCATTCTGAAAATGCATTGACCAATGATTTTACTTAGGAAAATGCATTGGCCAATGATTTTTATCATGAAAATGCATTGACCAAGGATTTTTATTATGAAAATGCATAGGCCAATGATTTTTATTATGAAAATGCATTGTCCAATGATTTTTATTATGAAAATGCATTGGCCAATGATTTTTATTATGAAAAGGAATTGACCAATGATTGTTTTAGGAAAATGCAAGGCCAATGATTTTTATTATGAAAATGCATTGGCCAATGATTTTTATTATGAAAATGCATTGACCAATGATTTTTATTATGAAAATGCAATGACCAATGATTTTTAATATGAAAATGCATTGACAAATGATTTTTATTATGAAAATGCAATGACCAATGATTTTTATTATGAAAATGCATTGACAAATGATTTTTATTATGAAAATGCATTGACCAATGATTTTTATTATGAAAATGCATTGGCCAATGATTTTTATTATGAAATGCATTGGCCAAAGATTTTTATTATGAAAATGCATTGACCAATGATTTTTATTATGAAAATGCATTGACCAATGATTTTTATTATGAAAATGCATTGTCCAATGATTTTTATTATGAAAATGCATTGGCCAATGATTTTTGTTATGAAAATGCATTGGCCAATGATTTTTATTATGAAAATGCATTGACCAATGATTTTTATGATGAAAATGCATTGGCCAATGATTTCTATTATGAAAATGCATTGACCAATGATTTTTTCTTAGGAAAATTCGTGGCCAATATCTTTATTATGAAAATGCATTGACCAATGATTTTACTAATGAAAATGCATTGTCCAATGATTTTTATTATGAAAATGCATTGTCCAATGATTTTTATTATGAAAATGCATTGGCCAATGATTTTTATTATGAAAATGCATTGGCCAATGATTTTTATTATGAAAATGCATTGTCTAATGATTTTTATTATGAAAATGCATTGGCCAATGTATTTTATTATGAAAATGCTTTGAGCAATGATTTTTCTTAGGAAAATCCGTGGCCAATGATTTTTATTATGAAAATTCATAGCCCAATGATTTTTATTATGAAAATGCATTGGCCAATGATTTTTATTATGAAAATGCATTGACCAATGATTTTTATTATGAAAATGCATTGGCCAATGGTTTTTATCATGAAAGTGTATTGACCAATGATTTTTATCATGAAAATGTATAGTCCAATGATTTTTATTATGAAAAAGCATTGACGAATGATTTTTATTATGAAAATGCATTGGCCAATGATTTTCATTAAGAAAACGCATTGGCCAATGATTTTTATTATGAAAATGCATTGGCCGATGATTTTTATTATGAAAATGCATTGACCAATGATTATTCTTAGGAAAATCCGTGGCCAATGATTTTTATTATGAAAATGCATTGGCCAATGATTTTATTATGAAAATGCATCGGCCAATGATTTTATTATGAAAATGCATTGGCCGATGATTTTTATTATGAAATGCATTGACCAATGTTTTTATCATGAAAATGCATTGGCCAATGATTTTTACTATGAAAATGCATTGGCCAATGATTTTATCATGAAAATGCATTGGCCAATGATTTTTATTATGAAAATGCATTGACCAATGATTTTTATTATGAAAATGCATTGGCCAATG
Source organism: Ascarosepion bandense (assembly GCA_037127315.1). NCBI lineage: Eukaryota > Metazoa > Mollusca > Cephalopoda > Sepiida > Sepiidae > Ascarosepion > Ascarosepion bandense. The sequence goes on from JBBBDQ010001471.1 coordinate 3,389,853, forward strand.
ATTTTATTATGAAAATGTATTGGCCAATGATTTTTATTATGAAATGCATTGACCAATGTTTTTATCATGAAAATGCATTGGCCAATGATTTTTACTATGAAAATGCATTGGCCAATGTTTTTTATTATGAAATGCATTGACCAATGTTTTTATTATGAAAATGCATTGGCCAAAGATTTTTTTATGAAATGCATTGACCAATGATTTTTATTATGAAAATGCATTGGCCAATGATTTTATTATGAAAATGCATTGACCAATGATTTTTATTATGAAAATGCATTGACCAATGATTTTTATTATGAAAATGCATTGACCAATGATTTTTATTATGAAATGCATTGACGAATGATTTTTATTATGAAAATGCATTGTCCAATGATTTTTCTTAGGAAAATGCGTGGCCAATGATTCTTGTTATGAAAATGTATTGAGCAATGATTTTTATTATGAAAATTAATTGGCCAATGATTTTTATTATGACAATGCATTGACAAATGATTATTATTATGAAAATGCATTGGCCAATGATTTTATTATGAAAATGCATTGACCAATGTTTTTATTATGAAAATGCATTGGCCGATGTTTTTTTTTATGAAATGCATTGACCAATGATTTTTATTATGAAAATGCATTGGCCAATGATTTTATTATGAAAATGCATTGACCAATGATTTTTATTTTGAAATGCATTGACCAATGATTTTTATTATGAAAATGCATTGACCAATGATTTTTAATATGAAAATGCATTGACCAATGATTTTTACTATGAAAATGCATTGGCCAATGATTTTTATTATGAAAATGCATTGACCAATGATTTTTATTATGAAAATGCATTGACCAATGATTTTTATTATGAAAATGCATTGACCAATTATTTTTATTATGAAAATGCATTGACCAATGATTTTTATTATGAAAATGCATTGGCCAATGATTTTTATTATGAAATGCATTGACCAATGTTTTTATTATGAAATGCATTGACCAATGTTTTTATTATGAAAATGCATTGGCCAATGTTTTTTTTATGAAATGCATTGACCAATGATTTTTATTATGAAAATGCATTGGCCAATGATTTTATTATGAAAATGCATTGACCAATGATTTTTATTATGAAAATGCATTGACCAATGATTTTTATTATGAAAATGCATTGACCAATGATTTTTATTATGAAAATTCATAGCCCAATGATTTTTATTATGAAAATGCATTGGCCAATGATTTTTATTATGAAAATGCATTGACCAATGATTTTTATTATGAAAATGCATTGGCCAATGGTTTTTATCATGAAAGTGTATTGACCAATGATTTTTATCATGAAAATGTATAGTCCAATGATTTTTATTATGAAAAAGCATTGACGAATGATTTTTATTATGAAAATGCATTGGCCAATGATTTTCATTAAGAAAACGCATTGGCCAATGATTTTTATTATGAAAATGCATTGGCCGATGATTTTTATTATGAAAATGCATTGACCAATGATTATTCTTAGGAAAATCCGTGGCCAATGATTTTTATTATGAAAATGCATTGGCCAATGATTTTTATTATGAAAATGCATCGGCCAATGATTTTATTATGAAAATGCATTGGCCGATGATTTTTATTATGAAATGCATTGACCAATGTTTTTATCATGAAAATGCATTGGCCAATGATTTTTACTATGAAAATGCATTGGCCAATGATTTTATCATGAAAATGCATTGGCCAATGATTTTTATTATGAAAATGCACTGACCAATGATTTTTATTATGAAAATGCATTGGCCAATGATTTTATTATGAAAATGTATTGGCCAATGATTTTTATTATGAAATGCATTGACCAATGTTTTTATCATGAAAATGCATTGGCCAATGATTTTTACTATGAAAATGCATTGGCCAATGATTTTTATTATGAAATGCATTGACCAATGTTTTTATTATGAAAATGCATTGGCCAAAGATTTTTTTTATGAAATGCATTGACCAATGATTTTTATTATGAAAATGCATTGGCCAATGATTTTATTATGAAAATGCATTGACCAATGATTTTTATTATGAAAATGCATTGACCAATGATTTTTATTATGAAAATGCATTGACCAATGATTTTTATTATGAAATGCATTGACGAATGATTTTTATTATGAAAATGCATTGTCCAATGATTTTTCTTAGGAAAATGCGTGGCCAATGATTCTTGTTATGAAAATGTATTGAGCAATGATTTTTATTATGAAAATTAATTGGCCAATGATTTTTATTATGACAATGCATTGACAAATGATTATTATTATGAAAATGCATTGGCCAATGATTTTATTATGAAAATGCATTGACCAATGTTTTTATTATGAAAATGCATTGGCCGATGTTTTTTTTTAATGAAATGCATTGACCAATGATTTTTATTATGAAAATGCATTGGCCAATGATTTTATTATGAAAATGCATTGACCAATGATTTTTATTTTGAAATGCATTGACCAATGATTTTTATTATGAAAATGCATTGACCAATGATTTTTAATATGAAAATGCATTGACCAATGATTTTTACTATGAAAATGCATTGGCCAATGATTTTTATTATGAAAATGCATTGACCAATGATTTTTATTATGAAAATGCATTGACCAATGATATTTATTATGAAAATGCATTGACCAATTATTTTTATTATGAAAATGCATTGACCAATGATTTTTATTATGAAAATGCATTGGCCAATGATTTTTATTATGAAATGCATTGACCAATGTTTTTATTATGAAATGCATTGACCAATGTTTTTATTATGAAAATGCATTGGCCAATGTTTTTTTTATGAAATGCATTGACCAATGATTTTTATTATGAAAATGCATTGGCCAATGATTTTATTATGAAAATGCATTGACCAATGATTTTTATTATGAAAATGCATTGACCAATGATTTTTATTATGAAAATGCATTGACCAATGATTTTTATTATGAAATGCATTGACCAATGATTTTTATTATGAAAATGCATTGTCCAATGATTTTTATTATGAAAATGCATTGTCCAATCATTTTTATTACGAAAAAGCATTGGCCAATGATTTTTATTATGAAAATGCATTGACCAATGATTTTTAATATGAAAATGCATTGACCAATGATTTTTATAATGAAAATGCGTTGACCAATGATTTTTATTTTGAAAATGCATTGACCAATGATTTTTATCATGAAAATGCATAGGCCAATGATTTTTATTATGAAAATGCATTGTCCAATGATTTTTATTATGAAAATGCATTTTCCAATTATTTTTATTATGAAAATGCATTGGCCAATGATTTTTATTACGAAAATTAATTGACCAATGATTTTTCTAAGGAAAATGCGTGGCCAATGTTTTTTATTATGAAATGCATTGACCAATGTTTTTTATTATGAAAATGCATTGACCAATGATTTTTATTATGAAATGCATTGACCAATGTTTTTTATTATGAAAATGCATTGACCAATGATTTTTACTATGAAAATGCATTGACCAATGATTTTTATTATGAAAATGCATTGACCAATGATTTTTATTATGAAAATGCATTGACCAATGATTTTTATTATGAAAATGCATTGACCAATGATTTTTATCATGAAAATGCATAGGCCAATAATTTTTATTATGAAAATGCATTGACCAATGATTTTTACTATGAAAATGCATTGGCCGATGATTTTTATTATGAAAATGCATTGGCCAATGATTTTTATTATGAAAATGCATTGACCAATGATTTTTATTATGAAAATGCATTGACCAATGATTTTTATTATGAAAATGCATTGACCAATGATTTTTATTATGAAAATGCATTGGCCAATGATTTTTATTATGAAAATGCATTGACCAATGATTTTTATTATGAAAATGCATTGACCAATGATTTTTATTATGAAAATGCATTGACCAATGATTTTTACTATGAAAATGCATTGGCCAATGATTTTTATTATGAAAATGCATTGACCAATGATTTTTATTATGAAAATGCATTGACCAATGATTTTTATTATGAAAATGCATTGGCCAATGATTTTTATTATGAAAATGCATTGACCAATGATTTTTATTATGAAAATGCATTGACCAATGATTTTTATTATGAAAATGCATTGACCAATGATTTTTATTATGAAAATGCATTGCCCAATGATTTTTATTTTGAAAATGCATTGACCAATGATTTTTATTATGAAAATGCATTGACCAATGATTTTTATTATGAAAATGCATTGACCAATGATTTTTATTATGAAAATGCATTGACCAATGATTTTTATCATGAAAATGCATTGGCCAATGATTTTTATTATGAAAATGCATTGGCCAATGATTTTTATTATGAAAATGCATTGACCAATGATTTTTATTATGAAAATGCATTGACCAATGATTTTTACTATGAAAATGCATTGGCCAATGATTTTTATTATGAAAATGCATTGACCAATGATTTTTATTATGAAAATGCATTGACCAATGATTGTTATTATGAAAATGCATTGACCAATGATTTTTATTATGAAAATGCATTGGCCAATGATTTTTATTATGAAAATGCATTGTCCAATGATTTTTATTATGAAAATGCATTGACCAATGATTTTTATTATGAAAATGCATTGACCAATGATTTTTACTATGAAAATGCATTGGCCAATGATTTTTATTATGAAAATGCATTGACCAATGATTTTTATTACGAAAATGCATTGGCCAATGATTTTTATTATGAAAATGCATTGACCAATGATTTTTATTATGAAAATGCATTGGCCAATGATTTTTATTATGAAAATGCTTTGACCAATGATTTTCATTATGAAAATGCATTGACCAATGATTTTTATTATGAACTGCATTGACCAATGTTTTTTATTATGAAAATACATTGACCAATGATTTTTATTATGAAATGCATTGACGAATGATTTTTATTATGAAAATGCATTGACCAATGATTTTTATTATGAAAATGCATCGACCAATGATTTTTATCATGAAAATGCATTGACCAATGATTTTTATTATGAAAATGCATTGACCAATGATTTTTGTCATGCAAATGCATTGGCCAATGATTTTTATTATGAAATTGCATTGACCAATGATTTTTACTATGAAAATGCATTGGCCAATGATTTTTATTATGAAAATGCATTGACCAATGATTTTTATTATGAAAATGCATTGACCAATGATTTTTATTATGAAAATGCATTGGCCAATGATTTTTATTATGAAAATGCATTGACCAATGATTTTTCATAGGAAAATGCGTGGCCAATGATTTTTGTTATGAAAATGCATTGACCAATGATTTTTATTATGAAAATGCATTGGCCCATGATTTTTATTATGAAAATGCATTGACCAATGATTTTTATTATGAAAATGCATTGGCCAATGATTTTTTATTATGAAATGCATTGACCAATGATTTTTATTATGAAAATGCATTGGCCAATGATTTTTATTATGAAAATGCATTGACCAATTATTTTTCTTAGGAAAATGCGTGGCCAAGGATTTTTATTATGAAAATGCATTGGCCAATGATTTTTATTTTGAAAATGCATTGACTAATGATTTTTCTTAGGAAAATGCGTGGCCAATGATTTTTATTATGAAAATGCATTGGCCTATGATTTTTATTATGAAAATGCATAGGCCAATGATTTTTATTATGAAAATGCATTGGCCAATGATTTTTATCATGAAAATGCATAGGCCAATGATTTTTATTATGAAAATGCATTTACTAATGATTTTTATTATGAAAATGTATTGACCAATTATTTTTGTTATGAAAATTCATTGACCAATGATTTTTATTATGAAAATGCATTGACCAATGATTCTTATTATGAAAATGCATTGACCAATGATTTTTATTATGAAAATGCATTGACCAATGATTTTTATCATGAAAATGCATAGGCCAATGAATTTAATATGAAAATGGATTGTCCAATGATTTTTATTATGAAAATGCATTGGCCAATGATTTATATTATGAAAATGCATTGACCAATGATTTTTATTATGAAAATTCATTGTCCAATGATTTTTATTATGAAAATGCATTGAACAATGATTTTTATTATGAAAATGCATTGGCCAATTATTTTTATTATGAAAATGTATCGACCAATGATTTTTCTTAGGAAAATGCCTGGCCAATGTTTTTATCATGAAAATGCATAGGCCAATGATTTTTATTATGAAAATGCATTGGCCAATGATTTTTATTATGAAAATGCATTGTCCAATGATTTTTATTATAAAAATGCATGGGCCAATGATTTTTATTATGAAAATGCATTGACCAATGATTTTTATGATGAAAATGCATTGGCCAATGATTTTTATTATGAAAATGCATTGACCAATGATTTTTCTTAGGAAAATGCGTGGCCAATGATTTTTGTTATGAAAATGCATTGACCAATGATTTTTATTATGAAAATGCATTGGCCAATGATTTATATTATGAAAATGCATTGTCCAATGATTTTTATCATGAAAATGCATAGGCCAATGATTTTTATTATGAAAATGCATTCACCAATGAATTTTATTATGAAAATGCATTGTTCAATGATTTTTATTATGAAAATGCATTGGCCAATGATTTTTATTATGAAAATGTATAGACCAATGATTTTTCTGAGGAAAATGCGTGGCCAATGTTTTTATTATGAAAACGCATTGGCCAAAGACTTTATTTTGTAATGCATTGGACAATGTATTTTATTATGAAAATGCATTGACCAATGATTTTTACTATGAAAATGCATTGTCCAATGATTTTTATTATGAAAAGGGATTGACCAATGATTTTTCTTAGGAAAATGCGTGGCCAATGATTTTTATTATGAAAATGAATAGACCAATGATTTTTTTTGAAAAATGCGTGGCCAATGATTTTTGTTATGAAAATGCATTGACCAATGATTTTTATTATGGAAATGCATTGGCCAATAATTTTTATAATGAAAATGCATTGGCTAATGAATTTTATCATCATGGAAATGCATAGGCCAATGATTTTTATTATGAAAATGCATTGACCAATGATTTTTATTATGAAAATGCATTGTTCAATGATTTTTATTATGAAAATGCATTGGCCAATGATTTTTATTATGAAAATGAATTGAACAATCATTTTTATTATGAAAATTCATTGACCAACGATGTTTCTTAGGAAAATGCGTCGCCAATGATTTTTATTATGAAAATGCATTGGCCAATGATTTTTATTATGAAAATGCATCGGCCAATGATTTTTATTATGAAAATGTATTGGCCAATGATATTTCTTAGGAACATGCGTGGCCAATGTTTTTATTATGAAAATGCATGGCCCAATGATTTTATTATGAAAATGTATTGACAAATGATTTTTCTTAGGAAAATGCGTGGCCAATGTTTTTATTATGAAAATGTATTGGCCAATGATTTTTATCATGAAAATGCATAGGCCAATGATTTTTATTATGAAAATGCATTGACCAATGATTTTTATTATGAAAATGCATTGTCCAATGATTTTTATTATGAAAATGCATTGTCCAATGATTTTTATTATGAAAATGCATTCACCAATGATTTTTATTATGAAAATGCATTGTCCAATTATTTTTGTTATGAAAATGCATTGGCCAATAATTTTTATTATGAAAATGCATTTACCAACGATTTCTCTAAGAAAATGCGTGGCCAATGATTTTTGTTATGAAAATGCATTGACCAATGATTTTTATTATGAAAATGCATTGGCCAATCATTTTTATTATGAAAATGCATTGACCAATGATTTTTATTATGAAAATGCATTGACCAATGATTTTTTTTATGAAAATGCATTGGCCAATGATTTTTGTCAAGAAAATGCATTGATCAATGATTTTTATTAGGAAAATGCATTGGCCAAAGACTTTTATTTTGAAATGCATTGGACAATGTATTTTATTATGAAAATGCATTGACCAATGATTTTCATTCTGAAAATGCATTGACCAATGATTTTACTTAGGAAAATGCATTGGCCAATGATTTTTATCATGAAAATGCATTGACCAAGGATTTTTATTATGAAAATGCATAGGCCAATGATTTTTATTATGAAAATGCATTGTCCAATGATTTTTATTATGAAAATGCATTGGCCAATGATTTTTATTATGAAAAGGAATTGACCAATGATTGTTTTAGGAAAATGCAAGGCCAATGATTTTTATTATGAAAATGCATTGGCCAATGATTTTTATTATGAAAATGCATTGACCAATGATTTTTATTATGAAAATGCAATGACCAATGATTTTTAATATGAAAATGCATTGACAAATGATTTTTATTATGAAAATGCAATGACCAATGATTTTTATTATGAAAATGCATTGACAAATGATTTTTATTATGAAAATGCATTGACCAATGATTTTTATTATGAAAATGCATTGGCCAATGATTTTTATTATGAAATGCATTGGCCAAAGATTTTTATTATGAAAATGCATTGACCAATGATTTTTATTATGAAAATGCATTGACCAATGATTTTTATTATGAAAATGCATTGTCCAATGATTTTTATTATGAAAATGCATTGGCCAATGATTTTTGTTATGAAAATGCATTGGCCAATGATTTTTATTATGAAAATGCATTGACCAATGATTTTTATGATGAAAATGCATTGGCCAATGATTTCTATTATGAAAATGCATTGACCAATGATTTTTCTTAGGAAAATTCGTGGCCAATATCTTTATTATGAAAATGCATTGACCAATGATTTTACTAATGAAAATGCATTGTCCAATGATTTTTATTATGAAAATGCATTGTCCAATGATTTTTATTATGAAAATGCATTGGCCAATGATTTTTATTATGAAAATGCATTGGCCAATGATTTTTATTATGAAAATGCATTGTCCAATGATTTTTATTATGAAAATGCATTGGCCAATGTATTTTATTATGAAAATGCTTTGAGCAATGATTTTTCTTAGGAAAATCCGTGGCCAATGATTTTTATTATGAAAATTCATAGCCCAATGATTTTTATTATGAAAATGCATTGGCCAATGATTTTTATTATGAAAATGCATTGACCAATGATTTTTATTATGAAAATGCATTGGCCAATGGTTTTTATCATGAAAGTGTATTGACCAATGATTTTTATCATGAAAATGTATAGTCCAATGATTTTTATTATGAAAAAGCATTGACGAATGATTTTTATTATGAAAATGCATTGGCCAATGATTTTCATTAAGAAAACGCATTGGCCAATGATTTTTATTATGAAAATGCATTGGCCGATGATTTTTATTATGAAAATGCATTGACCAATGATTATTCTTAGGAAAATCCGTGGCCAATGATTTTTATTATGAAAATGCATTGGCCAATGATTTTTATTATGAAAATGCATCGGCCAATGATTTTATTATGAAAATGCATTGGCCGATGATTTTTATTATGAAATGCATTGACCAATGTTTTTATCATGAAAATGCATTGGCCAATGATTTTTACTATGAAAATGCATTGGCCAATGATTTTATCATGAAAATGCATTGGCCAATGATTTTTATTATGAAAATGCATTGACCAATGATTTTTATTATGAAAATGCATTGGCCAATGATTTTATTATGAAAATGTATTGGCCAATGATTTTTATTATGAAATGCATTGACCAATGTTTTTATCATGAAAATGCATTGGCCAATGATTTTTACTATGAAAATGCATTGGCCAATGATTTTTATTATGAAATGCATTGACCAATGTTTTTATTATGAAAATGCATTGGCCAAAGATTTTTTTTATGAAATGCATTGACCAATGATTTTTATTATGAAAATGCATTGGCCAATGATTTTATTATGAAAATGCATTGACCAATGATTTTTATTATGAAAATGCATTGACCAATGATTTTTATTATGAAAATGCATTGACCAATGATTTTTATTATGAAATGCATTGACGAATGATTTTTATTATGAAAATGCATTGTCCAATGATTTTTCTTAGGAAAATGCGTGGCCAATGATTCTTGTTATGAAAATGTATTGAGCAATGATTTTTATTATGAAAATTAATTGGCCAATGATTTTTATTATGACAATGCATTGACAAATGATTATTATTATGAAAATGCATTGGCCAATGATTTTATTATGAAAATGCATTGACCAATGTTTTTATTATGAAAATGCATTGGCCGATGTTTTTTTTATGAAATGCATTGACCAATGATTTTTATTATGAAAATGCATTGGCCAATGATTTTATTATGAAAATGCATTGACCAATGATTTTTATTTTGAAATGCATTGACCAATGATTTTTATTATGAAAATGCATTGACCAATGATTTTTAATATGAAAATGCATTGACCAATGATTTTTACTATGAAAATGCATTGGCCAATGATTTTTATTATGAAAATGCATTGACCAATGATTTTTATTATGAAAATGCATTGACCAATGATTTTTATTATGAAAATGCATTGACCAATTATTTTTATTATGAAAATGCATTGACCAATGATTTTTATTATGAAAATGCATTGGCCAATGATTTTTATTATGAAATGCATTGACCAATGTTTTTATTATGAAATGCATTGACCAATGTTTTTATTATGAAAATGCATTGGCCAATGTTTTTTTTATGAAATGCATTGACCAATGATTTTTATTATGAAAATGCATTGGCCAATGATTTTATTATGAAAATGCATTGACCAATGATTTTTATTATGAAAATGCATTGACCAATGATTTTTATTATGAAAATGCATTGACCAATGATTTTTATTATGAAAATTCATAGCCCAATGATTTTTATTATGAAAATGCATTGGCCAATGATTTTTATTATGAAAATGCATTGACCAATGATTTTTATTATGAAAATGCATTGGCCAATGGTTTTTATCATGAAAGTGTATTGACCAATGATTTTTATCATGAAAATGTATAGTCCAATGATTTTTATTATGAAAAAGCATTGACGAATGATTTTTATTATGAAAATGCATTGGCCAATGATTTTCATTAAGAAAACGCATTGGCTAATGATTTTTATTATGAAAATGCATTGGCCGATGATTTTTATTATGAAAATGCATTGACCAATGATTATTCTTAGGAAAATCCGTGGCCAATGATTTTTATTATGAAAATGCATTGGCCAATGATTTTTATTATGAAAATGCATCGGCCAATGATTTTATTATGAAAATGCATTGGCCGATGATTTTTATTATGAAATGCATTGACCAATGTTTTTATCATGAAAATGCATTGGCCAATGATTTTTACTATGAAAATGCATTGGCCAATGATTTTATCATGAAAATGCATTGGCCAATGATTTTTATTATGAAAATGCATTGACCAATGATTTTTATTATGAAAATGCATTGGCCAATGATTTTATTATGAAAATGTATTGGCCAATGATTTTTATTATGAAATGCATTGACCAATGTTTTTATCATGAAAATGCATTGGCCAATGATTTTTACTATGAAAATGCATTGGCCAATGATTTTTATTATGAAATGCATTGACCAATGTTTTTATTATGAAAATGCATTGGCCAAAGATTTTTTTTATGAAATGCATTGACCAATGATTTTTATTATGAAAATGCATTGGCCAATGATTTTATTATGAAAATGCATTGACCAATGATTTTTATTATGAAAATGCATTGACCAATGATTTTTATTATGAAAATGCATTGACCAATGATTTTTATTATGAAATGCATTGACGAATGATTTTTATTATGAAAATGCATTGTCCAATGATTTTTTCTTAGGAAAATGCGTGGCCAATGATTCTTGTTATGAAAATGTATTGAGCAATGATTTTTATTATGAAAATTAATTGGCCAATGATTTTTATTATGACAATGCATTGACAAATGATTATTATTATGAAAATGCATTGGCCAATGATTTTATTATGAAAATGCATTGACCAATGTTTTTATTATGAAAATGCATTGGCCGATGTTTTTTTTATGAAATGCATTGACCAATGATTTTTATTATGAAAATGCATTGGCCAATGATTTTATTATGAAAATGCATTGACCAATGATTTTTATTTTGAAATGCATTGACCAATGATTTTTATTATGAAAATGCATTGACCAATGATTTTTAATATGAAAATGCATTGACCAATGATTTTTACTATGAAAATGCATTGGCCAATGATTTTTATTATGAAAATGCATTGACCAATGATTTTTATTATGAAAATGCATTGACCAATGATTTTTATTATGAAAATGCATTGACCAATTATTTTTATTATGAAAATGCATTGACCAATGATTTTTATTATGAAAATGCATTGGCCAATGATTTTTATTATGAAATGCATTGACCAATGTTTTTATTATGAAATGCATTGACCAATGTTTTTATTATGAAAATGCATTGGCCAATGTTTTTTTTATGAAATGCATTGACCAATGATTTTTATTATGAAAATGCATTGGCCAATGATTTTATTATGAAAATGCATTGACCAATGATTTTTATTATGAAAATGCATTGACCAATGATTTTTATTATGAAAATGCATTGACCAATGATTTTTATTATGAAATGCATTGACCAATGATTTTTATTATGAAAATGCATTGTCCAATGATTTTTATTATGAAAATGCATTGTCCAATCATTTTTATTACGAAAAAGCATTGGCCAATGATTTTTATTATGAAAATGCATTGACCAATGATTTTTAATATGAAAATGCATTGACCAATGATTTTTATAATGAAAATGCGTTGACCAATGATTTTTATTTTGAAAATGCATTGACCAATAATTTTTATCATGAAAATGCATAGGCCAATGATTTTTATTATGAAAATGCATTGTCCAATGATTTTTATTATGAAAATGCATTTTCCAATTATTTTTATTATGAAAATGCATTGGCCAATGATTTTTATTACGAAAATTAATTGACCAATGATTTTTCTAAGGAAAATGCGTGGCCAATGTTTTTTATTATGAAATGCATTGACCAATGTTTTTTATTATGAAAATGCATTGACCAATGATTTTTATTATGAAATGCATTGACCAATGTTTTTTATTATGAAAATGCATTGACCAATGATTTTTATTATGAAAATGCATTGACCAATGATTTTTATTATGAAAATGCATTGACCAATGATTTTTATTATGAAAATGCATTGACCAATGATTTTTATTATGAAAATGCATTGACCAATGATTTTTATCATGAAAATGCATAGGCCAATAATTTTTATTATGAAAATGCATTGACCAATGATTTTTACTATGAAAATGCATTGGCCGATGATTTTTATTATGAAAATGCATTGGCCAATGATTTTTATTATGAAAATGCATTGACCAATGATTTTTATTATGAAAATTAATTGGCCAATGATTTTTATTATGACAATGCATTGACAAATGATTATTATTATGAAAATGCATTGGCCAATGATTTTATTATGAAAATGCATTGACCAATGTTTTTATTATGAAAATGCATTGGCCGATGTTTTTTTTATGAAATGCATTGACCAATGATTTTTATTATGAAAATGCATTGGCCAATGATTTTATTATGAAAATGCATTGACCAATGATTTTTATTTTGAAATGCATTGACCAATGATTTTTATTATGAAAATGCATTGACCAATGATTTTTAATATGAAAATGCATTGACCAATGATTTTTACTATGAAAATGCATTGGCCAATGATTTTTATTATGAAAATGCATTGACCAATGATTTTTATTATGAAAATGCATTGACCAATGATTTTTATTATGAAAATGCATTGACCAATTATTTTTATTATGAAAATGCATTGACCAATGATTTTTATTATGAAAATGCATTGGCCAATGATTTTTATTATGAAATGCATTGACCAATGTTTTTATTATGAAATGCATTGACCAATGTTTTTATTATGAAAATGCATTGGCCAATGTTTTTTTTTATGAAATGCATTGACCAATGATTTTTATTATGAAAATGCATTGGCCAATGATTTTATTATGAAAATGCATTGACCAATGATTTTTATTATGAAAATGCATTGACCAATGATTTTTATTATGAAAATGCATTGACCAATGATTTTTATTATGAAAATTCATAGCCCAATGATTTTTATTATGAAAATGCATTGGCCAATGATTTTTATTATGAAAATGCATTGACCAATGATTTTTATTATGAAAATGCATTGGCCAATGGTTTTTATCATGAAAGTGTATTGACCAATGATTTTTATCATGAAAATGTATAGTCCAATGATTTTTATTATGAAAAAGCATTGACGAATGATTTTTATTATGAAAATGCATTGGCCAATGATTTTCATTTAGAAAACGCATTGGCTAATGATTTTTATTATGAAAATGCATTGGCCGATGATTTTTATTATGAAAATGCATTGACCAATGATTATTCTTAGGAAAATCCGTGGCCAATGATTTTTATTATGAAAATGCATTGGCCAATGATTTTTATTATGAAAATGCATCGGCCAATGATTTTATTATGAAAATGCATTGGCCGATGATTTTTATTATGAAATGCATTGACCAATGTTTTTATCATGAAAATGCATTGGCCAATGATTTTTACTATGAAAATGCATTGGCCAATGATTTTATCATGAAAATGCATTGGCCAATGATTTTTATTATGAAAATGCATTGACCAATGATTTTTATTATGAAAATGCATTGGCCAATGATTTTATTATGAAAATGTATTGGCCAATGATTTTTATTATGAAATGCATTGACCAATGTTTTTATCATGAAAATGCATTGGCCAATGATTTTTACTATGAAAATGCATTGGCCAATGATTTTTATTATGAAATGCATTGACCAATGTTTTTATTATGAAAATGCATTGGCCAAAGATTTTTTTTATGAAATGCATTGACCAATGATTTTTATTATGAAAATGCATTGGCCAATGATTTTATTATGAAAATGCATTGACCAATGATTTTTATTATGAAAATGCATTGACCAATGATTTTTATTATGAAAATGCATTGACCAATGATTTTTATTATGAAATGCATTGACGAATGATTTTTATTATGAAAATGCATTGTCCAATGATTTTTCTTAGGAAAATGCGTGGCCAATGATTCTTGTTATGAAAATGTATTGAGCAATGATTTTTATTATGAAAATTAATTGGCCAATGATTTTTATTATGACAATGCATTGACAAATGATTATTATTATGAAAATGCATTGGCCAATGATTTTATTATGAAAATGCATTGACCAATGTTTTTATTATGAAAATGCATTGGCCGATGTTTTTTTTTTATGAAATGCATTGACCAATGATTTTTATTATGAAAATGCATTGGCCAATGATTTTATTATGAAAATGCATTGACCAATGATTTTTATTTTGAAATGCATTGACCAATGATTTTTATTATGAAAATGCATTGACCAATGATTTTTAATATGAAAATGCATTGACCAATGATTTTTACTATGAAAATGCATTGGCCAATGATTTTTATTATGAAAATGCATTGACCAATGATTTTTATTATGAAAATGCATTGACCAATGATTTTTATTATGAAAATGCATTGACCAATTATTTTTATTATGAAAATGCATTGACCAATGATTTTTATTATGAAAATGCATTGGCCAATGATTTTTATTATGAAATGCATTGACCAATGTTTTTATTATGAAATGCATTGACCAATGTTTTTATTATGAAAATGCATTGGCCAATGTTTTTTTTTATGAAATGCATTGACCAATGATTTTTATTATGAAAATGCATTGGCCAATGATTTTATTATGAAAATGCATTGACCAATGATTTTTATTATGAAAATGCATTGACCAATGATTTTTATTATGAAAATGCATTGACCAATGATTTTTATTATGAAAATTCATAGCCCAATGATTTTTATTATGAAAATGCATTGGCCAATGATTTTTATTATGAAAATGCATTGACCAATGATTTTTATTATGAAAATGCATTGGCCAATGGTTTTTATCATGAAAGTGTATTGACCAATGATTTTTATCATGAAAATGTATAGTCCAATGATTTTTATTATGAAAAAGCATTGACGAATGATTTTTATTATGAAAATGCATTGGCCAATGATTTTCATTAAGAAAACGCATTGGCTAATGATTTTTATTATGAAAATGCATTGGCCGATGATTTTTATTATGAAAATGCATTGACCAATGATTATTCTTAGGAAAATCCGTGGCCAATGATTTTTATTATGAAAATGCATTGGCCAATGATTTTTATTATGAAAATGCATCGGCCAATGATTTTATTATGAAAATGCATTGGCCGATGATTTTTATTATGAAATGCATTGACCAATGTTTTTATCATGAAAATGCATTGGCCAATGATTTTTACTATGAAAATGCATTGGCCAATGATTTTATCATGAAAATGCATTGGCCAATGATTTTTATTATGAAAATGCATTGACCAATGATTTTTATTATGAAAATGCATTGGCCAATGATTTTATTATGAAAATGTATTGGCCAATGATTTTTATTATGAAATGCATTGACCAATGTTTTTATCATGAAAATGCATTGGCCAATGATTTTTACTATGAAAATGCATTGGCCAATGATTTTTATTATGAAATGCATTGACCAATGTTTTTATTATGAAAATGCATTGGCCAAAGATTTTTTTTATGAAATGCATTGACCAATGATTTTTATTATGAAAATGCATTGGCCAATGATTTTATTATGAAAATGCATTGACCAATGATTTTTATTATGAAAATGCATTGACCAATGATTTTTATTATGAAAATGCATTGACCAATGATTTTTATTATGAAATGCATTGACGAATGATTTTTATTATGAAAATGCATTGTCCAATGATTTTTCTTAGGAAAATGCGTGGCCAATGATTCTTGTTATGAAAATGTATTGAGCAATGATTTTTATTATGAAAATTAATTGGCCAATGATTTTTATTATGACAATGCATTGACAAATGATTATTATTATGAAAATGCATTGGCCAATGATTTTATTATGAAAATGCATTGACCAATGTTTTTATTATGAAAATGCATTGGCCGATGTTTTTTTTTATGAAATGCATTGACCAATGATTTTTATTATGAAAATGCATTGGCCAATGATTTTATTATGAAAATGCATTGACCAATGATTTTTATTTTGAAATGCATTGACCAATGATTTTTATTATGAAAATGCATTGACCAATGATTTTTAATATGAAAATGCATTGACCAATGATTTTTACTATGAAAATGCATTGGCCAATGATTTTTATTATGAAAATGCATTGACCAATGATTTTTATTATGAAAATGCATTGACCAATGATTTTTATTATGAAAATGCATTGACCAATTATTTTTATTATGAAAATGCATTGACCAATGATTTTTATTATGAAAATGCATTGGCCAATGATTTTTATTATGAAATGCATTGACCAATGTTTTTATTATGAAATGCATTGACCAATGTTTTTATTATGAAAATGCATTGGCCAATGTTTTTTTTATGAAATGCATTGACCAATGATTTTTATTATGAAAATGCATTGGCCAATGATTTTATTATGAAAATGCATTGACCAATGATTTTTATTATGAAAATGCATTGACCAATGATTTTTATTATGAAAATGCATTGACCAATGATTTTTATTATGAAATGCATTGACCAATGATTTTTATTATGAAAATGCATTGTCCAATGATTTTTATTATGAAAATGCATTGTCCAATCATTTTTATTACGAAAAAGCATTGGCCAATGATTTTTATTATGAAAATGCATTGACCAATGATTTTTAATATGAAAATGCATTGACCAATGATTTTTATAATGAAAATGCGTTGACCAATGATTTTTATTTTGAAAATGCATTGACCAATAATTTTTATCATGAAAATGCATAGGCCAATGATTTTTATTATGAAAATGCATTGTCCAATGATTTTTATTATGAAAATGCATTTTCCAATTATTTTTATTATGAAAATGCATTGGCCAATGATTTTTATTACGAAAATTAATTGACCAATGATTTTTCTAAGGAAAATGCGTGGCCAATGTTTTTTATTATGAAATGCATTGACCAATGTTTTTTATTATGAAAATGCATTGACCAATGATTTTTATTATGAAATGCATTGACCAATGTTTTTTATTATGAAAATGCATTGACCAATGATTTTTATTATGAAAATGCATTGACCAATGATTTTTATTATGAAAATGCATTGACCAATGATTTTTATTATGAAAATGCATTGACCAATGATTTTTATTATGAAAATGCATTGACCAATGATTTTTATCATGAAAATGCATAGGCCAATAATTTTTATTATGAAAATGCATTGACCAATGATTTTTACTATGAAAATGCATTGGCCGATGATTTTTATTATGAAAATGCATTGGCCAATGATTTTTATTATGAAAATGCATTGACCAATGATTTTTATTATGAAAATTAATTGGCCAATGATTTTTATTATGACAATGCATTGACAAATGATTATTATTATGAAAATGCATTGGCCAATGATTTTATTATGAAAATGCATTGACCAATGTTTTTATTATGAAAATGCATTGGCCGATGTTTTTTTTTATGAAATGCATTGACCAATGATTTTTATTATGAAAATGCATTGGCCAATGATTTTATTATGAAAATGCATTGACCAATGATTTTTATTTTGAAATGCATTGACCAATGATTTTTATTATGAAAATGCATTGACCAATGATTTTTAATATGAAAATGCATTGACCAATGATTTTTACTATGAAAATGCATTGGCCAATGATTTTTATTATGAAAATGCATTGACCAATGATTTTTATTATGAAAATGCATTGACCAATGATTTTTATTATGAAAATGCATTGACCAATTATTTTTATTATGAAAATGCATTGACCAATGATTTTTATTATGAAAATGCATTGGCCAATGATTTTTATTATGAAATGCATTGACCAATGTTTTTATTATGAAATGCATTGACCAATGTTTTTATTATGAAAATGCATTGGCCAATGTTTTTTTATGAAATGCATTGACCAATGATTTTTATTATGAAAATGCATTGGCCAATGATTTTATTATGAAAATGCATTGACCAATGATTTTTATTATGAAAATGCATTGACCAATGATTTTTATTATGAAAATGCATTGACCAATGATTTTTATTATGAAAATTCATAGCCCAATGATTTTTATTATGAAAATGCATTGGCCAATGATTTTTATTATGAAAATGCATTGACCAATGATTTTTATTATGAAAATGCATTGGCCAATGGTTTTTATCATGAAAGTGTATTGACCAATGATTTTTATCATGAAAATGTATAGTCCAATGATTTTTATTATGAAAAAGCATTGACGAATGATTTTTATTATGAAAATGCATTGGCCAATGATTTTCATTTAGAAAACGCATTGGCTAATGATTTTTATTATGAAAATGCATTGGCCGATGATTTTTATTATGAAAATGCATTGACCAATGATTATTCTTAGGAAAATCCGTGGCCAATGATTTTTATTATGAAAATGCATTGGCCAATGATTTTTATTATGAAAATGCATCGGCCAATGATTTTATTATGAAAATGCATTGGCCGATGATTTTTATTATGAAATGCATTGACCAATGTTTTTATCATGAAAATGCATTGGCCAATGATTTTTACTATGAAAATGCATTGGCCAATGATTTTATCATGAAAATGCATTGGCCAATGATTTTTATTATGAAAATGCATTGACCAATGATTTTTATTATGAAAATGCATTGGCCAATGATTTTATTATGAAAATGTATTGGCCAATGATTTTTATTATGAAATGCATTGACCAATGTTTTTATCATGAAAATGCATTGGCCAATGATTTTTACTATGAAAATGCATTGGCCAATGATTTTTATTATGAAATGCATTGACCAATGTTTTTATTATGAAAATGCATTGGCCAAAGATTTTTTTTATGAAATGCATTGACCAATGATTTTTATTATGAAAATGCATTGGCCAATGATTTTATTATGAAAATGCATTGACCAATGATTTTTATTATGAAAATGCATTGACCAATGATTTTTATTATGAAAATGCATTGACCAATGATTTTTATTATGAAATGCATTGACGAATGATTTTTATTATGAAAATGCATTGTCCAATGATTTTTCTTAGGAAAATGCGTGGCCAATGATTCTTGTTATGAAAATGTATTGAGCAATGATTTTTATTATGAAAATTAATTGGCCAATGATTTTTATTATGAAAATGCATTGACAAATGATTATTATTATGAAAATGCATTGGCCAATGATTTTATTATGAAAATGCATTGACCAATGTTTTTATTATGAAAATGCATTGGCCGATGTTTTTTTTATGAAATGCATTGACCAATGATTTTTATTATGAAAATGCATTGGCCAATGATTTTATTATGAAAATGCATTGACCAATGATTTTTATTTTGAAATGCATTGACCAATGATTTTTATTATGAAAATGCATTGACCAATGATTTTTAATATGAAAATGCATTGACCAATGATTTTTACTATGAAAATGCATTGGCCAATGATTTTTATTATGAAAATGCATTGACCAATGATTTTTATTATGAAAATGCATTGACCAATGATTTTTATTATGAAAATGCATTGACCAATTATTTTTATTATGAAAATGCATTGACCAATGATTTTTATTATGAAAATGCATTGGCCAATGATTTTTATTATGAAATGCATTGACCAATGTTTTTATTATGAAATGCATTGACCAATGTTTTTATTATGAAAATGCATTGGCCAATGTTTTTTTTTATGAAATGCATTGACCAATGATTTTTATTATGAAAATGCATTGGCCAATGATTTTATTATGAAAATGCATTGACCAATGATTTTTATTATGAAAATGCATTGACCAATGATTTTTATTATGAAAATGCATTGACCAATGATTTTTATTATGAAATGCATTGACCAATGATTTTTATTATGAAAATGCATTGTCCAATGATTTTTATTATGAAAATGCATTGTCCAATCATTTTTATTACGAAAAAGCATTGGCCAATGATTTTTATTATGAAAATGCATTGACCAATGATTTTTAATATGAAAATGCATTGACCAATGATTTTTATAATGAAAATGCGTTGACCAATGATTTTTATTTTGAAAATGCATTGACCAATGATTTTTATCATGAAAATGCATAGGCCAATGATTTTTATTATGAAAATGCATTGTCCAATGATTTTTATTATGAAAATGCATTTTCCAATTATTTTTATTATGAAAATGCATTGGCCAATGATTTTTATTACGAAAATTAATTGACCAATGATTTTTCTAAGGAAAATGCGTGGCCAATGTTTTTTATTATGAAATGCATTGACCAATGTTTTTTATTATGAAAATGCATTGACCAATGATTTTTATTATGAAATGCATTGACCAATGTTTTTTATTATGAAAATGCATTGACCAATGATTTTTACTATGAAAATGCATTGACCAATGATTTTTATTATGAAAATGCATTGACCAATGATTTTTATTATGAAAATGCATTGACCAATGATTTTTATTATGAAAATGCATTGACCAATGATTTTTATCATGAAAATGCATAGGCCAATAATTTTTATTATGAAAATGCATTGACCAATGATTTTTACTATGAAAATGCATTGGCCGATGATTTTTATTATGAAAATGCATTGGCCAATGATTTTTATTATGAAAATGCATTGACCAATGATTTTTATTATGAAAATGCATTGACCAATGATTTTTATTATGAAAATGCATTGACCAATGATTTTTATTATGAAAATGCATTGGCCAATGATTTTTATTATGAAAATGCATTGACCAATGATTTTTATTATGAAAATGCATTGACCAATGATTTTTATTATGAAAATGCATTGACCAATGATTTTTACTATGAAAATGCATTGGCCAATGATTTTTATTATGAAAATGCATTGCCCAATGATTTTTATTATGAAAATGCATTGACCAATGATTTTTATTATGAAAATGCATTGGCCAATGATTTTTATTATGAAAATGCATTGACCAATGATTTTTATTATGAAAATGCATTGACCAATGATTTTTATTATGAAAATGCATTGACCAATGATTTTTATTATGAAAATGCATTGCCCAATGATTTTTATTTTGAAAATGCATTGACCAATGATTTTTATTATGAAAATGCATTGACCAATGATTTTTATTATGAAAATGCATTGACCAATGATTTTTATTATGAAAATGCATTGACCAATGATTTTTATCATGAAAATGCATTGGCCAATGATTTTTATTATGAAAATGCATTGGCCAATGATTTTTATTATGAAAATGCATTGACCAATGATTTTTATTATGAAAATGCATTGACCAATGATTTTTACTATGAAAATGCATTGGCCAATGATTTTTATTATGAAAATGCATTGACCAATGATTTTTATTATGAAAATGCATTGACCAATGATTGTTATTATGAAAATGCATTGACCAATGATTTTTATTATGAAAATGCATTGGCCAATGATTTTTATTATGAAAATGCATTGTCCAATGATTTTTATTATGAAAATGCATTGACCAATGATTTTTATTATGAAAATGCATTGACCAATGACTTTTACTATGAAAATGCATTGGCCAATGATTTTTATTATGAAAATGCATTGACCAATGATTTTTATTATGAAAATGCATTGACCAATGATTTTTTTATGAAAATGCATTGGCCAATGCTTTTTATTATGAAAATGTATTGACCAATGTTTTTTATTATGAAAATGCATTGACCAATGATTTTTATTATGAAAATGCATTGACCAATGATTTTTACTATGAAAATGCATTGGCCAATGATTTTTATTATGAAAATGCATTGACCAATGATTTTTATTATGAAAATGCATTGACCAATGATTTTTATTAGGAAAATGCATTGGCCAATGATTTTTATTATGAAAATGCATTGACCAATGATTTTTATTATGAAAATGCATTGGCCAATGATTTTTATTATGAAAATGCTTTGACCAATGATTTTCATTATGAAAATGCATTGACCAATGATTTTTATTATGAACTGCATTGACCAATGTTTTTTATTATGAAAATACATTGACCAATGATTTTTATTATGAAATGCATTGACGAATGATTTTTATTATGAAAATGCATTGACCAATGATTTTTATTATGAAAATGCATCGACCAATGATTTTTATCATGAAAATGCATTGACCAATGATTTTTATTATGAAAATGCATTGACCAATGATTTTTGTCATGCAAATGCATTGGCCAATGATTTTTATTATGAAATTGCATTGACCAATGATTTTTACTATGAAAATGCATTGGCCAATGATTTTTATTATGAAAATGCATTGACCAATGATTTTTATTATGAAAATGCATTGACCAATGATTTTTATTATGAAAATGCATTGGCCAATGATTTTTATTATGAAAATGCATTGACCAATGATTTTTCATAGGAAAATGCGTGGCCAATGATTTTTGTTATGAAAATGCATTGACCAATGATTTTTATTATGAAAATGCATTGGCCAATGATTTTTATTATGAAAATGCATTGACCAATGATTTTTATTATGAAAATGCATTGGCCAATGATTTTTATTATGAAATGCATTGACCAATGATTTTTATTATGAAAATGCATTGGCCAATGATTTTTATTATGAAAATGCATTGACCAATTATTTTTCTTAGGAAAATGCGTGGCCAAGGATTTTTATTATGAAAATGCATTGGCCAATGATTTTTATTTTGAAAATGCATTGACTAATGATTTTTCTTAGGAAAATGCGTGGCCAATGATTTTTATTATGAAAATGCATTGGCCTATGATTTTTATTATGAAAATGCATAGGCCAATGATTTTTATTATGAAAATGCATTGGCCAATGATTTTTATCATGAAAATGCATAGGCCAATGATTTTTATTATGAAAATGCATTTACTAATGATTTTTATTATGAAAATGTATTGACCAATTATTTTTGTTATGAAAATTCATTGACCAATGATTTTTATTATGAAAATGCATTGGCCAATGATTTTTATTATGAAAATGCATTGACCAATGATTTTTATTATGAAAATGCATTCGCTAATGATTTTTATTATGAAAATGCGTGGCCAATAATTTTTATTATGAAAAGTTATTGACCAATGATGTTATTATGAAAATCCCTTGGCCAATATTTTTGCATTATGAAAATGTATTGGCCAATGATTTTTATCATGAAAATGCGTGGCCAATGATTTTTGTATTAATGGTACTAATCGGTATCTACCCTCCAGTTATGGTTTAAATAATAGGACCGATTGGGTTCTATAGCCTTGGCTGGCAACCAGTCTACCACAGAAAGCAACGGCAACGTACTGTGAGATAATCTTCTGCCCAGTCAATCATTTCACTTTCGAGACATGGTTGCCCAAATCGTGTATCTCGCATGGCACTTAACTGGCTGACTGAATATAATAGTTAGAATTATGTTTAAGGCTTCTACTGGGCATAAAGTCGGGGATCAGTTTTATATTGTTATAAAGTAATAAACTGATACCCCACTAATATTATAATGCATCACTTCCCCCTCTAGCTATGAGTCGAATAACAAGACAAATTGGGTTCTATAGCCTCAGCTGACAATCAGTCTCTCGCAGAAAGCAATGGTAACCTACTGCGAGATAATTTTCTTCCCAGTCAGTCATGTCTCTTTCGAGACATGATCGTCCAAAGCGTGTATCATGTATGGCACTTAACTGACATTGAATCGATTGTTAAGTCTACAGGTAAGAAAGTTGGTTGCCATGTTGAACAAATGATTTTTCTAGCCAATGTCCATCTTAAATCTTTATAAGTTCAACATCCGTCCAAGCTTTAAATATTGATGCGATATTTGAACATGTGCTCCTGCTATATATTTAAAGATTCTTAATAAAATCTCAAAAGGAATCTGCAATGTTGCTGGTCCTGACCTGACATCTCGGCTTCAGTCACCGCCGTAACTTATCTCCCACTTGCATTTCTGTAAATACTTTCAGGTTAATTGCTGTGATGAAATTTCCTTTATGATTTCTCTATATTTCTGAGATTAGGCACAATTCACATTATTCCGATTATTGTCCTCATCTTTCTTGCCATTTGTGTGACGTATAATTATAGATCACTCTATTTGTCTATATTTCTGAGATGAGGTAGTATTTACATTATTCGGGCTATTGTCATCATTTTTGTTGCTATTTGTACGACTTTTAATAATAGATCATTCTATTTGTCTATAATTCTGAGATCAAGTAGTATTTACACTATTTACATTATTCGGACTATTGTCCTCATCTTTGTTGCCATTTGTACAATGTTTAATAATAGATCATTCTATTTGTCTATATTTCTGAGATGAGGTAGTATTTACACTATTTACATTATTCGGACTATTGTCATCATTTTTGTTGCTATTTGTACGACGTTTAATAATAGATCATTCTATTTGTCTATATTTCTGAGATGAGGTAGTATTTACACTATTTACATTATTCGGACTATTGTCTTCATCTTTGTTACCATTTGTACGACGTTTAATAATAGATCATTCTATTTGTCTATATTTCTGAGATGAGGTAGTATTTACAGTATTTACATTCTTCGGACTATTGTCCTCATTTTTGTTGCCATTTGTACGACGTTTAATAATAGATCATTCTATTTGTCTATATTTCTGAGATGAGCTAGTATTTACAGTATTTACATTATTCGGACTATTGTCTTCATCTTTGTTACCATTTGTACGACGTTTAATAATAGATCATTCTATTTGTCTATATTTCTGAGATGAGGTAGTATTTACAGTATTTACATTCTTCGGACTATTGTCCTCATTTTTGTTGCCATTTGTACGACGTTTAATAATAGATCATTCTATTTGTCTATATTTCTGAGATGAGCTAGTATTTACACTATTTACATTATTCGGACTATTGTCCTCATCTTTGTTGCCATTTGTACGACGTTTAATAATAGATCATTCTATATGTCTATATTTCTGAGATGAGGTAGTATTTACAATATTTACATTATTCGGACTATTGTCCTCATCTATGTTGCCATTTGTACGACGTTTAATAATTGATCATTCTATTTGTCTATATTTCTGAGATGAGGTAGTATTTACAGTATTTACATAATTCGGACTATTGTCCACATCTATGTTGCCATTTGTACGACGTTTAATAATAGATCATTCTATTTGTCTATATTTCTGAGATGAGGTAGTATTTACACTATTTACATTGTTCCGACTATTGTTTCCATTTTGGTTGCCATTTTTACGACGTTTCGGCCGTTTTACGCTCTGGCTTTCTTCAGCTGCTAGTAATTTAGAACCTTTATTACAATCAGTGGGGCATATCATCCTCATTCCTAGCTTACTAGTTCTCCGTTTGGAAGTCATGAATTATCTCCCTCTAATCCTGAAAGTTACTTGTTCACCACTGCTGTAGCCTGGTATTGAACTCACAACTTTTTGGGTCAAGTCACAGGAACTAACAAACGTCTTTCTCCACTGGGCCAAGTATCCTTAAGTGGATATAGATGTTGGTTAGTTCTTGACTTGACTCTTAGATTTGTGAGCTCAATACCATCTACAGCAGTGGTGAACAAGTAACTTGCAGCTTTAGAGGGAGATAACTCATGACTTCCAATCGTATCTTTACGCAAGGAATGAGGATGATCTCTCCCAGTGATTGTAATAAAGGGTTCGGTTCGAAATTGCCAACACCTGAAGAGTGCCGGAGCGTACAACAGCCGAAACGACGTACAAATGGCGAGAAAGATGAGGACTGTAGTCCGAATAATGTAAATACTGTTTCCTTATTGATATCTAAAGCGTATGTATTTAAGCGCAGTACTAGATTGGCGGCAAGGTCTCATCATTTTGACATTTGGAACGGTAGATGCAACCGGAAGTTCTATGTTAACAGTTTTTTCTTTCGCAATACTCGCTTGTGAAACTCTCTTCCATCTAATTGATTCCCAGTCAACATTGATTCTCAAAAATTTAAATGCAACATCAACTGTTATCTTCTACTTTTTTAATCAGTCTTCATTGACTGTTCTGTATCGTTGATAATATTTTCTTTTTTTCTCTGATGATTTCACTAGCAGTAATAACCCGGCGTTGCTCGGGTGTAATGAAAGCTTTAAAACTAATCCATGGTCCTGGAGCTCAGACTCTTTGGATATTGGCACGAAAGACTAAAAAGCAATAGTTGTTTCTAGTTAAAGTGAAACTGTAGATTGAAAGAAAAATGAATGGATGTAAGTCAAATTTTGATCTCCTGGTGTCGATATAAAATAAGTCTTTTTCGTTGTAAACTGAATTTTGAAGTTTAAATAAGTCCTCTGAGTAAATGGTATCATGGCTGAGACTAAGAACTACAATTATACCTACTTAGAACCAAACCCGAAGCAAAAACTAAGATAAAAGGGCTGAAAACAATACAGACATACAGGCAGATAAACAGACAGACAGACAGACAGACACACACACACACACACACACACACACACAAATATCTTGCCTTATATATATATATATATATATATATAAAATCGATGTTCTGCACTATTGTAAGAACTGCAACCTTGAAACTTCTGAATATCTTTTCTTATGTCTTTGTCTATGAGTGTATCAAATTTTATTAAAATCGGACAACTCCTTCTATAACCTGATTTTTTCGATTTTCGATTTTCGATATTTATCGGGGCTACCTCGACACAAAACCTGGCTAAGATCACTCGCAGACACTTATAGTACAACTGTGTAAATTTTCAAAAACCGTAACGGACACACACATACAAAGACAAAGTTCCATTTATAAATAAGTTTAGATACTGTTTTAGAAACACATTAGAATAATTAAGAATCTCAAACTGCCTACATACGGACAGGTAACAAATTCAGCAGTTATACAAAGATAGAAAGGGGCGTAAGACAGGGATATGTATTTTCACCGGATCTATTTAACTTGTACAGTGAGAATATTTTGAGGATCCTAGATGTTCTACCAGGATTTGTGATCGGAGGTAACAATCTGGACAACGTAACATACGCAGACAACACAGTGTTGATTGCAGTGACGAAAAAAACTGCAGGACCTCCGACAGAAGATAGGGAAAGAGAGTGAAAAGAAGGGACTACAAAAAAAAAAATGTAACAAAACCGAATGCATGATCATCAGCAACAAGAACAGCCCCAAATCCTAAATACATGTGGGCTTTGTTAAAATCCAGCAGGTACGAAAATTTAAATATCTGGGAAGTGTTCTAACTGAAGACGGAAAGTGAGACACAAAGATTCGAAAGCGAATTAGCATTGCGAAAAAAGCGATGCAGAAGTTGAGTAAAGTATTAAAACACAGGAAACTTTCACTAGAAACAAAGAGGAGAGTACTGGATTGCTATGTGATGTCACTTCTTCAATATGGCAGTGAATGTTGGACAATATCAACAAAGATGAAGGGAAAACTTGAAGTAGCTGAAATGTGGTTCTACAGAAGGATGGTGCAGATATCATAGACCGAGCAGGTAAGCAATGACGAGGTGTTGGAAAGAATGGAAACGAAAAGGAAATTAATATTGAGCATCAAAAAGAGACAACTGAAGTTCCTGGGACATGCAATGAAGAAGGAGGGCTTGGAGAACCTGATACTAACAGGCCAGATAGAAGGAAAAAGGAACAGAGGAAAACAGTGGATAACATATTTTAAGGGCTTGTGCAGGTAGATGACAGAACTGGGGCAGCGAGATGTTACAAGAAAAAGCGTGCAAAGTGCCACCAGGGATAGGGAGACGTGGAAGGCCATGATCGCCTACATCCTGAAAGGACAAGGTACAAAGAAGAAGAAGAAGAAGAAGAAGAAGAAGAAGAAGAAGAAGAAGAAGAAGAATCTCTTGCGTCTTCGTAGATTTATGACCTTATTTCGGTGAAGTGTTTAAAAGCAATTCTCTCTGATCAATGCGAAATGTTTATAACAACGTCTCAAGTAATATCTCTTAGCATGTAGCGTAGGGAGCTGTTTAATGTTTCTTTGATTCGGCCTTGTGTCAGACTTAACCGAACCGAAGTGATATGCTGACTTTAAACGCGGTCGTACAGACACAAATGATGCTGAACGCTCAGGTTGCCCAACATCGGCAACTGTCCCGGAAAACACACACACACACGCACACACACACACACACACAAATCCACAAACTTGTTTTGGCCAATCGTAAATTGAAGTTGTGTGAGATAGCAGAGATGTTGAACATATCAGAAGGCAGTGTATTCACCATTTTGCATGAACATTTGTCAATGAGAAAGCTGTGTCCAAAGTGGATGCCGTGTTTGCTTACATTCAGTCAAAAACAACAACACGTCAACGATTCAGAGCGTTGTTTGCAACTGTTTCAACGACAGGCAGGTGATTTTGCGTAAATCTGTGACAATGGATGAAACATAGATCCACCACTTCACTCCGGAGTTAAATCGACAGTCAGCTGAGTGGATAACAGCAGGGGAAAGCCGTCCAAAGCGAGCAAAAACGCAAACATCAGCAGGCATGGTTTAGTGCTACATATTTTGGGATGCGCAATGTATTTTGTTCATCGATTACCTTGAGAAAGGAAGAACCATCAGTAGCGAAAATTATATAGAATTATTGGTGCGTTTGAAGAGATAAATCGCAAAAAACGGCCACAAATGAAAAAAAATAAATAAATAAATAAAACGCACCGTGTCTCAAGTCAATCGCAACGATGACAAAACTACATGAATTAACACTTCGAATTGCTTCCGCATCCACCCTACTCTCCAGATCTGTCCCCAGCGACTACTGGCTGTTTGTAGATCTCAAAAGAATGCTCCAGGGAAAGAGATTTGTCTCCAATGAAAAAGTTATATCGGAAACTGTGACGTATTTTGAGGCCAAAGACAAATCGTTTTACAAAAAAGGCATCGAATTATTAAAGAAGCGTTCGAATCGGTGTATCACCCTAGAAGGAGACTATGTTGATGAATGAAGTCAAATTTTGCCTAAAAGTCGTTTTATTATTTAAACTCGGGATTTATTGCGTCATGTGTTAGAAGTCCCGTTATCATTCAACCTAAAGTCGGATAATATTCACCTCAGAAGTTTGAGTAATATTTACCCTGTAGTAGATCAGAGAATATTTAACTCATTCGGATAATATTAACCCTATAGTAGGTCGAACAATATTCACCTCAGAAATTCGGGCAATATACACCTCAGTAGTGTGGATAATATTAACACTACGTTAGGCTGGATAATATTCACTCTATAGGAGGGCGAACAATATTTACCTTAGTAAATATTGATAACATCACCCTATATAGGTTGGATATTTCACCCTATAGCAGGTTGGACGATACTTACGTCATTAACTCCGATAATATTCACCCTATAGAAAGTCGGACAATATTTACCTTAGTAAATATTGATAACATCAGCCTATATAGTTTGGATATTTCACCCTATAGCAGGTTGGACAATATTTACGTCATTAACTCCGATAATATTCACCCTATAGAAAGTCGGACAATATTTACCTCAGTTGTTCGGATAACATTCATACTATAACAGGTCGTATAATATTCAATTCATTAGTTCGGACAGTAATCACCCTATAGAATGTCGGACAATATTTACCTCATTAGTTTGGATAATATTTACATTGTAGTAGGTCGGACAATATTAACTTTATAGCAGGTTAAACAATATTCAATTCATTAATTTAACCTTAGATGTCAGGATATTTTTCAACTTAAAAATTCGGATATTTATTTCAGAATTTTGGACAATATTCGAAAATGCTGCATAAGAAACCCGCGAATCCAAAAGGAATGTCAGTGATTTTTTGTGGCAGTAATTTTACAATTCTTTCTGAATTAGGAAGCAAAAATTATTAGGTCGAAAGTCGTAAGAAAAGGTGGTAAAAGGTTGACCTGGAAGAGAAGGGCGTATTACATTATTGGCTGATACTAATTTTGAATCGCTTATAGTGTGGGTTGCTTAAACTACGCCTTAGGAAGGGAGTAAGGAGGACGGAACTGAGCGTCAGTCGGTGAGAGTTGGGGCAGAGGAATGCCGAACGGACGGATGGAGAAATGGGGGTGGAGAGAACGAGACAGTCCCCATCAAATAATTCTTTTGTAATTTTAAGGTAAGAAGCGGAGACACACCCTGTTCGTCTATTCGGTCGAAACTTTTTTTTCTCCGTCACTTCTATCTCGTCCATAACCCTACCCCCACGTCCATAACCCCAACCCCAACCACTAATTAATAGAAAAATCTACTTTCGTTTTGTGTTTCTTTTCGATTTTACTTACTTTCCTCCTCTTTCTTTGTTGCTGCTTTTTCTTTTCCTTCTTTTTCTAATTCCGTCTTCCTCTTGTTTTTTTTCTTTTTTTTTTCTGATTCAGACTGCTTTCTTTTTCTTATTCATTTTCGTTTTTTTTCTGATATCCTCCTTCTTTCTTTCTTTCTTTCTTTCTTTCTTTATTCAGTTTTCCTCGTTTTTTCTTCCTCTCATTTATTCTTCAACTAGTTAGATTTCTCATTCAGGCATCTTTCTTCTTTCTTTCTTTCTTTCTTTCTTTTTTTTATTCAGTTTTCCTCATTTTTTCTTCCTCTCATTTATTCTTCAGCTAGTTAGATTTCTCATTCAGGCATCTTTCTTCTTTCTTTCTTTCTTTTTTTCTTTCTTTCCTTCCTTCTTTTTTCTTTCTTTTATTCAGTTTTTCTTCTTTTTTTCTTCCTCTCATTTATTCTTCAGCTAGTTAGATTTCTCATTCAGGCATTTTCTTTCTTTCTTTCTTTCTTTCTTTCTTTCTTTCTTTCACACACATTCATTTTATTTTTTATATCATTCAGTTTCTTCTTTCTTTCTTTCTTTTTTTATTCAGTTTTCTTCTTTTTTTCTTCCTCTTATTTATTCTTCACCTAGTTAAATTTATCATTCAGGCATCTTCTTTCTTTTTTCTTTTTTATTCATATTTCTTTCTCTCATTTATTCTTCAACTAGTTTAGGTTTCTTATTCAGGCATCTTCTTACTTTCTTTCTTTCTTTCTTTTATTCAGTTTTCTTCTTTTTTTCTTCCTCTCATTTATTCTTCAGCTAGTTAGGTTTCTCATTCAGGCGTCTTCTTTCTTTCTTTCTTTCTTTCTTTCACTCGCATTCATTTTATTATTTTTTTATCATTCAGTTTCTTCTTTTTCTTTTTTCTTTTCTTTTCATCTTTCTAATTCATTCTATGTTTATTTTTTTAGTCGCTTTTCCTCTTTTTTCTTTTTTCCTTTCTCATTCATTCTTTTTTTACTTGTCTCATTTATTTTACTCTTTCTTTCTTTCTTTTTTCCTTTCTACTTTCTCATTCATTCTATAATTACTTTTCTCATTCAGTTATATCTTTCTTTTCTTTCTTTTTTCTTTTTCATTCATTCTTTTTTAATTTTCTCATTCACTTTTCCTTTTTCTTTTTTTCTTTCCTATGTATTTTATTTTTACTTTTCTCATTCAGTTTACTCTTTCTTTCTTTCTTTTTTCTTTCTTTCTTCTTTCTCTTTCATTCTATTTTTACTTTCCTTATTCAGTTTACTCTTTCTCTCTTTCTTTTTTCTTTCTTTCTTTTTTCTCTTTCATTCTATTTTTACTTTTCTCATTCAGTTTACTCTTTTTTTCTTTCTTTTTTCTTTCTTTCTTTCTTCTTTCTCTTTCATTCTATTTTTACTTTTCTCATTCAGTTTACTCTTTTTTCTTTCTTTTTCTTTCTTTCTTTCTTCTTTCTCTTTCATTCTATTTTTACTTTTCTCATTCAGTTTACTCTTTCTTTCTTTCTTTCTTCTTTCTCTTTCATTCTATTTTTACTTTTCTCATTCAGTTTACTCTTTCTTTCTTTCTTTCTTCTTTCTCTTTCATTCTATTTTTACTTTTCTCATTCAGTTTACTCTTTCTTTCTTTCTTCTTACACTTTCATTCTATTTTTACTTTTCTCATTCAGTTTACTCTTTCTTTCTTTTTCTTTCTTTCTTTCTTCTTTCTCTTTCATTCTATTTTTACTTTTCTCATTCAGTTTACTCTTTCTTTCTTTCTTTTTTCTTTCTTTCTTTCTTTCTTTCTCTTTCATTCTATTTTTACTTTTCTCATTCAGTTTACTCTTTCTTTCTTTCTTTTTTCTTTCTTCTTACACTTTCATTCTATTTTTACTTTTCTTATTCAGTTTTCCTTTTTACTTTCTTTTTCCTTTCATTGTTTTTCTCTTTCTTTCTATTCTATTTTCTCACTAAATTTTTCCCCTTTTCTGTTTCTTTTTCTTCTCTTCCAATACCTTTGGTAACAGGACAACTTACGTAATACCCGCTTGGGCGATCATGTCTCGAAAGAGAAATGACTGACTGGGCAGAAGATTATCTCGCAGTAGGTTGCCATTACTTTCTACGGTAGACTAGTTGCCAATCAAGGCTATAGAACCCAATCTATCTTGCTATTCAACACATAGATGGAGTGAGAAGAGAGATTATATTATATTATTATATGAATAAGTAGTAATTAGTGGGGGATCATTTTATCACTTCATGACAATAGAGAACCGATCCCTTACTTTATGACTACTAAAAGATTTGTTTCCAACTATTATATGCAGTCAGTTAAGTGCCATACGTGATACACCCTTGGGCGATCATGTCTCGAAAAAGACATGACTGACTGGGCAGAAGATTATCCCGTTGTAGGTTGCCATTGCTTTCTGCGGTAGACTGGTTGCCAATCAAGTCTATAGAACCAAATCGGTCCTATTATTTGACTCATAGCTAGAGGGAGAAGAGATGTATAATATTATTACGCAGTAATTAATGGGGGACCAGTTTATTACTTCATAACAATAGAAAATCGATCCCCCACTTTATGACCAGTAGAAGCCTTAATCATGATTCCAGCTATTATATTCAGTCAGTCAGTTAAGTGACATACGTGATACTCGCTTTGGGCGATCATGTCTCGAATGAGACATCACTGACTGGGCAGAAGATTTTCTATCCTGCTATTTAAAGTATAGCTGAAGGAAGAAGAGACGGATTGTATTAATAATTAGTAATTAGTGGGGGATCAGTTTATTACTTCATAAAATTAGAAAAAAGATCACCCACTTTATGCCCACTGGAAGCTTTGTTTCCAACTATTATATTCAGTCAGTCAGTTAAGTGCTATACGTGATACACGCTTTGGGCGATCATGTCTCGAGAGAGACATGCCTGACTGGGCAGAAGAATCTAATCTATCCTGCTATTCAACACATAGATGGGGTGAGAAGAGACAGATTATATCATTATTATATGAATAAGTAGTAATTAGTGGGGGATCAGTTTATTACTTCATGACAATAGAGAACCGATCCCCCACTTTATGACACTATAAGCTTTGTTTCCAACTATTATATTATGTCAGTCAGTTAAGTGCCATACGGGATACACGCTTTGGGCGATCATGTCTCGAGAGAGACATGACTGACTGGGCAGAAGAATCTAATCTATCCTGCTATTCAACACATAGATAGGTGAGAAGAGACAGATTATATCATTATTATATGAATAAGTAGTAATTAGTGGGGGATCAGTTTATTACATCATGACAATAGAGAACCGATCCCCCACTTTATGACACTATAAGCTTTGTTTCCAACTATTATATTCAGTCAGTCAGTTAAGTGCCTACGTGAGAGACGCTTTCGGTCATCATGTCTCGAAAGAGACATGACTGATTGGTCAGAAGATTATCCCGCAGTAGGTCGCCATTACTGGTTGCCAGCCAAGGCTATCTGGAGGGAAGTGACGGATTAATACCTTACCCGAGGCTAAGTGAATGCAAGGAACTGACCTGGAATTCGAACTCGGCTTCCCGGTTTGTCGTTCCGAGCCAATATCCACCGTACCACAACGAACATCCTGGGTGATACCGATGTTTTAAAAATCCTTAAGCAACCTCTGAGAATCAACGTATTATTGTGTTTTTCTGCTTATTTGGGTGAAGGAATCTAGTTTTTATACGAAGATTTTCAATGCATTCATCGGGCTTTACATTTTCGAACTACCTGTGTCTGGTGAGTTTAAGAGGAATAATTTGCAATATTCAATCGATCGTTCGTATCGATATTCGTATTCTTATTGGTTTTATCATAATGATTTCAGCAAGAGGGGTTTTGGGGTTGTCTCTGAGGGATGTGCGTTGTCGGCCAGTGGATATCGGCTCGGAAGTTTCTGGAACATGTAGTGAGGAAGGAGGGCTTGGCGACTCTGATACTATCGAAACAAATAGAGGGAAGGAAAGACAAGGGAAAGCAACGCGTGACATACTTGAACAGATAGATGGCGCTACAGGCTCTTTACCTGATGTTAAGGATCAGTCTCCTTTTCGTTTCTCTCCTTCAAAAATGTGTTGTGGTAATGATTTTTTCTTCAAAAATGCATATTTTTCCATAAAAGTCTACTTTTATTCTTTCATAGTGTTTTGACCCCCGTTTAGGGGTTAATTATTTGCCAATGAAATTTCAGCTGTCTTTTCCTGATGTTAAGTATCAGTCTCCTTTTCGTGTCCATCCTCTCCGAAACCTCGTCGTTGCTCACATGTTCGGTCCATGGTATCCTCAGCATCCTTCTGTAGAACCACATTTTGGTTGCTTCAGGTCTTTTCCCTCATCTTTCATGAGATTGTCCAGTATTGAAGAAATTTTCCTGTCTCTTAATACTCTACTCAGCTTCTGGAATGCGTCTTTCGCCATGCCAATAAGACACATTATGGCATTAATTAAACAAAATGTTTGATATAGATAAATGTGGTTACAAAACAAGCACATGGTGGTTACTGGACGTGGAAGAATTAAGAAAAGAAACATTAGTAATGAGCAGGTAGAGAAAAAGTGATCAGAAGAACAGCAAATAGCAATTGTCATGGCCTTTAATTTTTGGCGGATTAAAGTTGGCTGGAGCCAGAAGGGAGTTTCACAAGAAAGAAGTGCGAGAAAAGAAACTGTTAGCATAGAACTTACGGACGCATCTAGCCAATACAACTTCAAACGGATGAGATCTAGACGTCAGTCTAACACTGCGTTTAAATTTCAAAAATCTAGCTACCAAAACGAAGAAAATCCCCCAAACAATTATCATAATATTTTTTAGAGAAAAGAATCACAGAAAGGCAACCTGACGGCAGTGTGAAGGTGACTAAAGCTGAGATGCCAGGTCAGGACCAATAATATTGCTGATTCTTCTTTGGATTTTATCAAAGAGCTGAAGGTAAATAGCAGGAGCTTCAGATGATATGTGGCAGCAATATTCCATGCACGGGCGAATGGCAGACTTACAGATATGTAAAACTAGCATCATAACCCGGCGTTGCCCGTGCAACTCAAAACATTTTAGAAGTAGGACGTGGTTATATAAAAAAAAAATAATTATATAAAAAATTGTTATAAAAATTCTTCAAAAATTCCATTAAAAATCTATTTTCTTTTGTTTTGCGTAAACGCGATTTGATGTTTGTGTGACATTGTAAACAACATTGCGCTTGTTTTTGGTTCAAAATTACGGGGGAAAATATTTACAATTTTTGTTGACTAAATGAATTTAACATAAAAATAAAAATTATTTGTTTTATTAAAATGTAGAAATATAAAAACTATTACGCTCTCAGGTCAGATTTATTTATTTTTTTAAAATATTTCTTTTGTTTCAAAATTACGGGGAAAAATATTCACATTTTTTTGTTAACCAAATGAATTTTTAAAACGTCGGAATAAAAATTAAATATAAAGGCACATTTAAAAAAAATTTTTTTTGTCGCGTTTGACACGTGTGATTTGATTTCTGTGACATAATCTAGCAACCATCTGAGATCTTACGTTGGCCAAAGAGTGCGAAAGAGAAAATTGCTGAACTTAAACTCAAAAAGTATGTGTCGACCTGGCTTCCCTGTAGATATGTGCCCCTAGAAAGTTTGAATGGTGTAGCTTAAAAAATGTAGGTGTACATAGGGAACAGTCACACACAGACTCACAGATTTCCTTTTATATATATAAATAGATTCCGGGGAGAAAAATTGTTTCTTACCAAACAGTTAACCAATATATTATTCCCATCTTTCTGCACAGATATAAATCTACCATCCCAACTTGGCAGCCCAGTTGCAGTCACTTTCTCACCGGTGAAATGTGGCTTCCCTGTGTCTTTTCTACAAATACTTTCATGGCTTCTGCTCAGAAGAACTTAGTCTCATGGTACGAGCTGCGACACAACACTATGTTAAGCCCACTAGTATTGCTCAGAAGCTGGAGTCGGGGCTGGTGCAAGGGTCTGATTCTTCCGAAAGTATGACACAGAGACCCAACTCTACTACAGTTCAATTTACATGAGGTAGTATTCGTGTAAAATACAAATTTTATTATTACCTAATCCTGTACAGTAATATGCAATATAGATGAAGAATTCAAATGGAAAAAATGAAAATAAACAGAAAGCATCTAAATACAAATAAGAGACTTCTCATAAGAGATCATTCCATCTTAAATCAATACCATTTAGCGTCAAATTTTAATTTTTTCCCGAAGTCGCTGATAAGGAGAACCTCCCGTGCTAAGCGCACATTGTCTTTTATACATCCGGGCGACTGGATGTCATATGGTACGATCAACAACACAAGACATTCTCAGCTGATATGAAAAGACGTTGAATAGATTCCTAGGTCAGTTGGTTCTTTGTGTCGTTAAAGAAAATTTTTCTCTCTAGAATTTATCTTAAATATCTATAAGTCTCTCTCTCTTTTTATCATATCGCCCCAAGCAAGGCATTTTACTGCCACTGTTTTGCAGGGGATTACATAGGAGGAAATTTATGAGAAAGAGTGACAGGTTATAGGGGGTGTTAAGAAGTGGGTAAGAGAAGGATGAGAATACTGATGAGAGTGGAGTGGAGGGAGAAAGGAGCATGAGAGAGAGGATGCAGGTTAGTGAGATAGGAGATGACTATTGACTTTACATTTAAATTCTTGGAGATTGTAGGCGTCAGAGAAGCAAGTAAATGGAAGGGAATTCCACAGGCGGGAAGTGCGAGAAAAGAAGCTACTGAAATAGAATTTGATTTTGCATTTTATTGGTTTCACAGTAAAAGGGAGGGACCTAGTTGCTAATCTTGTTGCTCGAGTAAATCCATATATAGGGGACACGAGTGAGCTAAGTTCATCGGAGCAGAATCCGTGAAAGTATTTGTAGAAGAGACACAGGGAAGCCACATTGCACCGGTGAGAAAGTGACTGTATCTGAGCTGCCAGGTCGGGATCGATCACATTGCAGATTCTCCGTTGGATTTTGTCAAAGACCTCTATGTGTGTGTGTGTGTGTGTGTGTGTGTGTGTGTGTGTGTGTGTGTGTGAAAGTGGACATTGAAGTAAACAAGCTGAGGTGACAGTCTGGAGAAAAAAACACAACGCACAATAACGTTTATTATGGAACAGAGTATTTTCTCTGGCAGTTGATTTCAATGTACATTTTTATATTTACGTAAGCTCACAATCCCTTTACCCATAAATATCACTCAGTTATGTGCAATACGTGATACACGCTTAGACGATCATTTCTCAAATGTGACTGGACGGAAAATTTTCCCGCAGTAGGTTGCCATTACTTTCTGTGCTAGAATGGTTGCCAACAAAGGCTATAAGAACCAATCTTTTCAGATATTCAGCCCATAGCTAGAGGAAGAAGAGATCGATTAATACCTTTCCCAAGGGTATTTGTGCATAAGTGAATGTAAAAAATTCAACTTGAATGAGTCTAATGGTGATTACGAAGGTTTGGCAGCTCGGAAAATTCACTCTGATCGTTCGGATAAGAAAAGAACTCCCTAAACCCTTGGGAAAGGTATTAATCCGCCTCTTCCCTCCAGTTATGGGTTAAGTAATAGGACAGATTGGGTTCTGTAGCCTTGGTCGGCAACCAGTCTACCGCAGAAAGCAATGGCAACCTACTGCGGGATAATCTTCTACCCAGTCAGTCATGTCTCTTTCGAGACATGATCGCCCAAAGATTGTATCACGTGTTGCACTTAACTGACTGATACATGAAGGAGGTAAGGCTTTCTTGGGTCAATCGAGAAAATGCTGGAAGACCCCAACTCTGGCAACAGGATTCTGCACCATACAACAGAAGAAGGGGAACACAGTCATGGCTGTCAAACTGTCTCCCCAGACTGCAATCCTCTCGATTATTACGGGTTGGGAACGGGTGAGCGAGAGACCAGCAAAACGCTTTGTAAAATCAAAAATGAACTAAAGTCAAGGATTATGTTAGAATTCATCAATTGAAGCCAGAAGAACCCCCAGAAGAGTTGCAAGAGATTCCGAAATCGTTTTGAGACCGTGGTCGAAGCCAACAACTATTTTATTGAATAAATTTAATTATTAATATTTCAAGATATTTTTGTGTAATTTTGTTAAATACGTTTATTAAAATGAGTTGTCAGTGTTATTTTATATTTGCGTAATTTAAGCGACAATTTATCAATGGCATTCTATATATTTATCTATCGCAGTTTGTCCAGATCTATCTATCTATCTATCTATCTATCTATCTATCTATCTATCTATCTATCTATCTATCTATCTGTTACAGTCTGTTCCTATCTATCTATCTATCTATCTATCTATCTATCTATCTATCTATCTATCTATCTATCTATCTATCTCAGTCTGTTCATTATCTATCTATCTATCTATCTATCTATCTATCTATCTATCTATCTATCTATCTCCATCCGTTCATTATCTATCTATCTATCTAT
Source organism: Ascarosepion bandense (assembly GCA_037127315.1). Lineage (NCBI taxonomy): Eukaryota > Metazoa > Mollusca > Cephalopoda > Sepiida > Sepiidae > Ascarosepion > Ascarosepion bandense. The sequence goes on from JBBBDQ010001471.1 coordinate 3,430,061, forward strand.
CTATCTATCTATCTATCTATCTATCTATCTATCTCAATCTGTTCATCTATCTATCTATCTATCTATCTATCTATCTATCTATCTATCTATCTATCTATCTATCTTACTGTTTCAGTCTGTTCCTATCTATCTATCTGTTTCAGTCTGTTCCTATCTATCTATCTATCTATCTATCTATCTATCTATCTATCTATCTCCATCCGTTCATTCTCTATCTATCTATCTATCTATCTATCTATCTATCTATCTATCTATCTATCTATCTATCTCCATCCGTTCATTATCTATCTATCTATCTATCTATCTATCTATCTATCTATCTATCTACTGCAAAAAATTCGAATGCATAGTCATTAGCATAAAGAGCAGCCCAAAATGCCAAATACAGGTGGGAGATACTAAAATCAAGCAGGTACAAAAATTTAACTGCCTTAGAATTGTTCTAACAGAAGACGGAAAGTGCGATACAGAGATCCAAATGAGAAATGGCATGACGAAGGAAGCATTCCAGAAGTTGAGCAAAGTATTAAGAAACAGGACAATTTCGCTCGAAACAAAGAAGAGAGTACTGGATTGCTATGTGATGTCAGTTCTACAATATGGCAGTGAATGTTGGACAATATAATAAAGGATGAAGGAAAAACTTGCAGCAACTAAAATGTGGTTCTACAGAAGGATGCTGCGAATATCATGGATCGAGCATGTGAGCAACGATGAGGTTTTGGAAAGGATGGAAACGAAAAGGAAATTAATACTGAGCATCAGGAAGAGACCACTAAAGTTCCTGGGACATGCAATGAGGAAGGAGGACTTGGAGAACCTGATATTACCAGGCCAGATAGAGGGGAAAAGCAGCGGATAACATGTTTGAAGGGTCTGAGCAGGTGGATGACAGAGCGGGGGTTGCTTGGTGTTACATGAGAAAATGTGCTAGGAGCCACCAGTAATAGGGAGACGTGGAGAGCCATGATCGTCTATATTCTGAAAGGACAATGCACATAGAAGAATATTTAAGACCACTCGACCACGAATGATACCACAGTCTAAACAAAGTCAAATCAAGCCTATAAAGCTAAGAGGAGCCAGATCAATTGGTGGCTTCCTCTATGTTGATAGGGGTTGCAAGTTCGAATACTGCAGAATGATGCACATTATTATAAATAATCAGGCCGGTAAAAATAAATATACTGTCGGAAATTTACAGATGTAACGGGTCTCCTGATTGGCTGATTTAACCCGAACCTCGTTTTGAACTTTAGGCGGGCTTTACCAGAGGTTTTATGTTCTTTTTACACGATGGTTTTGTTCTCTCCTTTTTTCAGCTAGCACGAACAGTATCGGACGTATTTGTGCCGCTCCGGATTTTTGTTGCAGCAGGGCCTAAATTGGCGCCCACTTGTCTCGCTATATCGAGACCATCTTACCAATTCTTTGTAATCTTTTAGGCTAATGCTACAACTTTGTAACAGAGAAAATCTCTTGTTACCCTTCTTACCTTAAAAAGGATACCCTATGGGCAAAGCCTTGCCTTCCTAGAGAAAAATTCTCTAAGCACTATCATCTTATACCAAGATAAGAAACTGTGAAAGAAGCTGACCCAGAAGAAAGTTCCTGTACGTCGCGGATCGCAGTTCCTTGTGTCTTTTCATCCCACTCCTAGACGGAGGATACTATACCAAGCTAAGCAGAGAAAAGAGACTATACCAAGCTACACTGTAGCAGCAAAATTCAGCATATTTTTGCAAGACAAATAAATTGTTTTTCCTATACCAGGTATGTCTTGTTATGTTTGATAATTTCCTTTCACTGCTTAAGCGCTAAGCTATGTGAATATATTTCTCACAATACTGTTTGATTAAAAACAGAATATCTACTCAAATATGAGTATTGACTAAAAAAAAAAAAAAAATGTGTAAACAAATAATTTCAATATGTCGGTTGTTATAACCATTTCGTTAATCCTCGGGATTTTCCGTAACATTGCATGTTTACATTTATTGACATTACGATACATTTCAGAGCAGAGATGTTTATTCGTGTAAAATCTAAAATTGTGTTATATAGGCTCGATTTGACTTCATTTAGAATGTGGCAGTTTCCGTGGTCGAGTGGTCTAAGACGCATCAGATCAATTGGTGGCTTCCACTAGATTGATAGGGGTCGAGGTCGCAGTTTAGATTCCTGCCGAATAACACACATTTTCGTAACAAAATTTATCATAAAGAAATATATATACAGTTTGATTAAAAAAAACAAAAACAATATCTACTCAAATACGAGTATTTTTCTTTTTAATCATCTCACCCCAAGCAAGGCATTCCACTGCCACTATTGCGCATGGGGCTACATAGGGGAAGGTAAAGAGAAGGAGTGGATAGACATAGGGAATGTCAGGAGAAAGGTGATAGATGAGTAAGGATAGCGAGGATGAGTGTCGGGCAGATGGGAAGAGTGTTTGATAGAATGGGAGCAGGTTAGTGTGTTAGGAGGTGTCTATTGACCTTACATTTAAACTCCTGGAGATTGTAGCCGTCGGGGAAGCAATCGTGTGGAAGAGAATTCCACAGTCGGGAAGTGCGAGGAAAGAAACTGTTGGAGTAGAAGTTACGGCTGCATTTTATCGGTTTCACTGTAAAAGGGTGGGATCTAGTTGCTAATCTAGTATCTCGTGCAAATTCGTATTTAGGGGGCACGAGTGATCTAAGTTCATCGGAGCAGAAGCCGTGAAAGTATTTATAGAAGAGACACAGCGAAGCCACGTCTCGCCGGTGGGAGAGAGACTGCAGGCGGTCTGCCAAGTCGGTATCTATCACATTACAGACCCTCCTCTGAACCTTATCGAGAAGCCCGAGGAGAACAGCAGGGGCACCCGACCAGATATGGCAGCAGTATTCAATGCACGGGCGGATGGTAGATTTGTAAATGTGCAGGATAGATTTAGACGGAAAAAACTTCCGGGCCCTACACAGAGAACCGACTTTCATAGCAGCGGATTTAGCAATGGATTCGATATAGTCATTCCATTTGAGGTCCGCTGAAAGTGTGAGACCAAGGAGGCGTAGTATTTTACTCTCTGGGAGGCAAGCCTGGTCCATGCTAATGGGAGGTAGGTGAGATTGTCGATGATGGTTAATTGACAGTAGCTTCGTTTTAGAAGCATTAAAATTTACTAGCCATTTCTTACCCCAGTCCAATATGGATTGGAGGTCTTTTTCAATCTCGGCTGCGAGTTTAGCTTTGACGCCTACACCAGATTTTTGTTGGAGGCGAGAGTAAACTGTGGTGTCATCGGCGTACAAACCTATTTGGGTTCTTATGGAATCAGGGAGATCATTAATATATATCAGGAAGAGTGTAGGACCTAAGATGGAGCCTTGGGGGACACCTGCGTTTGTATGGTAGAGTATCGACTAAAATAATAATTTCAATATGTCTGTTAAATCCATTTTGTTGATCTTCGGGATTTTCCGTAACATTTTATGTTTATAAATTTTGTTATTTCTAAAAGTTTGAAATGTTTCTATTTGTTGATTTCGAGAGGAAATGTCTGTTTGAGGGAAAGTCAATTTAATGTTTTTTTTTTGTTTTATGCGTACATGATACAAGTAAACATTTGTATGTCGAGTCTTTGTTCCTCCCATTTGTTGACGGACATTTGTGAGGAAGGGGAAAAGTCAAGGCAAAAGAGAGAATGGTAGATTGTGATTCGTATCGTCTGGTTTTTGAATGCCGAAGCAGACAATTCATGGCTCGGTATTTGTTCTTTTTTCGTCGATGACGAAGCAAGATGAAAAAAGAGAATAAATAAAAGTTGGTGAGAGGGTAAGAAAATGCAGATCGCTCGGACCTCCACCCGCTGAAGAGAAAAGGCGAAATCACGTTTATTTAAGCATTTTGACGACAAAGAATAGGATCAACTTTGAATATTTTTTCTGTCTTCTGATTGGTCAATAAATATGTATTAATTTGGTCCTCGACTACGTACGCATATGGCAAAAACATGTCAGCCAATTATTTAATGAAAAGTGATTTTCTATTGGTTAATTCGTAAATATAAGTGTAGGTGTGTGTAAAATCGGATTTATTGACCAATCAAACATTGAGGAATCCAACAGAAGAGAAGGAAAGCGAGAAGAAAAGTAAAAACATTAATATTTTTTTTTAATCATATCGCCCCACGCCAGGCGGTTTATTGCTAGTGATGTGTAGGGGGTCACATAGGAGGAAAGTTATGAGAAAGAGTAACAGGTTTTGGGGGGGTGTCGGTAAGAAAAGGATGAGAATACTGATGAGAGTGGAGTGGACGGAGAAAGGATCATGAAAGAGAGAGTATGCAGGTTAGTGAGATAGGAGATGACTATTGACTTTACATTTAAATTCTTGGAGAGTATAACAGACGAGAATTTCACAGGCGGGAGAAAAAAAGCTGTGAGAGTAGAAGTTGCATTTACATTTTATTGGCTTCACTGTAAAAGGGAGGGACCTCGTTGCTAATCTTGTTGCTCTAGTAAATTTATATATTGGGGGCACCAGTGAGCTAAGTTCATCGGAGCAGAAGCCGTGAAAGTATTTGTAGAAGTGACACAGGAAAGGCACATTGCGCCTGTGATAAAGTGACTATATCTGAGCTGCCAAGTCGGGATCGATCACATTGCAGATTCTCCGTTGGATTTTGTCAAAGACCTCTATGTGTGTGTGTGTGTGTGTGTGTGTGTGTGTGTGTGTGTGTGTGTGTGTGAAGGTGGACATTGAGGTAATCAACCAGAGGTGACAGTCTGGAGAAAAAAACGCAACGCACAATAACGTTTATTATGGTACAGACTATTTCCTCTGGCTGTTGATTTCAATGTACATTTTTGTATTTACGTAAGCTCAGTCCCTTTACCTATAAATATTAGTCGTTAAGTGCAATACGTGATACACGCTTGGACGATAACTTCATATATAGAGGGCACCAGTGAGCTAAGTTCATCGGAGCAGAAACCGTGAAAGTACTTGTAGAAGAGACACAGGGAAGCCGCATTACGCAGGTGAGAAAGTGACTGCATCTGAGCTGCCCAGTCGGGATCGATCACATTACAGATTCTCCATTGGATTTTGTCACGGACACCTAGGTGGATAGCAGGAGCACCCGACCAAATATCGCAACTGTATTCAATGCACGGGCGGATGGTAGATTTATGTATGTGCAGGATTGTTTCAGGTAGAAAAAACATCCTGTCCCTACATAGAGAACCGACTTTCTTAACAGCGGATTTAGCTATGGATTCTATATCGTCGTTCCACTTGAGGTCTGTTGTGAAGAGTTAACCCGTAATGTAATGACGGCATTATTTTTTTAATCGTATCACCCCGAGCAAGGCGGTAACGCCACTGATGTGCAGGGGGCTACGTAATAGTGAAAAGATCGGTAAAGAGAAAGCCAGAAACCATATCCTAAACATTGAACAAGGGATGAGCCTCTTAACCTGTTCAATAGACATGGGTGGAGTGTGAATCGGGCGATAGATAGATCCATCTACTCCAATTGAAAAAAAGAAAGAAAACAAAGTGAGAAGATTGGAAAAGAGAAAGCCGGAAACCATATCCTAAACAGGGAACAAAGGATGAGCCTCTTAACCTGTTCAATAGACATGGGTGGAGTGTGAATCGGGCGATAGATAGATCTATCTACTCCAATTGAAAAAAAAAAGAAAACAAAGTGAGAAGATTGGAAAAGAGAAAGCCGGAAACCATATCCTAAACAGGGAACAAGGGATGAGCCTCTTAATCTGTTCAATTAGAAATAGAATAGGACTATCATATGTATAATTCACTAGCATTGTAAATAATTTTACTCAAGAAGGCATAGAGAATCATGAAAATAGGGATTGTCAGGGGTCAGGAATGGATTTCAGAATTAGAAAGAAATAGAATTACAATATGAATACGGTAAATTAATTTCTAATGATTTTACTAGACTTCTTCTTTTTCTTCTTTTTCTTCTTGTGCGGTGTTCCTTCAGGACGTAGGCGATCAGGACTTCCCCTTGGCTCTGTTTCTTGTCGCTCTCAGTAATTTTTCTCTTCTAAGCCCCGCTTCGTCAAGATACTCCGAGGAAGACCAAATACATGGTTGTTAGCGGTGGAAGATCTGAATTAGGCAATGTTGATTGTGAAAAATATACTTACCCTAATACTTACTGAATACCTATTTTTTCAACCCTTTTCTTTTATGAACGTCACTTCACTACCAAAAGTTTCCCCGCAATGTGCCGTTTCTTGCTAGTTGGGAAGTGTTCTAACGGGAGATGGCAAGTGCGATACAGAGAATAGGAATAGCCAAGGACGCATTCCAGAAGCTAAGCAGAGTATTAAGAAGCAGGAAAATTTCGCTAGAAACAAAGAAGAGAGAACTAGATTGCTATGTGATGTTTGTCCTTCAATATGGCAGTGACATTACTGTACAAAAGTATTAGGACAAAAAGTATTTTATCTTTTATGAAGCATAAGTTTAAAATCACCCATGTCCTAACACTTTCGCACACTACTGGTAGTGTGCAAAAGTATTAAGACAGGGGTGATTTTCCTAAAAACCTCACTGAAATTCAAATAAAGGGTGAAAAGCCAAGTAAATTGCTAATAAATATTGATTATTTAAAATTAGGTGTAAAAGAAATGTATTAAAAAGAACTTATATTTAATTTTTTCCCATTTTCTATTAAACAAACGACACATTATTCTATTATCCTTGGATATGACTGACTTTTTTCTTATTCCCCCCTCTCGAATCGATAAATCTAATGTTACTTCGCAAGACATACTTTGGGAACAAATACAAGCTGCTTGGCAGGAGATACCATTAGATACATTGAAGAAGCTTGTGATGTCAATGCCTGACAGAATGAAAGCCGTGATCAAAGCAAAAGGCTTTTATACTAAATATCAAATTTATTTAGTAACAATAATTTTTCTTCTTAAAGCATTTGTTGAGTAAATCAAATAAAATTACTTTAATTAAATTATTTTCTACCAATATGTCTCATGAAAGATAAAATAGTCATTGTCCTAATACTTTTGCACAGTATTGTATATCATCAAAGATGAAGGAAAAACTTGAAGCAATTAAAATGTGGTTCTACAGAAGGATGCTGGATATAAAGTGGGGGACAGTTCCGTATTACAATCAATATATAAACTGACCCCTCACTTTGTGATCATAACATTTTCTATACATTTATATTCCTGAGATCCAAAAGCACAAGGAAGCATTCCAGAAGTTGAGCAAAGTATTAAGAAACAGGACAATTTCGCTAGAAACAAGGAAGAGAGTAGTGGATTGCTACGTGCTGTCCGTCCTTCAATATGGCAGTGAATGCTGAACAATATCATCAAAGATGAAGGAAAAACTTGAAGCAACTAAAATGTGGTTCTACAGAAGGATGCTGGGGATACCATGCATCGAGCATGTGAGCAATGATTAGGTTTTGGAAAGAATGAAAACGAAAAGGAAATTAATACTGAGCATCAGGAAGAGACAACTAAAGTTCTTAGGACATGTGATGAGGAAGGAAGGCTTGGAGAATCTGATACTCACAGGTCATATAGAGGGGAAAAGAGACAGGGAAAAGCAGCCGATAACATATTTGAAAAGCCTGAGTAGTGGATGGCAGAGCGGAGTTTGGGTGGGGTAACAGAAGAAAGCGTTCTAGGAGCTACCAGGGATAGTGAGATGTGGAAGGCCATGATCGTTTACGTCCCGAAGGGACATGGCACATAGAAAAACATTAGCAATGGCACGAACAAACATACAGAAATTGGATCCTTATAATATAGATCATTACCGGATATTGTAGATTGAAATAAATTGTCTCACTATCATTTAAATTGGAACGAATCTCGTGTTTCTCGTCCAACTCTCAACGTAAGCAATTTGGTCAATTTCCCATCCAAAATGTCGCTGCTTTCATCCTGAACTCAGGAAGTTAACAGAACAAACAACGGACCCACGTCAAGTGCAAAGCCATTCTTATGTTTTAAAGACACCTCCACCAACAGGAGTAAACCGCAAATCTGAGTTAGATTACAAAGAACCAAAGGAGAACATATATATATAACAATTCTTAAGGTTTCAAATGTTCCTTTTTTTTTAATGCCAAAGTCTTTTGTGTGATCCAATATCCTGACATTTTTATCGCGTAAAGATATTTTTTTATATTTTTCTTGTTTTTTTTTTTTACTTCATTTCCATTGTTTTTCCTTTTTCGTCTTTTAAAAAAAACTCCATTTACAAATCACATCTTTTTTTTATATCGTGTACTTCTTTTTAATTTACTGCTGATATTTTTCTGTTCACAATTAAAAAAAAAAATACCATCACCAAAACAGGAAAAGAAATCTAAAGAAACCACAGAATGCCAAGATTCCTGTTCATGGGTTTAAACTTCAAATAAACATATCGCTTACTGGTGAATTTAAAATTAAATCGTTCACACCAAAATTCGAAGACGTATTGGTATAGCAAAAGAAACCTTCCAAAAGTTAAACAAAGAAAATTTAATTGAAAAAAAATTTAATTGAAAAAAAAAAATCCCAAGTCTGACGATAGATTACATTCGGAATCAATGCGTCTGATTTGAAGATTTTAAGGAGCGTGAAACCCTTAATTACTGTTGTTTCTAGGTAAACCCTGAACCGGAGTGGTAGTACCTGTTAGGGTCCCAGCTATGGGTAAATAGTTAACCCCCAAACTGGGGTCAAAACACTATGAAAGTATAAAAATACACTTATATATATATATATATATATATATATATATATATATATATATATATATATATTCTTAAAATAAAAAATATTACCAACCATACATTTTTGCAAGAAAAAAATTATTACCATTACACATTTTTGAAGAAAAAAAAATTATTGCCATCATACATTTTTGAAGGAAAAAATTATTACCAGCAATACATTTTTTAATACAAAACTAGAAGACATGTTCAATTTTCTAAAATAAAATAAAAATAAAAAATGTTTTCATCAAAATCTGGATAAATCAACCTTCTTATTATAATCGAACATTAAAAAAATATCTATAAACTCTTCATTTTCGGCATTAAATGACCCACAGAGGTTGATATGCCATTAAACAAAACTGAAGCTGAAACTGACTAAATGAACATTCTGACTATAACTGAACATTAAAAAAATACCTTAAAACCCCACCTTTTTGGCATTAAATAACCCACAGAGGTGTTGATATGCCGTTAAGCAAAACTCAAACTGAACTGACTAAATGAACATTCTCACTATAATCGAACATTAAAAAAATACCTTAAACCCCCACCTTTTTGGCATTAAATAACCCACAGAGGTGTTGATATGCCGTTAAACAAAAACTCAAACTGAAACTCAAACCCATCTGTGGAAAAATAGTTCAAAATGTTGTGGATCCCGGGAATGGGAACCGCACAAAATAAAGGAACAACAAACAGAATTTGAGAAAGAAAAATAAGTATATTAAACGTAAAGAATACAAACTTGAACGCAGGTTAGTATTCCAGTAATACAGTTAGTAAGACGGATATATACAATGTCTTTGAAGTGAAGCCGTAGTAGAATTAGTAGGTCCACGTGGGAAGCTGACGGGTGCTGTATAACAATATTCGGCTGAATGGAGCTCAGAGCTACTATGAACTACTGACGCTGTATCTCTCAGTTTCTTTCGGTATCTATCGGTATCTCACGGATCTACTGGAGTGCACAGGGTTACATAGGAGGAGAGTGATGAGAACGATTGACAGGTTATAGGGGGTGTCAGGAAGAGGGTAAGAGAAGAATGAGAATACTGGTGTGATGGGAGGGAGTGGAGTGGTTGGAGAAAAGAATATTAGAGAAAGGATGCAAGTCAGTGAGATGACTATTGACCTTACATCTAAATTCTTGGAGATTGTAGCTATCGGGGAAGCAAGTATACGGAAGGGAATTCCACGGCCGGGAAGTGCAAGGAAAGAAGCTGCTGGAGTAGAAATTGCGGTTACATTTTATCAGTTCCACTGTAAAAGGGCAGGAACTAGTTGCTAGTTTAGTACGTCGAGTAAATTTATACATGTGGACACCAAGGAGCTAAGCTCATTGGAGCAGAATCCATGAAAGTATTTGTAGAAGAGACACAGGAAGCAACATTTTGCCGGTGAGAGAGTGACTACAGCTAAGTTGTAAAGTCGGGATCGATCACATTGCAGATTTTCAGATGGATATTGTCAAGAAATCTGAGGTGCATAACAGGGGCACCCGATCAGATTTGACAGCAGTATTCAATACACGGGCGGATGGTAGATTGTGTGACTTAATTATACAAATTAGAGATGTTTCATAATAGTTCATTCCATCTTAAGTAAATCAACAATGTGCTTAGGATATATTCTCTCCCACTAGGGCCGTTACACAATCCATGCTTTCATTCTAATATATCTAGGTTTCATAAGACCGTTTTCATATGAAATACAAATTTTGTTGTAACCTAATTATATACAGTAATAGATCATATGCAATATAGGTGAACAATTCAACGAGACAAATTGAAAATAAATACAATGTATCTAAATACAAATTAGGGACCTGTCATAATTGATCATTCCGGCCTATGTACAATAATGGATCATATGCAAGATGGGTGAACAATTCATCTAGACAAATTGAAAATAAATGCATTGTATCTAAATACAAATTAGAGACCTGTCAAAATAGATCTGTCCAGTCTATGTACAATAATGGATCATATGCAATATAGGTGAACAATTCATCTAGGGAAATTGAAAATAAATACAATGTATCTAAATACAAATTAGAGACCTGTCATAATAGATCATTCCGGCCTATGTACAATAATGGATCATATGCAAGATGGGTGAACAATTCATCTAGACAAATTGAAAATAAATGCATTGTATCTAAATACAAATTAGAGACCTGTCATAATAGATCATTCCAGCCTATGTACAATAATGGATCATATGCAATATAGGTGAACAATTCATCTAGACAAATTGAAAATAAATACAATGTATCTAAATACAAATTAGAGACCTGTCATAATAGATCATTCCGGCCTATGTACAATAATGGATCATATGCAAGATCGGTGAACAATTCATCTAGACAAATTGAAAATAAATGCATTGTATCTAAATACAAATTAGAGACCTGTCATAATAGATCATTCCAGCCTATGTACAATAATGGATCATATGCAATATAGGTGAACAATTCATCTAGACAAATTGAAAATAAATACAATGTATCTAAATACAAATTAGAGACCTGTCATAATAGATCATTCCGGCCTATGTACAATAATGGATCATATGCAATATAGGTGAACAATTCATCTAGACAAATTGGAAATAAATGCATTGTATCTAAATACAAATTAGAGACTTGTCATAATAGATCATTCCGGCTCACGACAAAAAGGCAAATGACCAAAAGTCGTCGATGCGCAAGTGGATTCCCGCAGATGTTCCGGTTGAAAAATAAAAATTAATCAAATATTAAATTTCCATTTCGCGAGCCTACGCGAATTTTATTTACCAGCCAATGGGAAGCCCAGAATCAAATTCAAGTGTGAAATCCCAAACGAGCTGCTTTTGATCCAAAAAGCAGATATAAAAAGCTGAGACAGAACGCATCCAGCAGACAGACCGACGCAGAGACCCAGAGAGACGAATGTAATTAGTATCTCCCTTGACCGAAGTCCAGTGGCTTACTATGTTCGCCTCCCTTACCTCTTTACCTTCTCTACTGTCTCAAAAGTACTTACTGACCTAAGGAGCGACTACATCAAAGACATTCCTTACTCATAGCGCTCCCCACATTCCTAAGCATTAATCCTCTTTCAGTTTATTATTTGCCAAGAACATTTTAACCACCGTTGAACCTATATTCAAGAATTACTTTAATTCTAAAAACATTAATTGATATGTGTATATATAAAATGTTATTTTTCTATTCAAGTTGCTTTTCTTGATTTTATAATTAATTTATGACTTCTAGTGGGCTATCTACCACAAGGCCAAATTCCGTTAACCTGCGACAGTATACAATTATCCTTCACTCGAACGGAATCCCACTACAACGGGAACAGAATAGATAAGATACCCCGCTATAAGGCAACAACTATTCGTTGTTCCACAATAATGCGTTTACAATATAGAGAAGATGAAAAGGTTAAAGAAGAATGAAATCAACAGACCAACGTTCTATGAAACGGCGGAGAGGGGAAAAGACCGTGTGGATACAGGGGCCAACATGGAGAATCTGAAGATCCCGCCAAAGGACACTCTCGCTCACGTGGCCTTATCACGTTGCCGAGAGTGGGTAAAAAACGGTAAGGCGTGGTAAAGGACAGGAAATTAAAACAACAAAAAAGCATAGTCTATGTTAGAAAGCACAATTATGAAAGAGAAGGGAAACAAAATGGTAAATGTTCGTTTTAGGTGCCGACGGCTTTTTCCCCTTCAAATTTATCCAAAATAGCATTATCTCTGTGCAAATGTACATGCTGAACTCAAATCCACAATTAGTTATTAAACAAACTTACCTTTTTCCTTTGAAAGTTCATAAGAAACGAACTATATCTGGCACTTTTTCTCTCCCGTAACTCTCACGAAGTCATGCAATTAACTGACGTTCTACGTAGGCAGCAATTTCTTTTGAATTTTGGTCTATTTTCTTCCTTTACTGAAACTTTGGCGATGATATCTTTCCGGTAATGAAAGTAATAAGCGTAGAAATCCAATAGCGCATTACTTTCATTACCGGAAGTACATCGCCGGAAGTATCAGTAAATGAAGAAAAATCGACCAAAAATCTGCCAAAATTCGTTCACATGCGCAGTACGTCATTCTGCAGTTAATTACATGATTTCGTGAGAGTTACGAGAGAGAAAAAGTGCAAGATATAGTTCGTTTTTTTTTAATGGACATTTAGATAAAAAAAAAATGGTAAGTTTCTTCACTAACTAACACTTGATTTGAGTTCAGCATATACATTTGCACAGAGATAATGCTATTTTGGATAAATTTGCAGGGGAAAAGCGAAGGGAATTAAAACCAAAATTTACCAACAAAATAAAATAGAATAAAATACAGTAACAAAAAGGACGTCGCAGAGAGACTAGAAGTAGAAAGGTAAACAAACAAAAAAAAAAACGGTGTCCGAAAGAATTTGTCCTTGCCGACGGAAGGTCCGAGTTTGACAATTGTTGTTAATGTTAATTATTTTTTTCCGTTTGAATTTCTGAGATGAGAAATTACTATGACTTACGTGCTTAGTATTGTCTTATCTTTAGAAGTACAAAGTCATTGCTCACCCTCTTCACACTCAGTTCAAATGCAGACTGCCCACCTTAGGGATTGAACTCACCATTCTTCTTCTTCTTCTTCTTCTTCTTCTTCTTCTTCTTCTTCTTCTTCTTCTTCTTTTTCTTCTTCTATATGCCATGTCCCTTTAGGACGTAGACAATCATGCCCTTCCACGTCTCCTGGTAGCTCTTAGCACGCTTTCTCCTGTTACCCGACTCAAACCCATCCACCTGCCCAGGCCCTTCAAATACGTTATCCGCTGCTTTCCCCTGTCTCTCTTTCCCTCTATCTGACCTGTGTGTATCAAATTCTCTAAGCCTTCCTTCCTCATAACATCTCCCAAGAACTTCAGCTTTCTCTTCCTCATGCTCAGTATTAGTTTCCTTTTCGTTTCCATCCTTTCCAAAACCTCATCATTGCCTAAATGTTCAATTCATGACATCCGCAGTATCCTTCTGTAGAACCACATTTCAGTTGTTTCAAGTTTTTCTTTCATCTTTGATGACATTGCCCAGAAATCACTGGTATATGAAGAACAGATATCACATAGCAATCCAGCACTCTCTTCTTTGTTGCTTGCGAAAATTTCCTGTCTCTTAATTATGATAATTTGATAATAAGGAACAATCTTCAACTCCATGCGCTAAAGTCGATTGGATTAAAGCGTTGGTTAGGGAATTTGGTGACAGTAATTGTGAAGTGTTCTAACGGAGGACAAAGTGCAACAATGAGATCCAAGGGCGAATCTGAATGGCCAAGGACACATTCCAGAAGCTACGCAGAGTACTGGTCATCTTTCTTTTAATCTTTTAATCGAATTTTGTTAATCTTTTAATCACATCTCTTTTTCATCATATGTCATAATTTTTTAAAAAATCATCTCACCCAAAGCAAGGCATTCCACTGCCACTATTGCGCATGGGGCTACATAGGGGAAGGTAAAAAGAAGGAGTGGTTAGACATAGGGAATATCAGGAGGAAGGTGACAGATGATTAAGGATACCGACGATGAGGGTTGGGCAGATGGGAAGAGTGTTTGATAGAATGGGAGCAGGTTAGTGTGTTAGGAGGTGTCTATTGACCTTACATTTAAACTCCTGGAAGAAGGGTTAAGCATAAACCTCAAGAAAACTGAGTGCATGGTCATCAGCAAAAAGAGGAGACCAATATGCCAACTGCAAGTTAGAGAATCTTTTTTTTTTAATCATTTCACCTCAAGCAAGGCATTCCACTGCCACTATTGCGCATGGGGCTACATAGGGGAAGGTAAAGAGAAGGAGTGGTTAGACATAGGGAATGTCAGGAGGAAGGTGACAGATGAGTAAGGATACCGAGGATGAGGGTTGGGCAGATGGGAAGAGTGTTTGATAGAATGGGAGCAGGTTAGTGTGTTAGGAGGTGTCTATTGACCTTACATTTAAACTCCTGGAGATTGTAGCCGTCGGGGAAGCAATCGTGTGGAAGAGAATTCCACAGTCGGGAAGTGCGAGGAAAGAAACTGTTGGAGTAGAAGTTACGGTTGCATTTTATCGGTTTCACTGTAAAAGGGTGGGATCTAGTTGCTAATCTAGCATCTCGTTCAAATTCGTATTTAGGGGGCACGAGTGATCTAAGTTCATCGGAGCAGAAGCCGTGAAAGTATTTATAGAAGAGACACAGGGAAGCCACGTCGCGCCGGTGGGAGAGAGACTGCAGGCGGTCTGCCAAGTCGGTTTCTATCACATTACAGACCCTCCTCTGAACCTTATCGAGAAGCCCGAGGAGAATAGCAGGGACACCCAACCAGATATGGCAGCAGTATTCAATGCACGGGCGGATGGTAGATTTATATATGTGCAGGATAGATTTAGACGGAAAAAACTTCCGGGCCCTACACAGAGAACCGACTTTCATAGCAGCGGATTTAGCAATGGATTCGATATAGTCATTCCATTTGAGGTCCGCTGAAAGTGTGAGACCAAAGAGGCGTAGTATTTTACTCTCTGGGAGGCAAGCCTGGTCCATGCTAATGGGAGGTAGGTGAGATTGTTTATGATGGTTAATTGAGAGTAGCTTCGTTTTAGAAGCATTAAAATATGGATTGGAGGTCTTTTTCAATTTTAATCATATAATCATATGTGTTTTAATTTTAATCAAATGTTTTAAAATCATTTAATAACATCTCTTTTAATCTTTTAATAATATCACTTTTAATCTCTTAATCATATCTGTTTACATATTTTAATCACATCTCTTTTAATGTTTGAATCATATTTTTTAATCTTTTAATCATATCACTTTTAATCTTTTAATAATATCTCGCTTAATATTATAATCATATCTCTTTTAATCTTTTAATCACATTTGCTTTAATCTTTTAATCACATATCTTTTAATATTCTAATCCTTTGGTCATGGCTATTTTAATATTTTAATCATATCCCTTTAGTCTTTTAATCAAATATCTTTAAATCTTTTAATCATATCTCTACTAAAAATAACTTATTTAATAATATCTCTTTTAATATTTTAGACACAACTCTTTTAATCTTATAATCCTATTTCTTTTAATCTTTTAATCATATGTCTTTTAATAATATCTCTTTAAATTGTTTAATCACATCTCCTTTAATCTTTAAGTCATATCTTTGTTACTATTTTAATTACATCTCTTTTAATATTTTAATTATATAATCATACCTCTTTTAATTTTTTAACCATATTTTTTAAATCTTTTAGTAACATCTCTTTTAATCTTTTAATAATATCTCTTTTAATATTTTAATCACATATCTTTTAATATTCTAATCATGGCTATTTTAATATTTCAATCACATCCCTTTAATCTTGAAATCTTTTAATCATATCTATACTAAAAATATTTTATTTAATATCTCTTTTAATATTTTAGACACAACTCTTTTAATCTTATAATCATATTTCTTTTAATCTTTTAATCATATTTCTTTTAATAATATCTTTTTAATTTGTTTAATCACACCCCCTTAATCTTAAAATCATATCTCTGTTACTGTTTTAATTACATCTCTTTAAATATTTTAATATTTTAATCATATATCTTTTATATAAGATTTTTTACATTTTTATCTTTAATATTTTAATTATATAATCATACCTCTTTTAATTTTTTAATCATATTTTTAAAAATCTTTTAGTAACATCTCTTTTAATCTTTTAATCATATCTTTTTTAATCTTTTAATTACATCTTTTTTTAATTTTTATCCCATCTCTTTTATTCTTTTAATCATATCTTTTTTAATCTCTTAATCACAATTCTTAATTTTTTAATCGTTTTATATCTTCTTTAATCTTTTAATTATTTATTCATATCTCCTAATCTTTTAATCGTATCTCTTTTAATCCCTTAATCACAACTCTTAATTTTTTTAATCGTTTTATATCTTCTTTAATCTTTTCATCACATCTGTTTTAATCTTTCAATCAGCTTTTTAAATCTTTTAATTATTTATTCATATCTCTTTTAATCTTTTAAGTTTTTAAAAACCTTTTAATCATATCTCATTTTCCACCATTGAGGTTCAACTATTTGCTTTATAGTCGAGCATTTTAAAGGGGAGACAATTATGGCTGCGTTCATTGCAGCAAACTTTTAAAATCTAAATCTGTTAATAATTTTACAATTTTTAAGGAAATGGTTTTCAATAAACTAAATATAGTTTCGGTTCTAATTTTTTGTCTTCATATAATTTTCCTTCTATTGTTTTTTTTCTTACATTGTTTTCCATCATGTCTTCTCATTGAGTAATTTTTTTTATTTCTTAGAAGCCATTGATAATTGTTTTTATTTTCATTAGATATGTAAGAAAATGGACACAAGTTTACTACTGATGATCCAGTGATTAAACCACATTCGAAACATTTTCGTCTTTGGAAGTCGTTTTGATCAGAATAGCGTTTGTTTTTTCAAATCAAATTTGTGGTCAGTCTCGTCATGGTGAGCAAATGATGAATTTAATGTGGCATTTAATCACGGGTTAATCCACAGTAAAATTGCGTACGGGTTTTTATTCACCTTTCTTCTAATATAACAATTTGGGATATTTAATAACAAAAGTGACGAAAACAAACAAAAAATCTAAATGAAATCGTCTAGATTATATATCCAAAACATATATTAAATATATATAACCGAAACATATATCACATACACTACCGGCCATAATCATTAGGCCACCCCGGTGTTTTAAAAAATGATGTATTTCATACTATTTTTTAGTATTTATTGCCAAGTGAATAATTGTAAATGAAAATAGAATGGTTCTTTTGTTAATACTGCACAATAACATGTTTCTTCTAATCTTTAAGCATATCACTTTTAATCTTTTAATCTTGTAAACTTTTAATCTTTTAATCAGAACTCATGTAATCTTTTAATCCTATCACTTTAAATCTTTTAATCTTGTAATCTTTTAATCATATTTCTTTTAATCTTTTAATCAGAACTCATGTAATCTTTTAATCCTATCACTTTAAATCTTTTAATCTTGTAATCTTTTAATCATATTTCTTTTAATCTTTTAATCAGAACTCATGTAATCTTTTAATCCTATCACATTAAATCTTTTAATCTTGTAATCTTTTAATCATATTTCTTTTAATCTTTTAATCAGAACTCATGTAATCTTTTAATCCTATCACTTTAAATCTTTTAATCTTGTAATCTTTTAATCATATTTCTTTTAATCTTTTAATCAGAACTCATGTAATCTTTTAATCCTATCACTTTAAATCTTTTAATCTTGTAATCTTTTAATCATATTTCTTTTAATCTTTTAATCAGAACTCATGTAATCTTTTAATCCTATCACTTTAAATCTTTTAATCTTGTAATCTTTTAATCATATTTCTTTTAATCTTTTAATCAGAACTCATGTAATCTTTTAATCCTATCACTTTAAATCTTTTAATCTTGTAATCTTTTAATCATATTTCTTTTAATCTTTTAATCAGAACTCATGTAATCTTTTAATCATAGCACTTTAAATCTTTTAATCTTGTAATCTTTTAATCATATTTCTTTTAATCTTTTAATCAGAACTCATGTAATCTTTTAATCATAGCACTTTAAATCTTTTAATCTTGTAATCTTTTAATCATATTTCTTTTAATCTTTTAATCAGAACTCATGTAATCTTTTAATCCTATCACTTTAAATCTTTTAATCTTGTAATCTTTTAATCATATTTCTTTTAATCTTTAAATCATATCTCTTGTAATCTTTTAATCATATCACTTTAAAACTTTTCATCTTTTAAACATATCACTTTTAATCTTTTAATCTTATTTTTTAAAAATATTTTAGTAACATCTCTTTTAATCTTTTAATCGTATCACTTTTAAACTTTTAATCATATCTTTTTTAATCTCTTAATCACAACTCTTAATTTTTTAATCGTTTTATATATTTTTTAATCTTTTCATCACATGTGCATCAAATGAATTTATAAATATTTAATAATTACTAATATTGCAGTTTCATCAATGAAAGAATGAAGAAAATTTAGGGTGATTCGGACGAGTTCATCTTTGCTTCTTTGCCTTGTAAAATTTTGCAAAGTAATAATAACAAATGAACCATTCTATTTTCATTTAGAATTATCCACTTGGCAATAAATACTAAAATAGTATGAAATACATAATTTCTTTTAAAAACTTTTTTAATTATTATGGCCGATAGTGTATATATACCCGAAACATAGAGTACTGTGCAAAAGTATTAGAACAAGAACTATTTTATCTTTTATGAGGCATCAAAATAAAGTTTAAAATAACCCCTGTCCTAACACTTTCGCGCACTACCGGTAGTAACCTCACTGAAAATCAAATGCAGGGTGAAAAGCCAAACCTTTGTAAGTATTATTTAACTAAAAAGGAAGAGGAAGGAAGGCTTCAGAATTTGAATTGGCCCCCCACAAAGCCATGATCTTATTCCTAATTAACATCTATGGGATATTTTGGATTAAAAAATTGATAAATGTAATGTTACTTCGCAAGACACACTTTGGGAAGAAATGCAAGCTGCTTGGCAGGAGATACCGTTAGATACACTGAAGAAGCTTGTGATGTCAATGCCTGGCAGAATGAAGGTTGTGATCAAAGCAAAAGGCTATTATACTAAATATTAAATTTATTTTGTAACAAGAATTTTTTTATTGCTAAAACAATTGTTGAGTAAATCAAATAAAATTAATTAAATTGTTTATTTTCTGTTAATATGCCTCATAAATGATCAAATAGATATTGTCCTAATCCTTTTGCACAGTATTGTATATATATACCCGAAACATGTATATACCCGAAACATGTATATACCCGAAACATATATATATACCCGAAATACATATTACATTTAAAAAATAGACTTTCACCGTGCTTCTTTGGTTTGAGCACATGTGCAGAGGTATCAGCGTAAAATTGAGAATTTAGCACAGGCATGGGCAACCATTTTGAAGAGCGGCCTACGAAGTACAGTACATCGTAAGGAGGGCCGCTTAACTAAAAAAAAAAAAGAAAAAAAAAGGGGGGGAATTTTTTATTAAAGATACAGCCGACATTTAGCCAACAAAAGACGATGCTCATCAGTTTCTGCTTCAGAAATAGAAGAAAGTAGATTTGTTTATTTGGAGAAAAGATTCTTTCTAGAGTAAAAAAAAAATTGAAATATTGGTCAAATATTATCGCTAATGAGAGAGAAATTTTGTACAACCTGCTGCGTGTGATTTGTTTCTAAGTTATTAATTTGACTATATAAAGATATTTGTAAACGAAGAAATATATTTATTCACTAGATAAAAATAAACAGCATTGACGTTTTCTGTTTCCGAAACAAATTATTTTTATACATCTGATCTTCCTCAGTAAAAATTGCTAATGGTTGAAAATGATAATAATATTATCTTTAAGAAAAATTTTAAAAATTCAAGAAACATTGTACTTAATTTTTGTTTATGTAAGTTATTAATAAGTGTGTGCTTCTATGCGTGTGCGAGTGTGTGTATGTGTGTGTGAGTGTGTGTGTGTGTGTGTGTGTGTACGAGAGTGTGTGTGAGTGTATGTGTAACTGTGTGTGTGAGTGTGTGTGGTTGAGTGTGTATGTGGTTGAGTGTGTGTGAGTGAGTGTGAGAGTGAGTGTGTGTGAGTGTATGTGTGAGTGTGTGTGAGTGCGTGTGTCAGAATGTGCGTGCGAGTGTGCGTGAGAGAGTGTGTGTGTAAGTGTGTATGTGAGTGTGTGTGTGAGTATGTATCAGAATGTGTGTGAGTGTGAATGTGTGTGTAAGTGTGTGTGCGTGAGGAAGTGTGTGTGTGAGTGTATGTGTGAGTGTGTGTGAGTGCGTGTGTCAGAATGTGCGTGCGAGTGTGTGTGAGAGAGTGTGTGTGTGTGAGTGTGTGTTTGAGTATGTATCAGAATGTGTGTGAGTGTGAATGTGTGTGTAAGTGTGTGTGTGTGAGGAAGTGTGTGAGTGTATGTGTGAGTGTGTGTGAGTGGGTGTGTCAGAATGTGCGTGCGAGTGTGCGTGAGAGAGTGTGTGTGTAAGTGTGTGTGTGTGTGAGTGTGTGTGTATGTATCAGAATGTGTGTGAGTGTGAATGTGTGTGTAAGTGTGTGTGTGTGTGAGGAAGTGTGTGTGTGTGAGTGTGTGTGTGAGAGTCTGTGTGTGCGTGTGTGTGTGTGTATAAGCAAATGATAACGAAAGCAAAACAAACACTCTAATAAAGAAATTAGTCTAAATAATGTAAATGGTGGTGGACAGGTCAGCGGCCATGATTGCCGACGACGATGCGATGAATGTGGTCAATGGTTTCTTTTTAGTTGTCTTTCCCATGCACATAATTAATTTAAACTCTCGCTGTTGAATTTACGCTCTCTTCTCACTTACTAATAAATATTCATATAAAATGTCTAAATCATTCATGGGTAATGTTTTCCAATCATTGAATTGTTCATCAAGAAGCGGGCCACACAACTAAAAAGATTCAAGGTAATCTTTCATTGATGGTCAGTCAGTTAGTTAAGTGCCATAAGTGATGCACGCTTGGGCGATCATGTCTCGAAAGAGACATGACTGACTGGGCAGAAGATTATCCCGCAGTAGGTTGCCATTGCTTTCTGCGGTAGACTGGTTGCCAGCCAAGGCTATAGAATCCAATCTGTCCTGTTATTTAACCCATAACTGGAGGGAAGAGACGGATTAATACCTTTCCCAAGGGTAATTGCGCGTAAGTGAATGCAATGAATTCAGCTGGAATTCGAACTCGGCTACTCGATTTCTCATTCCGAGCCGATATCCACTGCGCCACAACGCACATCCTCATTGATGGTACCTCTGCCATTTTCACCACAAAGGACAACAGTGAAATGTTGATTCCTTCGAAAACAATCAACATTTATTTCACTATTTTATGAAATAAAATACTTTTGACTATTTTATAGTCAAAACGTTTATACCTTTCCTTCAAGAATCTAAAAAACTTGCTAAATTTTTTTCAAAAACTTGAAAGATATTTTTAAGTTTTAAAAAACTTTTTATACTTTTGACAATTTTATTGTCATTTTAACAATATTTTATATTGTCAAATAACCCATATTTCTTTCATTATTTATCAATCGATAAAATATTTAAAAAATATTTTCGGGAAAATTTTACCATAGACGACGACACACTATTGTTTGTTTCTCCTTAGTAAAAAACAAACTATTATCAGCATACTGTATCTAAAGCAAATTATATTTACAATCATGGTGAATGTCACCACTCGTCTAAAATGATGAAAACGGTATTTTCAACGAAAAGTTAGAAAATTCAAGAAGTATTTTACTTCGTATAGTATGAGAAAATGTGAGTGAATAAGAGAAGATAAAATGAAATAAGCAACAATTTTTAAATCAAGTTTCTTCTTCTTCTATGTGCCCTGTCCCTTCAGGACGTAGGCGATCATGGCTTTCCACGTCTCCCTATCTCTGGTGGCTGTTAACACGCCTTCTCCTGTTACACCATGCAACGCCCGTTCTGTTATCCACTAGCTAAAGCCCATAAATCTAGAATATAAATATATAGAAACTAGCATGGCCACAAGATGAAGGATCAGTTTATATATTGATTATAATATAGAATTGATCCCCCATTTTATACCCAAATTATATTTTCTCATAAATAGTTGGAATATATATTTTTCTTCTATGTGCCCTGCCCTTTCAGGACGTAGGCGATCATGGCTTTCCACGTCTCCTTATCCCTGGTGGCTCTTAGCACGCCTTCTCCTGTTACACCATGTAGCCCTCGTTCCATCATCCACCTGATTAGATCCTTCAACTATGTTATCCGTTGCTTTCCCCTGTCTCTTTTACATTCTGTCTGGCCTGCTAGTATCAAGTTCTCCAAGCCCTCCTTCTTCATTGCATGTCCCAGGAACTTCAGGTGTCTCTTCCTGATGCTCAATATTAATTTCCTTTTCGTTTCCATCCTTTCCAAAACCGCATCATTGCTCACATACTCGATCCAAGATATTCGTAGCATCCTTCTGTAGAACCACATTTCAGTTGCTTCAAGTTTTTCTCTCATCTTTGATGATATTATCCAGCACTCACTGCCATATTGAAGAACTGACATCACATAGCAATCCAGTATTCTCTTCTTTGTTTCTCGCGAAATTGTCCTGTTTCTTAATATTTTCTCAACTTCTGGAATGCTTCCTTCGCCATGCCAATTCGCCTTCGGATCTCTGTGTCGCACTTCCTGTCTTCTGTTAGAACACTTCCTACGATTTTTGTACCTGCTTGACTTTAGTATCACCCACCTGTATTTGGCATATTGGGCTGCCCTTTTTACTGATGACCATGCATTCAAACCAGAAAACCAAACGGGCCACATGTGGGCAGCGGTTCGAAGTTTGCCAATAATTGCTTTAGCTGGATGAAGTCCTAACTTTTTCCACTTTATCATCCCTCTTTCCTTTAAAATTGTTCTTTATATATATACTAGCAGTATAGCCCGGCGTTGCCCGGGTGTAATGAAAGCTTTAAAACTAATCCATGGTCCTGGAGCTCAGACTCTTTAGACGTTGGCACGAAAGACTAAAAAGCAATAGTTGTTTCTAGTTAAAGCGAAACCGTAGACTGAAAGAAAAATGAATGGATGTAAGTCAAATTTTGATTTCCTGGTATCGATATCAAATAAGTTTTTTTGTCGTAAACTGAATTTTGAAGGCTAAATAAGTCCTCTGAGTAAATGGTATCATGGCTGAGACTAAGAACTACAATTATACCTACTTAGAGCCAAACCCAAAGCAAAAACTAAAATAAAAGGGCTGAAAAAAATACAGACATGCAGGCAGATAAACAGACATACACATACTAACATCTTGCCTTATATATATATATATATATATATATATATATATATATATATATATATTGTCGATGTTCTGCACTACTGTAAGGACTGCAACCATGAAACTTCTGAATATCGTTTCTTATGTCTTTGTCTATGTGTGTATCAAATTTGATTAAAATCGGACCACTCCTTCTATAACCCGATTATCGATTTTCGATATTTATCGGGGTTACCTCGACACAAAACCTAGCTAAGAACACTCGCAGACGCTTATAGTACAACTGCGTAAATTTTTAAGAAAATCGGTTCAGCTGTTTCGGAGTCTATAGGTAACGGACACATACACACACAGACGCACGCACACACACACACACACACACACACACACACACACACACACACACACACACACACAAAGTTACATTTATAAATAAGCTTAGATAAAGGGATGATCCCCAACACTCTCTCCCTAGCTTCTTTTTGGGAAGGGTTAGTATTTTTTCCGCTTGGGATCTATCATTAATGGTTCCGTGAACCTCAGTTTTCTGTTGGTTCTTCTGATTTTCGTATTAGTTTCTGAATGTCGACATCTTCGAAAATCTCCTCCATAGTATCCTAACTTTCTAAAGTTGAGGAGCGTGGTTTTTCAGTTCTTTTTTTTAATTTGATTTACGTGCCTTCTATGCGTGCATTTTCTTCCCTTTTATAGTGTACATTACGCTTTCTATTTTGCTTACAATTTTTCCCAGCTCCCAATAGGCCATGTTTTTAAATATTCTGAAATGCACTCGTTCACCTGGTTTGAACGATCTTTTCATAATTACAGGTGTATTCCGAGTATTGGTTTTGCCTAGTAGCAATTTATGGAAGACCAATCGAGTCTTGCGCACGAGTATCACCTCAGCCGGTGAAAGTCCTGATGGTGTTATTTGGCTTGGTGTAATTCGGTAGACTTGTAGAAATTACTGTAATGCTTTTTCTGATGGTGTATCTGCAGCTTTTTTTAGCGCCCTCTTTTGAGTACCCACGAATCTTTCGGCTAAACCATTTGGCCGTGAGTGATAGAGTGTTGTTTATATGTCTTATTTGATACGTTTTCCAAACATCTTGAAAATCACTTGAAGTGAATTGTGTACCATTGTCCGTTACTAAACAGTCTACACCGCCAAACCTAGCAAATAGCTCGTGTAAACAGTTTATAGTGTCTTCTGTTGTTAGGTGTTTATATCTGAAAATTTCAGGTCATTTACTGAAACTGTCTACCACAATTAAATAGAAATAGCCGTCGATAGGTCCTACGTAGTCCGCATGTGCTCTTGACTTAGGTTTGTCCGTCCTTGGTGGTGGTTTCTGTATGATCGGTGGTGACTTTGCTGCCGCTGCGCAGTCCTTACTTTTTTCTATCATCTGCGCGATATTCTCACCCATGTTAGGACAGTATACATAGCTTCTCATAACTGCTTTCATGCGATTCTTCCCCGGATGTCCTCAATGAAAATCTTTTAAAATTCTCCTTTGTAGTGACTTTGGTATAACGACCCTTTCATTGTAGCGTAGGACATTGTCACAAATTGAGAAACTGTCTGCCAAGTTGGTGTCTTTGTCTTCTATTTTTTTCTTTGTGGTGTTTATAAATTCATCCGCTTCTGCGTTTCTTTTTATCTCTAGTAATGTAACCGGTAGTTCTTCCATCGTGTTACTTAATACTTTGCTGATTTCATCCTCAGCTCTCAGCGCCGCTATCACTGAGTCTTCTAAGGGTTCACTTTTATTAGGTATCAGCCTCGATAGTCCATCTGCGTGTCCTATTTTTTTGATGGTATGTATTTTAATTTAAAATTGTAGCTTATTAATATTGTACCCCACCTCAGGAATCTATTTGAGGTATATACTAGTAATCCTTTCTTTGATCTAAATGTGGTAAGGAGTGGCTTATTTTATCAATTGTGGCGAAAGGTCCGTTTCTCCTTTTCCTAAATACAGGTTGAGCATTCTGTTTAAGCTAGATTTTCGCTTCCAATTTGTTGCAACGTCCTAACCCACTTGACAATACCTCTGGGAATTCTTTGTACAGTTCTTCCTTCAGTTTTGTGGCTTCAGAAAACTCAAAGTTTATTTTTTGTCTGTATTTCTCATCACGTAGATTTTTTTTATTTCCCCCTGAAATTTTACATTCACTATAATTTCGCCTTCGAAATTAATCCTTTTCCCCCATTACAGATTTAGCAATTTCTTTAAGTCTGTAACATGGTTGGCCTGTTCAACTTCCGCCATGTTTGTAAATTTATTATTGTAAGATCTGACCTCGAATCCAATTGCAATTTGATTTTTTTTATTCAGAATTTCCATTTCAACATATTTTCTCATATCTTCTTTGTTTTCATTCTCCATTCTAGTAGATCTTACCCTACTAGGTTGGTTTTTATTTCTGCATACTGTAGCTTTGTGGCCCATCTTACCACATGCTCGGTAATTTTTGTACTTAAAAAGACAACCTTTAAACCAATGCCATCCACCACATCTGTAACATGCAGAAGGTGGGGGCTTGTTTTTTTTTTACCTTTTGAATGTGCGCAGCTCCTGACTCTTCAATGTCCTTGCTATCTTTCTTTATACTGAGGTATTTCTGGCAATCCTCTTACAATTTTGAAATTGTCCGGGGTAAGCTCAGACAATTTAAAATCGTCATAGTATTTGTTGACGATAGCTGCGAATGTAAAATAGCCCTCGTTTTCGTCTTTCTATGATTAAGGCATTTCCACCTTTTATGGAACAACGAGAATTTTGGTCTAAATAGCTCCGTGGGGTCTGTCACTGCCTCATCGAACATTAAATCGTTCGTCTTTTTAGAGAGAATATAATCTACGAACTTAGTATGTTCGTTTGTGCCTAATTTTTTCTTTTCACTCCAATGCTGACAGTCCAGATTAAAAATATCCTCATATCGCCTGTAATACTCTCCAAAGTTTTTATCTTCCTCAACTTAGTATTTAAAAATTTCTGTAGCGTTCCACACCGCATCTTGTGAAAATGTCTTCTTCTTTTTCGTGTTTCTTTCTAGGGCGGTACTTGTTAATTTCAATAACAATTCTTGTAATTGTGATTGTTTTTCCTCATTTGCCTTTTGTATTTCTATTTATTTTCTTCATTTTACTTTTGCATTTCAATTTGTCTTTCTTTTAATTTATATTGTCTTAATGATTTCCAGTATTCCCTTCTGAAAATCCTCCATGATTTTGCTGTTTCGGTCCCGTGAGGCGTTTGATTTTTAGCAACCGCTTTCTAGCAATTAATTCCGACATTTTTTTTTCTTTATCTCTCGGTGTTAGTGTCGACAACTTGTTTGTGGTCGACTTGTTCGAGTCAATTTATAGCACACTTTGTTAAAATGATTCGGGGAAAAAAATCATCACAATTTTATTGTGCGACTTGTGCACGAATCTGATTCGCGAATTTGATGTTGTCGACTCCTCTTATGTGATTTTCGAGGTTCTTGTTCGAAATCCTTTTATGCCAAATTTTTTGTTTGGCGATTGGCTTTAGAACGCGTTTTTCTCTCCCCGTGAACTTGTTAGAATCCTCGTTGCCAAATTGTTTTGGCGACTGACTTGAGACCGTATTTTTCTCTGCGTGAACTTGTACGAATTCTTCGTCGCAAATTGTTGTTAGGCGAAAAAATGTATTTTTCCTCCGCGTAAACTTCTTCGAATCCTCGTCGCTAAATTGTTGTGGCGACTGACTTGAATTTTTTCTCTCCCCGTGAACTTATTAGAATCCTCGTTGCCAAATTGTTGTGGATTTTTGTTTAGAAAACCACACAATATAATAACACAAAACAGATATGAGAGAAAAAAATGTAAATATATAGAACAAAAGATATACAACCTGTACACGGTTAGTAGATTCAGCAATACTTGTTAGTAGGAAGCAAATATATACAAGAAGTAAGTCCGGGTAATAAGTCTATATTCTTACTGACCAACGAGCGGCGGTTCAACTGCTCTAACAAGCACTACAACTCTAACAACAACAACAACAACCTCTGTAACACACTACAGACACCCTACAGAAACGCGTTCTCTGTAGGCAGGATTATAAGTACACCTTGGACGAGTCCATTGAGTGTGTAAAAAGGGTTGACTCCCCAGCATTCGAATTAACTCTCACATCAGACCTCAAGTGGAATGGCTATATAGAAACCATAGCTAAATCCGCTGCTAAGAAATTCAGTTCTTTGTGCAGGGCCAGGAAGTTTTTCCCGTCCCAAACAATCCTGCACATATACAAGTCTACCATCTGCCCGTGCATTGAGTATTGCTGTCATACATGGTCGGGTGCTTCTGCTATCCACTTAGGTGTCCTCGACTAAATCCAACGGAGAATCTGTAATGTGATCGATCCCGACTTGGCAGTTAGGATACAGTCACTTTCTCACCCACGCAGTGTGGCTTCCCGGTGTCTCTTCTACAAATACTTTCACGGCTTCTGCTCCGATGAACTTAGCTCACTGGTACCCCCTATATACGAATTCCCTCGAGCCACAAGATTAGTAACTAGGTTCCACCCTTTTACTGTGAAAGCAATAAGTTGTAAACGCAAATTCTACTCCATCAGCTTCTTTTTTCGCACTTCCCGCCCGTGGAATTCTCTTCCGCATACTTGCTTACCTGAGAGTTACAATATCCAAGAATTTAAATGTAAAGTCAATAGTCGTCTCCTCTCTCACTAACTTACATCCTCTCTTTCATGCTTTTCTACATCCACCCCACTCTCATCAGTACTCTCTTCCCCCTCCTACTCTCTTCCTGGCACCCCCTGCAACCTCTCACTCCTCATAACATTCCTCCTCGTCCACCCCACTCTCATTCATACTTTTCTACATCTACCCGACTCTCATCAGTAATCTCTTCCTTCTTCTACTCTCTTCCTGACACCCACTGCAACCTCTCGCTCCTCAACATTCCTCCTATGTAACCCCCTGCACAACAGTGGCAGTAAAATGCATTGCATGGGGCGACACGATTATAAAATATATGTGTGTATATATATATATATATATATATATATATATATATATATATATGTACACACACACACACACACACACACACACACACACACACACACACACACATATATATATTATGGACTCTCTACTCGCGGATGCTCGACATATATGGTCACGCATGCTTGTCCGAAAGTCTGCAGGTGTTTTTGTAACCTGTTAGACAGATGGAACATGTGGTTCAGCCATTTTGCTGGAGGGTGGGGGCTGAGGGTCAATTGCTACATTTTCCCCAAGTGGACAGCAAGACCTGCTTTACTGTGCGGGACAGACCCACAATGGCAGGTAAAATGCTATCATTGTGAGGAGTAGCATGCAGCTACTCCTCACAATGATCGCCTTTCACAATGAGAAAATACTTTAGGTGTGTCAATATTGTTCAATCAAAAATAAGAATTATATAACGATGGAGTTTTAACATTTGGGTCGTGAAAGGAAGCATGATGGCCTTGACGTCTAGACACGTCACTTTTTTTTAATTTTGTCTGGATAAGATACATAGTGGGACCATTTACTTTTTAAACGAGTAGACAATATTTTTTAACAGGAGGTTGGATTTTAGTTTTTTTTTTTTTTATTGAACAATAAATTTTTTACCACTATCTCCTGAGTAAAGGGGCTGGGATGTTTAGGTCAGAATTATTATTAAATAATTACAGTATACTTTGGTTTATTGTACTAAGAACAACAATTAAGTATTGTGCGGATCATTTATTTTCGAAAAATAATAACTATTTTTTTAAATTATGTAGTAGTATAAGTTATAAATGAAATATTGTGAATAAAAAAATTTAAAGATAATTATTTTATCTGAGTAAGGTACACACACACACACACACACACACACACACACACACACACACATATATATATATATATATATATATATATATATATATATATATATATATATATAATTCCAGGTGAAGAAGACTAAAGGTTTTATTATTTTGAGTGCCCTGGCATTTATTTTATAATGGACAGTGCTTAATATAATGAGTATTATAGAGTTAAATATAATGATATAGTTATGAGTATATAATAATATAACATTAATACAATATATTAATATAATTAATAATAATAATAAAATATTAATATAATTACATAGTCATGAATATATATATATATATATATATATATATATATAAATATTAATGCAGGTTTCATTGAATAATATAGACAAGTTTTGTCTATTAATTTTGTGCAGGATCCGTTCATACCGTCTGATATACTTGATGGTGATATCGTTGAAAGACAACAAAAAATCATAGTATTTGTTGAAATTTTTATCGGGTCTAAGCTTTCGGCTCACATAAGCCATTATCAAAGAGAAAATATTAACACACAGTAAACATAGAACATTTAAGTTATTAAAAGCTATATTATTCAATGAAACCTGCATTAATGAAAAAATGCTGCCAAAATACACACAATTTATATATATATATATATATATATATATATATATATATATATATTATGAAGTATGTTTTAGAACATGTACATAATTTTTTCTATATATGTCCTCTACAATCATATGTTTGTTTCAACGTTGGGTGTTCTTCGTTCTGTACTCACTCGGATATATATATATATATATATATATAGATTGTTTAATACTTAGTTTTTGATCCTAACAGTGTTAGACCAGTACACATTTGTATTAAAAAGTGTTCTATACAATTATATATTTGAATATTTTTCATTTTTAAACCAATTATTTCGCTACATTGGTTTCCACCATGAGTGGTGTCTTAGATTTTTAATAACTGATTTTATCTTTTACCGTTTTTCTGTTTAAGAACGCTCAATAGGTACATGACCCAGATGCCCAAAACAGAATATATTTGGTCTCAACCAAAGACACTTTTAAGACCAGGTGGTTCAACCACAGATCTACATTTAAAATAGAAAAACTAAAAAACAATACAAAATTGACTAAGCACGTCTGGATATTGAAATCAAAATATGAAAAAGATCCACACATAACGTGAAGCATTGTAAAAACAGCCAAGCCTTACAACGGTGGACAATTATGTAGACTGTGCCAAGAAGAAAAATTAGAAATTATGACAGACCCAAATAAAGACGAACTGTTAAATGAAAGAACAGAAATTATGACAAAATGCATCCACACTAAGAAATACGTCTTAGGTTCATACAGCCATGGATGAAAACGTCATAATTCGTTTGAATTTAAATGCGCATTCATAAATTCTCTGCCACGTGAACGTTGAAATAAAACACCGTTAGAAGAGCGTTCTTAAAAAGATAAACAGTAAAAGGTAAAATCAGTTCTTAAAGATCGCCTGAAGACATCACTTATGGTGGAAACCAAGGTAGCGAAATAACTATATATATATATATATATATATATATATACTAAACAGTTATAGGTCAGATTTAAATTAGACCAGTAAACAGTTGTATTAGAAAGTGCTTACTAGATGTTTAAAAGCAATGGATCTTGAACATGTAGAGTTTTAGGTATTTAATTTTGGAAAATCAGCTGATTACGTTACCATGATTTCGACCTTTGCCGTTTCGTCAGACGTTTTGTTACAAATCGTCTGACGAAACCGAAAACGCCGAAACCACAGCAGCATAATCGACTTATCATCCCAACTTATATATATATATATATATATATATATATATATATATATTTTTGTACGTTAGTCTGTTTTAGTATAATTTTCATAAGTAAAGGTGAGATTGGGAAAAATCCGGGACGTAAATTGGTATTTTGGTAGTATTGGATAGCGGCGCTCTCGAGAACTTTTCTTCTGAATAAATTGTTTACTCTTTTTATTAGTGTGGCATTTTTAAAATCGAAATTGTGGTTGAATTTCTGTGAATCACTAATGCATTTGTTAGATTATTATTAGTGATGTCTCTTTTGTGTTCATATATACGTTTTTTTAAACTTCTAAAACAGACTAAGATACATAATAAAAAGTTTCAAAGAAAACGGTTGAATTCCCTTCATTTTAACATCTCGTGACTTTGCACTAGACATGCATGAAAGAATTCTAAAAAAATCTCATATATATATATATATATATATATATTAAAAAAGGATTAATTCAAAGATGTTGAATGGCTATTTCGATATGAAGATCCCCAAGGGGGATAACACATCATCTCAGCAACAGAAAAATCATTTCAGAAACTTTCAGGCTCCAGTTTCTGAAAGGATTTTTCTGTTGCTGAGGTGATGTGTTATCCCCCTTGGGGATCTTCATATCGAAATGGCCATTCAACATCTTTGAATTAATCCTTTTTTAATATATATTTGCTCTGTAATATTTTATTACATGGAGCTCTCTTCCTGTATCATTTTTTAATATTAAAATAAAATTTTTAATATTAATTAGGATCGGGTTTTTGGAATTTACCTTCCTGCTTTTTTCCCTTGGATTGAAGTATCTGAATTAAAATATATATATATATATATATATTTGTTTAATTAGTTTTTGGTCATAATAAAATTAGACTAGTACACATTTGTATTAAAAAGTGTGTCAATATTGTTCAATCAAAAATAAGAATTATATAACAATGGAGTTTTAACATTTGGGTTGTGAAAGGAAGGAGGATGGCCTTGACGTCTAGAAACGTCACTTTTTTAATATTGTAGAACTTTTGAATATTCCTCATTTGTAAACGAGTTATTACGCGACCTAGGTTTCAACCTTTCGGTATATTCAGGCGATTTACAATAACTGATTTTACCGGTTTTTTCTTTCATTTTTATTTTTATTTATTTATTTATTTTTTTAAGAACGCTCACGTAACTGGGATTTTTTTGAACGCTCACGTAAGGGGGGACTTTTCAACACGTAATTATTAAAATTTAGATTTGCAAGAAATTATAAAGATTTCATCCATGGTTGTATAACCCCAATAGGTATTTTATGTTATTGTTACACTTAGTCATAATTTCTGTTCTTTCATTCAGTAATTCATTTCTGTTTGGGAAGACACACACACACACACACACACACACACACACACACACACACACACACACACACACACATATATATATTGAATATATATATACTTTATATACTTTTGTAGAATATATTTTACTATAGAAATCATGTATGATTACGCCTTTTCATTCAGTATATACAGTGAACATTCATTGTATAGTTAACACGTACTTTAATTCATCATAAATACGGCTATTCGTTTTGAATTTATTATTATTATGTCATTTTTCATCATATTTCGATTTCTGCTTTGGTCTCACTACCAACCAAGTCTGCAGGGAGACCTAAGGCAGGTAGTGGCATGTTGTTATGGCTCCATTTCATGTTTTTCTATCTTCCCTATCATCTCCAGCATTACATAGATAAAGTTTTCCTTAGTGTGTGGGCTGTACTTAATAAGACAATTTTTTGTATATCTCTTAAGCTGGGGTTTCCAGGGATTCTTTCAATGTGTTGTTTTGTTCCATTTTTTATCATTCCAAGTGCACCTACTATCACTGGCACAACTCTTGTTTTCAATTTCCACATTTTTCCTATTTCAATTTCCAGGTCTTTATATTTTGACAGTTTTTCAAATTCCTTGATTGCTATGTTACAATCTGCTGGACAAGCCATATCAATTAATAGACAAGTTTTCTCCTTCTGGTTTTTAACAATAATGTCTGGCCTGTTTGCTTCAATTTTTCTGTCTGTGTAGATGGTGTAATCCCATAGAATGGTTACATTTTCTATTTCTGTAACCGGTGCTGGGTGATGTTCATACCAGTGTTTGCCTACAGCTTTTCCATAATGTTTGCATATTGCCCAATGTAAATATTGCCCAACTCTATCGTGGCGATTTTTATATTCATTTGGGGCAAGCACAGAACAGCCTGAGATTAGGTGGTCTATTGTTTCTTGGTGTTTATCACAAAACCTGCATTTTGGATCCATATTATTATGCATGATATTTGCCTGGAAGTTTCTCGTGGAAAGACTTTGGTCTTGTGCTGCAAGAATAAAGCCTTCAGTTTCGGACTTTAATCCAGATGCACGTAACCATCGATGAGTATTAACTTTGTCAACATTGGATTTATTGGCACGTACTGGATATTGGCCATGCAGAGGTTTGTCTTGCCAGCGCTGTTTCATCTGTTCAAGTTATTATTATTATTATTATTATTATTATTTAGTTAATAAGTTTAAATATCAATAGGGAATGAAAAGAATGACAGGAGAGTTCAATAAGATTTATACTAAGCTGGTTGATTAATTGCTCTTAGCAACTAATCAACTAACAGAAAATTCAAAGAGGAACAAGGTCATCATCATATTAAGCAAATTTCAATTTCACGCCTCCACGCTGGCAGCGTTTCATTCGTTTTGACGCGTTGATTACAATTACATCCGTTTCTTTCCTTTCGTTAGATGTCAAGCAGCGGTTGTATAAAGAATTTCAAGTTTTGCTGAGTTAAATAATGTTATCAGTCAGTTAAGTGCCATACGTGATACACGCTTGGGGCTTGGGCGATCATGTCTACCGCAGAAAGCAATGGCAACCTACTGCGGGATAATCAGTCAGTCAGTCATGTCTCTTTCGAGACATGATCGCCCAAAGGGTGTATCACGTATGGCACTTAATTGACTGACCTGCAGTTTAGATCCACACTATTATATATGAGATTTTCTTGTGAAAAGTCTCTGGTCTTTCACTGCAAGAGTAAAGCATTATCGGTACATTTTTGTTTTGTTCCCCGAAGGCCTTTACCCCTTCAAATCTTTCCAAAACATACCCATTTCCGTGCAAATCTATATGCTGAACTCAAATCGGTAATTATTTATTGAAGAAACCTACCCTTTTTTTTCATTTTATCGAGCAGAAAAATATGGAACTTCTTTTCGCTGTTTATCTATCTATATATATATGTAACTACGGTTCAAAAATGTTATTCACTGCAGATTGAATTCAAGCAGTTTTACGATTTTTTCGTCTTTTTTCCAATTATTACGTGGAAAATGAGTTCCGAAACCAAACAAATGGCGGAGTAATTGTTCAACGGGAGTAAATCGGCCGAAATAAGTATCCTAGGCATCATGCCATTCAGCTTTGAATCACATATAAAAACAGTGGTAAGGGGTGAGATATAGTCCGATACATTTCTGGCCGATATCATGAAAAAAAGGTAGGTTTCTTCAATAAACAATTATCGATTTGAGTTCAGCATATACATTTGCACGGAATTAAGGACGTTTTGGAAAGATTTGAAGGAGTAAAGGCCTTCGGGGAACAAAACAAAAATTTACCGCATTATTATTATTATTATTATTATTATTATTCCTTAGTTAAATAGTCTGCACGTTAGTTACGTCTTGCTTTAGTTAATAAATAATCAATTATTCGTTTTAACTTAGAGGAAAGACGAAAAAAAACTTTTCTGAGAAGCTGTTTGGTCTCAGTGAGAAAAAGAAAGAAAATAAGAAAGAAAAAGAAGATAGAGAAGGCGATAACGCTCTTATGTGTTTCGCGTCTGCTTCAGTGAAATTTAAAAACTTGTCAATGTTTAATCTTTCCATTTCTAACCACTCACGTTATAAGATAATGACCTGCATTCAAGTATATATATATTAAATTAGTTAAGTTCAAATATTAAAAGGCAAATTAATCAATGAAAGTTTCTGGCATCGTATAGTTTTATAAATCAAAATGAGTTTATTATTCATTAAATTTTATGATATAACAGAAAATTAAAATATGAAAACTGTGAAATTTTGATGGGTACTACAAGATTATTATTATTATTATGTCATTTTTCATCATATTTCGATTTCTGCTTTGGTCTCACTACCAACCAATCTGCGGGGAGACCTAAGGCAGGTAGTGGCGTGTTGTTATGACTCCATTTCATGTTTTTCTATCTTCCCTATCATCCCCAGCATTACATAGATAACGTTTTCCTTACTGTGTGGGCTGTACTTAATAAGACAATTTTTTGTATATCTCTTAAGCTGGGGTTTCCAGGGATTCTTTCAATGTGTTGTTTTGTTCCATTTTTTATCATTCCAAGTGCACCTACTATCACTGGCACAACTCTTGTTTTCAATTTCCACATTTTTTCTATTTCAATTTCCAGGTCTTTATATTTTGACAGTTTTTCAAATTCCTTGATTGCTATGTTACAATCCGCTGGACAAGCCATATCAATTAATAGACAAGTTTTCTCCTTCTGGTTTTTAACAATAATGTCTGGCCTGTTTGCTTCAATTTTTCTGTCTGTGTAGATGGTGTAATCCCATAGAATGGTTACATCTTCTATTTCTGTAACCGGTGCTGGATGATGTTCATACCAGTGTTTGTTTACAGCTTTTCCATAATGTTTGCACATTGCCCAATGTAAATATTGCCCAACTCTATCGTGGCGATTTTTATATTCATTTGGGGCAAGCACAGAACAGCCTGAGATTAGATGGTCTATTGTTTCTTGGTGTTTATCACAAAACCTGCATTTTGGATCCATATTATTATGCATAATATTTGCCTGAAAGTTTCTCGTGAAAAAACTTTGGTCTTGTGCTGCAAGAATAAATCCTTCAGTTTCAGACTTTAATCCAGATGCACGTAACCATCGATGAGTATTAACTTTGTCAACATTGGATTTATTGGCACGTACTGGATATTGGCCATGCAGAGGGTTGTCTTGCCAGCGCTGTTTCATCTTTTCAAGAGCTTTATCTTTGGCTTTCATTTTCATATTCTTTGCCGCAATAGTCGGCTCTTGACTTCCGTTCTGCTTTTCTACAGAATCTACTAACTGTAAATCTTGTTTGAATATTATTATTATTACGGGTGAGCCCGCGCCGTTAAAATGACGGCAAATGTTTATGTCTATATACCGTCTAAAATGACAGCAACATATATATTGATGTACCTACTATTGAATACCTTACATTAAGACATAACTTGCATAAATGGCTCATTTCAAAATGAAAAATATTCAAAAGCTCTACAAAATAAATGTATTGAGTACTTTTAATACAACTGAGTCCCGGTCTAATTTCATTATGACTAAAGCTATATATGAGTACCTCGGCGTGGTGTAATGGTTAGCAAGCTCGTTTCGCTAGAGTAGTGAGTTCGAACCTCACTGGGTACACCCCTACATTCGGATGTGCGTCACGTCTAAGCTACGCTTAGAAAATCACCTTCCTCCAGATTTGGGGGTTGGGCGCAGGGCTAACAACCCTGCCCCATAAAAAAGCAGTTTGTTACGGAAACAGCAAAAACGCTGCCCTACTCACTATTGGGTGTAACGGAAAAGTATATTTATTGTTATTAAAACTATATATATATATATATATATATATATATATATGTGTGTGTGTGTGTGTGTGGTTTCTTTGATTTCCTGGTCACGTGGGTTGATTTAATTACCTTTTTATATGTCGTTTTTTTCTTTTCCTCTTTAGCCAGCTTTCCCTGACGATCCGTTTATGTGAAACCTAGGTAGGTTCTTCTGGCTCCTTAGGTGCTATTTAGTTCGCTCTACTTTTGTATTGAGCACTTTCTGTTAGATGGTTACTCGTGCCGGCTTTTTTTTCTTTGGGCTTCGTGCCGATTTCGGTCCGAACACTTTTGACTGACTTTCATGCTCTAAGCCCCGCCTTTTTTTACAACCATTTTTCCCTTCGTTCGAAATTTTTCGAAACGAGTATAATTATAATCACCTATATTTGTAAACGAGTTATTATTCAAAAGTTCTAGAATATAATTGTATTGGACCGCTTTTAATACAACTGTGTACTGGTTTAATTTTATTATTACCAAAAACTAAGTAATTAAACAATCATATATATTTATATATTACCCCAGGGCCTTCGCCACTTGGAACAAAACAATGTCGCTGACGTGACGTGGAATCTCTGTTAGAGACCCCATGTCGAAATGTACATCCGACACCTTTGAATTTTGAAAAATTTCTCTAATTTATATTGGCTCTGTATTCTTAATACATTGAGCTCTCTGCCTGCATCACTTTTTAATGTTAAAATTTTTTAAATATTAATTAGGATCAGGTTCTTGGAATTTACCTTCCTACTCTTCCACTTCGGATTAAAGAAAATCATATATATATATATATATATATATATATATATATATATATATATATATATATATATATATATTTATTAAATAA
Organism: Ascarosepion bandense; assembly: GCA_037127315.1. Classification (NCBI taxonomy): domain Eukaryota; kingdom Metazoa; phylum Mollusca; class Cephalopoda; order Sepiida; family Sepiidae; genus Ascarosepion; species Ascarosepion bandense. The sequence continues at coordinate 3,467,993 of JBBBDQ010001471.1, forward strand.
TATATATATATATATATTTATAAAATAATAAAAAACATATTTTTTTATAAAATATATATATACATATATATATATATATATATATAAAGGTAATTAAATCAACCCACGTGACCAGGAAATCAAAGAAACCACACACACACACACACACACACACACACACACACACACACAGACACATATATATATATAGTTTTAATAACAATAAATATACTTTTCCGTTACACCCAATAGTGAGTAGGGCAGCGTTTTTGCTGTTTCCGTAACAAACTGCTTATATATATATATATATATATATATATATATATATATATATATATATATATTTTTTAATCAATTTTTTTCCTATTTCTCTAGTGATATTTTTAATTTTGCTATTTTCAATTATTTTAAAATTATTTTAAATTAGCATTCATTTTGAAATTAATAGTAATAGTATAGGCACCTCCAGTAACCTTTTCGGCTGCTTCAATACCTAAATTTAAATTTAAATTTTAAAAATAAATAAGTAATCGTCAAACTTTAAAATTAGCTTTAATTGAAAGCCAGGAGATTAAATTTTAATTCCCGAAAAAAAAATACACAGGTATGTTTTAAACTGAAATTATATTGATTTTAATCTATTTTTTTATTGAAATCGGATAAAAGTTAAATTTCCCACCATTTTTTATTTATTGACACATTCTGTCAACACTATGTAAACAGTAGGCAAATTTCCGTTTTAAAAATGTCGCAAAAATAAAATATACTTCGCTGACACGTCATTTATGTCAATTTTTAAAATTGAAACTTACCTTTATCCGATTTCAATCAAGTAATAATTCCTTTCTGTCAGAAATTTACAATAAAAACAAATTTTTTAACTACGGTAGCCGTATCTGTCATCACAACGATTATGTAATCAGATGTGTTAAAAGATTTATGAGATCAGACGGAAAGTATGGCGACAATACGGGCCCAAAAAATATAACCTTTTAATTTCTTTTTTTTTTTTGGTTTTAACTAAATAGTAAAATTTAAGATAATAATTTCAGCAATTATATAATATTTAATATATTAAATATAATAGTATAATAGTAGTTATTTTTTTCAAATTGTATTAAATTATGATGTAAAACTTTTTCTGTACCGTAAATATATCCCAGTATATTTGAAATTAAATTTCATAGTTAAATTTTTCCAGGTTTTTCTATGAAACAGTTAGGGGTTTTGAAATGCTATTAGGGCAAATGGTGTCAACATTTATTTCTCGAGATACGGTATTTCCTGTTATTGTATCTCTTTGTCCTTTCTTTTTTTCTTCTTGCTTTCCAGTCTGTTTTTTTTTCTGTTTCCCGTTTTTTTTGGTGGGGAGAGGGGTGATATTTTGATTACCTACTGTTGTACCATTTGGGTCTGATGAGCCGCGTTAAAAACATCAAAGCGGTGAAATATGTATTATCCATAGTAATAATCGAAAATCCTTTATATATATATATATATATATATATATATATATATATAGTTATGAATTAATTGTACATTGAACTATATAATTATATTAAGCTCTATAATACTCATTATATTGAGCACTGTTCATAAGAAAATAAATGCCGTGGCACTCATAATAATAAAACCTTGAGTCCTCTTCACTTGGAATTATATATATTTTTGAATTTTGAATTTTAATTTTGAATTTTGAAAATTTATAATTTTATAAAATTAATTTATATTGGCTCTGTAATTTTAATTATATTGAGCTCTCCTCCTCTAAAATTTTTAATATTAATTCGGATCAGGTTCTTGGAATTTACCTTCCTACTTTTCCGTTTCGGATTAAAGTAATTTAATTATATATATATATATATATATATATATATATATATATATATATATATATATATATATAAAGAGACAGAAGGGATGTAGAAGAATGTATACACACGTATTTCTACAAACCTATATATATCTGCACTTAGAACTCACGCATACGCTGACACGCGATCACAAATACTTATAAGCGCGCACACAAATTCAGAAACACACACTTAAATTTACGATGATGTAAGCACGTAAGCGTCGATATGGAAGTTTTTTTTTTTTTAAATTGTGGTTTGTTTTCTGAAATTTGCCTGTTGACATTTCTTTTTCTGCTTGGTGACATTTTCGCACTGCCTGCTGCGATGTGACAGGGTTGTATTGCGTGCCCCTTCTCCCGCCATCGACCCAGAGATTGTTATCCTGAATTCAAGACCACTCAGCCTGTCCCAAACATTATTCTACGGCACATGGCACCAACGAAACGTACAGGGCCTGGTGCGAGCGATCTTTACTTTTCTCTAACGTTGTATCTTTTAGAGAGATAAAGTAGGAGAGAGAGAGAGAGAGAGAGAGAGAGAGAGAGGGGGGGTAAAAGAAAAAAGAAAAAGATAGATAGATAGATAGATAGATAGATATAAACAGACTGAGATAGATGGCTAGAAAGATAGATAGATAGATAGATAGATAGATAGATAGATAGATAGATATGAACAGATTGAGATAGATAGATAGATAGATATGAACAGACTGAGATTGATAGATAGATAGATAGATAGATAGATAGATAGATAGATAGATAGATAGATGGGTGGAGCGAGAGAGTGAAGAGTGAGGAAAAGAAATGTTCTTTGATAACAAGAGATGTTAAAAGTTGCACTGAATAGATATAAAGAAGCAGAGATCTATCTATCTATCTATCTATCTATCTATCTATCTATCTATATTTATATTGTTTAATTACTTTTTGGTTATAATAAAATTTGATCAGTGCATATTTATATAAAAGTCTGTTTAATTATATTGAATAACTTTTGAATATTTTACATTTGTAAACTAATTATGGAATATATATATATATATATATATATATATATATATATATATATATATATATTTAAAATGTGTTTATTTAAGCAGCAGATTCTCTTTTAGATATGTCAGATGAAATAAATTGCAAACATTGCGTCTGCCTATTTTTAATAAAATCCGTTTATACTCATGGATAATCTTTTGCGTGTTATAATTGAAAGATATCGGAAATGAGCTGTAAAAAATCCATTTCGGATAATTTTTACGTTCTAACGAATCCCTAAGCAATTTGTCAGCCGTTATATTTGAAGTTATATTTGAACTTTTTTACGGTAACTTTTATCAACACAGTTTTGCGGTTATTTTTTGTTACTACAACCCTCCCAAGAAGATCTCGAAAGGAGATTGAAAGTACTTGGAAACATCGCGAAATGAAAAATAAAATCATCTCTCAACGTTACAGAACGTTTCTGACATCTTTCAATTATAATACGCGAAAGATTATTATCTGTGAACGGATTTTATTAAAAATAAGCACACAAAACGTTTGCAATTTATTTAATCTGACATATATATATATATATATATATATATATATATATATATATATATATATTCATTATCTATCTATCTATCTATCTATCTATCTATCTATCTATCTATCTATCGAAAGAAATACCCTCCACATATGCATCACAAAAATACCTCCCACATAATGGTAAGACATTAGTGGCAATGGTGTCTTCATCTATCTAATATCTTACCATTATGTGGGACGTATTTGTATTTATCTATCTATGTTCGTGTCTATCTAACTGACTAAGCATTTTCTTACCCTTTGTTACATACTCTATTAAAAGTCCCTTGGCTTGTGAATAATATTTTTGTGTTTGCTCAAACCGCAACGGAAGCACTCAATTTGCCTGGGACACATATCCAACCTGATCGCCGCTCTGACCAGCCAGAGAATTTCGCTCTTCATGTCTCGCCCACGAATATAAAAGTGCGTTCTCAATTTAAAAAAATAAAAAAAGCATGAAATGGCAAAAATGACTTCATTAACTTTTATCCCGTAACTGATATTCATTGTAAACCGATTTTTTATTTGAATTTTTTCCTGCCACTCTTTCTTTCTTTCTTTCTTTCTTTCTTTCTTTCTTTCTTTCTTTCTTTCTTTTCTAAATCTTTTAAAGGATTTCTTTCTTTCTTTGTCATCGTTGCTAACACTTATTCCTTTCTTTCTTTCTTTCTTTCTTTCTTTCTTTCTTTCTTTTCATAACTTTCTTTCTTTGTCAATTTTGGTAATTTTTCATTCCTTCTTTCTTTTTTCTTTCTTCTTTCGTTCTTTTCTAAATCTTTTCAAAGATTTCTTTCTACTTCGGGATAATCTTCTGCCCAGTCAGTTATGTCTCTTTCGAGACATGATCGCCCAAAACATGTATCACGTATGTCACTTAACTGACTGACTGAATATAACAGTTGAAAATTTTAATTAAAGCTTCTACTGGGCATAAAGTGGGGGATCGGTATTCTCTTTTTATAAAGTAAGAAACTGATCCCCCACTAATTACTACGTAATAATATTATGCATCACTTCTCCCTTTAGCCATGAGTCACATAACAGGACAAATTGTGTTTTATAGCCTTGGCTGGCAACCAGTTTACCGCAGAAAGCAATGTCAATACTACGGGATAAACATCTGCCCAGTCAGTCATGTCTTTTTCGAGACATGATCGCCTAAAGAGTGTATCATGTATGGCACACAAGTGACTTACTGACTTTATAACTTCTTAAAGAAATCAAACGATATTCGAAAATATAACTTCAGCAAAACAACAACATAAGAGACATATATGACTGCCTCTTGCAATCATATAAAAACATGTCTATGCAAAAAAAGCTGAGTATCATCTACCATATATTCAAATGTGAAAGTAGAATAACATACTTTTATTACTTCAAATTAAGGCCGCAATCTGGACAATATACGCAGATGATACAGTGCTTTTTTTTTCAATTGGGGTAGATAGACTAAACTATAGCCCGGTTCACACTCCACCCACATCTATTGAACAGGTGAAGAGGCTCATCCCTTGTTTTCTGTTTAGGATGCGGTTTCCGGTTTTCTCTTTGCCAATCTTTTCACTCTTTTCTTTTTTTTTTTTTTCAATTGGAGTAGACAGACTAAACTATCGCCCGGTTCACACTCCACCCTCATCTATTGAACAGGTGAAGAGGCTCATCCCTTGTTTTCTGTTTAGGATGCGGTTTCCGGTTTTCTCTTTTCCAATCTTTTCACTCTTTTCTTTTTTTTTTTTCAATTGGAGTAGACAGACTAAACTATCGCCCGGTTCACACTCCACCCACGTCTATTAAACAGGTGTAGAGGCTCATTCCCTTGTTCCCTGCTTAGGATGTGGTTTCTGGTTTTCTCTTTTCCAATCTTTTCACTCCTTTATCTTTTTTTTTCAATTGGAGTAGATTGACTAAACTATCGCCCGGTTCAACTCCACCCACATCTATTGAACAGGTGAAGAGGCTCGTCCCTTGTTTCCTGTTTAGGATGTGGTTTCTGGTTTTCTCTTTTCCAATCTTTTCACTCCTTTATCTTTTTTTTTTCAATTGGAGTAGATTGACTAAACTATCGCCCGGTTCACACTCCACCCACGTCTACTGAACAGGTAAAGAGGCTCATCCCTTGTTCCCTGCTTAGGATGTGGTTTCCGGCTTTCTCTTTTCCAATCTTTTCACTCCTTTATCTTTTTTTTTCAATTGGAGTAGATAGACTAAACTATCGCCCGGTTCACACTCCACCCACGTCTACTGAACAGGTGTAGAGGCTCATCCCTTGTTTCCTGTTTAGGATGTGGTTTCCGGCTTTCTCTTTTCCAATCTTTTCACTCCTTTATCTTTTTTTTTTCAATTGGAGTAGATAGACTAAACTATCGCCCGGTTCACACTCCACCCACGTCTATTGAACAGGTGTAGAGGCTCATCCCTTGTTTCCTGTTTAGGATGTGGTTTCCGGCTTTCTCTTTTCCAATCTTTTCACTCCTTTATCTTTTTTTTTCAATTGGAGTAGATAGACTAAACTATCGCCCCGTTCACACTCCACCCACGTCTATTAAACAGGTGTAGAGGCTCATCCCTTGTTCCCTGCTTAGGATGTGGTTTCTGGTTTTCTCTTTTCCAATCTTTTCACTCCTTTATCTTTTTTTTTCAATTGGAGTAGATTGACTAAACTATCGCCCCGTTCACACTCCACCCACGTCTATTAAACAGGTGTAGAGGCTCATCCCTTGTTCCCTGCTTAGGATGTGGTTTCCGGCTTTCTCTTTTCCAATCTTTTCACTCCTTTATCTTTTTTTTTTTTCGATTAGAGTTGACTAAACTATCGCCCGGTTCACACTCCACCCACGTCTATTGTACAGGTGTAGAGGCTCATCCCTTGTTCCCTGCTTAGGATGTGGTTTCCGGCTTTCTCTTTTCCAATCTTTTCACTCCTTTATCTTTTTTTTTCGATTGGAGTAGACTAAACTATCGCCCGGTTCACACTCCACCCACGTCTATTGTACAGGTGTAGAGGCTCATCCCTTGTTCCCTGTTTATGATGTGGTTTCCGGCTTTCTTTTTACCAAATCTTTTCACTCTCAAGTAGCCCCCTGCACATCAGTGGCGTTACTGCCTTGCTTGGGGTGATATGATAAAAAAAAAAGAGATACAGAAATGAAAGTACAAAACTTCTAACCGGAAGTAGTTATAGAAAGCGGAAGTAAAGGACTACATATCAACTACAAAAGAAACTGAATGCATGGTGACTAGTAAAACAGCATGTCCAGTTACAAGTTGGGTTGTGAGAAATATATTCACATAGCTTAGCGCTTAAGCAGTGAAAGGAAATTATCAAACATAACAAGACATACCTGGTATAGAAAAAACAATTTATTTGTCTTGCAAAAATATGCTGAATTTTGCTGCTACAGAGTAGCTTGGTATAGTCTCTTTTCTCTGCTTAGCTTGGTATAGTATCCTCCGTCTAGGAGTGGGATGAAAAAGACACAAGGAACTGCGATCCGCGACGTACAGGAACTATCTTCTGGGACAGCTTCTTTCACAGTTTCTTATCTTGGTATAAGATGATAGTGCTTAGAGAATTTTTCTCTAGGAAGGCAAGGCTTTGCCCATAGGGTATCCTTTTTAAGGTAAGAAGGGTAACAAGAGATTTTCTCTGTTACAAAGTTGTGGCATTAGCCTAAAAGATTACAAAGAATTGGTAAGATGGTCTCGATATAGCGAGACAAGTGGGCGCCAATTTAGGCCCTGCTGCAACAAAAATCCGGAGCGGCACAATACGTCCGATACTGTTCGTGCTAGCTGAAAAAAGGAGAGAACAAAACCATCAGAAAAAAAACATAAAACCTCTGGTAAAGCCCGCCTAAAGTTCAAAACGAGGTTCGGGTTAAATCAGCCAATCAGGAGACCCGTTACATCTGTAAATTTCCGACAGGGTGTACTAAAATCAAACAGGTTCAGAAATTTAAATACCTGAGATGGGTTCTGGCAGAGGACAGAAAGTGCTGTACGGAGATCCGAAGGCGTATTAGCATGGCTAAGCATGCATTCCAGATTAAAAGATAGAAAAATTTCAAATCGAATCTTATTTTTTTTTCATCAGAGCTGATATTTTATCATCCAAATATTGGCTTCCGGTAAGAACATTTCTGCCTGATTTGCTTTGAATTTTACCCAACCACATTTCATTTACGTAACAAATTATGAAATCTCAAAAGAGTTAATAATTCCTATAAAAATCTTAATTAACCCGAGAACACTAACCAGGGGTACATATTCTTCATTCTTCATGTGCCGTGTCCCTTCAGGACGTAAGCGATCATGGACTTCCACTTGGCTCTGTCTCTTGTCACTCTCCGTAATTTTCTCTTGATATCTCTTCCAAGCCCCGCTCCGTCAACCATTTGCTCAAACCTCACAAGTACGTCTCGCGCTGCTTTTCCCTGTCTCTCCTTCCATTTATCCGACCTGTGAGTATCAAGTTCTCCAGGCCCTCCTTCTTCATTACGTGTCCCAGGAAGCTCATTTGTTTCTTCCTGATATTTATCATCAGTTTTCTTCTTGTTTGTATCGTTTCCAACACCTTATCGTTGCACACGTGCTTTGTCCGTGGTATCTTCAGCATCCTTCCGTAAAACCACACTTCTGCTGCCTCAAGCCTCTCCTTCATCTTTGATGAGATCGTTCAACATTCACTTCCATATAGAAGGACTCGTATCACGTGGCAATCCAGCACTCTTCTTTGTTTCTAATGAGATTTTCCTGTCTTTCAGTACTCTGGTTAACTTCTGAAATGCGTCTTTGGTCATGCCAATGCGTCTTTGGATCTCCATGTCTCACTTTCCATCCTCTGTCAAAACACTTCCCAACTATTTGAATTTTTACTTGTTTTATTTTATATTTTCCAAATTGCAGTTGGTATATTGGTCTCCTCTTTTTGCTGATGACCCATGCATTCAGTTTTCTTGAGGTTTATGCTTAACCCTTCTTCCAGGAGTTTAAATGTAAGGTCAATAGACACCTCCTAACACACTAACCTGCTCCCATTCTATCAAACACTCTTCCCATCTGCCCAACCCTCATCCTCGCTATCCTTACTCATCTGTCACCTTCCTCCTGACATTCCCTATGTCTAACCACTCCTCCTTTTTACCTTCCCCTATGTAGCCCCATGCGCAATAGTGGCAGTGGAATGCCTTGCTTGGGGTGAGATGATTAAAAAAAAAGATTCTCCAACTTGCAGTTGATATATTGGTCTCCTCTTTTTGCTGATGACCCATGCATTCAGTTTTCTTGAGGTTTATGCTTAACACTTTCTTTTCACTTTACCTACCGTAAATGACGCCATTTTAATTACAATTTAATTAAATATTCAGTACCTGATTTTCTTACTAAAATAACGTTTTTCAGTTTCTATTAATGTTCACTCAAAGTACAAATTTTGAAGAGCCAGTATAATCAAAATTTATATTTAATAGTTTTTTTGATATTTTCAAAACGGGTATGATATACCCATAGTTAGTAGTGATGCAATTTAATTGATGGTTCGTCTTCCAAGCTTAATAGAAACCAATCAGTTGACACGACAAATTAAGGAGACTCCAATGAAAGACTGGAGAACTCAAATTATAGACAAAGGTATTCATTGGCCGACACACGACATTCGCGTTTTACAAGCAATTACGGAGACTCCTATGAAAGACGATAACAAATCTTGTTTCAAATGATCAGACATCTTTATTTGTCGAAATTCAAAAGAAATTTGAATGACATCGAAGTTTGTGTACAATTAACCATAAAGTAAATGTCATTTTTCAGATTAAAGAACCATTAATGATAGAATAAAGCCATCATATGTATAATGGAAAAACATTGCTAATGATCTATTTAAACTTATTTATTAATGGAACTTTGTCTGTGTGTGTGTGTGTGTGTGTCCCTTACCTATAGACTCCGAAACGGCTGAACCGATTTTCTTGAAAATTTACACAGTTGTACTATACGCGTCTGTAAGTATTCTTAGCTAGGTTTTGTGTCGATGTACCCCCGCATAAATATCGACAATCGATAATCGAAAAAATCGGGTTATAGAAGGAGTTGTCCGATTTTAATGAAATTTGATATACTCATAGACAAAGACATAAGGAACGATATTCAGAAGTTTCAAGGTTGCAGTTCTATCCTTGGATGACTTATTTGACTCCGATATTAGAAATCGATACCCCGATATCCTACCGGGTCTGATCAAAATCAGTTTTTCAGCCTTTTTGTTTTAGTTTTTGCTTCGGGTTTAGCTCTAAGTAGGTATAATTGTAGTTCTTAGTCTCAGCCATGATACCATTTACTCAGAGGACTTATTTAGCCTTCAAAATTCAGTTTACGACGAAAAAAACTTATTTGATATCGATACCAGAAATCAAACTTTGACTTACATCCATTCATTTTTCTTTCAGTCTACGGTTTCTCTTTAACTGGAAACAACTATTGCTTTTTAGTCTTTCGTGCCAACGTCCAAAGAATCTGAGCTCCAGGACAATGGCTTAGTTTTGAAGCTTTCATTACGCCCGAGCAACGCCGGGCTATACTGCTAGTATGAATATAACGAACAAGACTGGAATTTGAATTTTAGTTTTTGTTTCGGGATTGGCTCTAAGTAGGTATAATTTTTCTTTCAGTCTACGGTTTTGCTTTAACTGAAAATAACTATTGCTTTTTAGTCTTTCGTGCCAACGTCCAATAAGTCTGAGCTTCAGGACCATGGATTAGTTTTAAAGCATTCATTACACCCGAGCAACGCCTGGCTATACTGCTAGTTTAACTATAAGAATGCTTTGATAATCAGAAAGAAAGGTATTCTCATGGGTCATGAATCAATGTAAGAATTACGGAAGAATGGGGTATTATATATATATATATATATATATATATATATATATATATATATATATATATAATGGAATGTATTGCTGGTGATTTTATTATAAAATATTATTGAAAATCGGAAAGGAAGTTATTGGCTTTGGTCAGGAATGAATGCAAGCATTACTGATAGAATAGGGTTATTATATTTATATTGATAATGATTTTTCTTAGAAATTGCGTTGGAAATTCACGAAGAAAGGGATTGTCATTGGTGAAGCATCACTAGGATATTATACAAAAATATAAATGAATTGTTAGGCTATTAGGTAGACAATGTAAACGTATTGGTAATTATTTTACGTTAGGATTTGTCAGCGGTTAGGAATTCAGACAAAACTTATTGATACATTATGTCAACTTTTTCTCTCATTGCCATATCGCTTTTCTTCCATGAAATGTAATTGCTAAAACTTATTATGGCCTTGGTGCCAGATATCTGCTCTTGAGACAAGATCCAAACCAGCTGGTTACAGAAGATACGCTCTATAATTTTTTAAAAAGTACACCTGGCTGGGTGTTCGGCATTGCAATGTTTCCACCCAAGCCCGTTTCATCTGCCATGATGTAGTTCTCACCAATCACCGGAAATGAGCAGCAAACACCGATACGCGACGGGCGTGTCGCCACAAATATCTTACCCCTTGGGAATAATTAAAAAGTCGTAATTATCGGCAATGAAACGCTTGGCGGTGCCCTTGTGGGCATTACACTTTTACCATTTACTGCATGGACAAGGTATTTAGCCATTACCTTGACAATGAAACGGTTTTTCTGTTATTAGTTATGCTGAATTATACTTCAAGTCTTTATTTCATGCGCGAGGAAATGGCTCAGCATTCACTACCATATAAAAGGACGGATATCAAGCAACAGTTCAGTACTCTTTTCTTTGTTTCTGTTGCTTCGTCTCTTCTTCATCTTTGAAGAGATTGTCCAGCATTCACTGCCATATCGGAGGACTGATATTACGTAACATTTCAGTACTCTTTTCTTTGTTTCTGTTGCTTCATGTCTCTTTTTCATCTGTGAGGAGAATGTTCCAGCATTCACTGCCATATAAGAGGACTTATATCACGTAACATTCTAGTACTCTTTTCTTTGTTTCTGTTGCTTCAAGTTTCTTTTTCATCTGTGAGGAGATTGTCCAGCATTCACTGTCATATAGGAGCACTTATATCACGTAACAGTCTAGTATTCTTTTCATTGTTTCTGTTGCTTCGAGTCTCTTATGCATCTTTGAAGAGATTGTCCAGCATTCACTGTCATATAAGCGAACAGAGATCACGTAACAGTCTAGTATTCTTTTCTTTGTTTCCTTTGCTTCGAGTCTCTACTTCATCTTTAAAGAGATTGTCCAGCATTCACTGCCATATATGAGGACTGATATTACGTAACAGTCTAGTACTCTTTTCTTTGTTTCTGTTGCTTCAAGTCTCTTTTTCATCTGTGAGGAGATTGTCCAGCATTCACTGTCATATAGGAGCACTTATATCACGTAACAGTCTAGTATTCTTTTCATTGTTTCTGTTGCTTCGAGTCTCTTATGCATCTTTGAAGAGATTGTCCAGCATTCACTGTCATATAAGCGAACAGAGATCACGTAACAGTCTAGTATTCTTTTCTTTGTTTCCTTTGCTTCGAGTCTCTACTTCATCTTTAAAGAGATTGTCCAGCAGTCACTGCCATATATGAGGACTGATATTACGTAACAGTCTAGTACTCTTTTCTTTGTTTCCTTTGCTTCAAGTCTTTTTTTTTCATCTTTGTGGAGATTGTCTACCATTCACTGCCATATAGGAGGACTGTTGTAATTATTTTTTATTCAGTCAAATTATTTCGGTCATTCATGAATCTAACACGCAAGACCATCAGGGTCCTGCATTAATATCAGTGGGAGAACATACTGCGTCGTAACATAGCCGGTCAATGTAGGTTGTTTTTAGGCTACATGTCCAAAGCAGTAGATCACTTGTTTGAATTTCAGTGGTTGGAAGATTAATTTGAATAGGCGTAGGATTAATTTGGTTGGAAAAAGGTGTAGTTTAAAAATAATAAAAGTGAAAAAAACATTTAAATAAAAAAAAAAAGAAACCGAAACGTTTACACTTAAAAAAATCCATTCTCCAGACATGTATATCTTTTCATCTTACCTTCTCGAGTTCGATTGCATAGTTCGAACTTTTTTTTAATGAGGTTCTCAGGATTTGCCTTTATCCTTGTCAGTTATGCAGTTGGCCATGTTAGTTTCTATAATATTCTAGATTTATGGGCTTGAGCTAGTGGATGAAGGAACGAGGGTTGCATGGTTTAACAGGAGAAAGCATGCTAAGAGCCACCAGGTATAGGGAGACGTGGAAAGCCATGATCGCCTACGTCCTGAAAGGACAGGGTACATAGAAGAAGAATATGCCAACTGTTTATGAGAAATTATAATGTGAGTATAAAGTGGGGGATCAATTCTATATTATAAGCAATATATAAACTGATCCCTCATTATGTGGCCGTGCTAGTTTCTATACATTTATATTCTAATATTATGGGCTTGAGCTAGTGGATGAAGGAACGAGGGTTGCATGGTTTAACAGGAGAAAGCGTGCTAAGAGCCACCAGGGATAGGGAGAGGTGGAAAGCCATGATCGCCTACGTCCTGAAAGGACAGGGCACATAGAAGAAGAATATGCCAACTGTTTATAAGAAATTATAATGTGAGTATAAAGTGGGGGATCAATTCTATATTATAAGCAATATATAAACTGATCCCTCATTTTGTGGCCATGCTAGTTTCTATACATTTATATTCTAATATTATGGGCTTGAGCTAGTGGATGAAGGAACGAGGGTTGCATGGTTTAACAGGAGAAAGCATGCTAAGAGCCACCAGGTATAGGGAGACGTGGAAAGCCATGATCGCCTACGTCATGAAAGGACAGGGCACATAGAAGAAGAATGATTTTTTGTTTGAAATTGCATTGGACATCACGAAGAAAGGGATTGTCACTGGTCGAGCGTCCCTAGGATATTATATAAAAATATAAATGAATTTTAACTTCTAGATTTCGTTTGTATAGTTCGATTTTTTTTTTTAATGAGGTTCTCAGGGTTTGCCTTTATCCTTGTCAGTTATGCTGAAATATGCCTTTCGCCGCTTTTAATAACTCCATTTCACAAAGCTGAGTATCGTTTACCATGTATTCAACTGTGAAAGCAGAATAACATATTTTCATCAATGTTTGGAAACGTATCCCGAATTGATTGCCTTTGACTTGATCAAATTTTTCTGTGTAGGTTGTGGGGAGTCAACAAAACACAGTTAATGTCACGTGTTTCCGATTTGTTAAATTACAGCGGTGCCGATCACCGGAAGTTAAGCTATGGCAGTAAGAGCCGAGTCAGAGTATAGAACACAACAGATTGCTGATCTATTCTATGTTCTATACACTTGTTTATGTTACAGAATATGTACGCTGGTCCATAATGGCAAACTACTGGTCTGAAGAAACTGAGGAAAATGTTTGAGTTTGAGTTTTGTTTAACGGCATATCAACACCTCAGTGGGTTATTTCATACCAAAAAGATGTCGTTTTAAGTTACGTTTTAATTTTTTTTTCAATGTTCGGTAACAGGTGTTTACTCGTGCAAGCAGACTGGCAACTGGGTCCCACCCATTCACAGTCAGGTTAGCCAAATGCAGACGACAATTCTACTCCTGCAGCTTCTTCTCTCGCACTTCCCGCCTGTGGAACTCGCTCCCATATTCTTGATTTCCTGACGGCTACAACCTCCAGAAATTTAAATGCAAAGTTAATACTCATCTACTAACCACTGACCTCTAGCTCTCTCACCTCCCCTGTATAACCTTCCCTTTCTCTCCACCTATGTATCTGTCATCGCACCTGCTTTCTCAGCTTTCTATTGTTCCTTTCTAACTAGCTTGTACTCCTCACTCTTTTCTAATTAATCTTTTTACATTTATGTAGGCCCCTGCACATCAGTGGCGTTTCCGCCTTGCTCGGGGTGAAATGATTAAAAAAATAGAAATAATTAGAAGGTTGATTTAATCAAATTTTAATGAACATTTTATGTTTTTATTCTTTTTTATTTTAGAAAACTGAAAATCTCTTCTAATTTTGTATTCAAAAATGTTTTGCTGAGAATCATTTCTTTTCATTCAAAAATGTGGTAATAATTTTTCTTCAAAAATCTATTGTTGGTAATATTTTTTCTTAAAATATGTATATTTTTCTATAAAAGTCTATGTTTATGTATATATGTCTATAAAAGTGTATTTATATACTTTCATAGTGTTTTGACCCCAGTTTGGGGGATAGCTATTTGCCCATAGTTGGGGCCCTAACAAGTGCTGCCACTCCGGGTTAGGGTGGTCCTGGGAACAACAGCATTTAAGAGGTGGTTCCATGCTCCTCACAATCTTCTAATCAAAGGCCTTGCTGCCAGATGCAGTTTACCGTCATGCCAAGGACCAAAACTGAGGAGAGAGAAATTTTGACAGTGCTGGATTGCCATTGTTTTAGTTTTTACGACAAGAACAAAAAAAGTGCGAAGACTGAAAAAAGCTGTAAGAGTTTCATGGGCGAAAATCCCTACCGCAACCAACATGTGAGAATGAATTTTTAGCTAAGGAGTTGACATGAGTCCTTCTAACGGTCTCTCTCTTCCTCGGGCTTCCATCTAGAAACGATGTTACAGCTCAGTCAGTTAAGTGCCATATGTGATACACGCTTGGGCGATCATGTCTCTTTTGACACATGACTGACTAGACAGAAGATTTTCCCGCAGTCGGTTGCCATTACTTTCTGTGGTAGACTGGTTTTCAACCAAGGCTATATAACTCAATCTGTCCTGTTATTTGACTCATAGCTAGAGGGAATAGTAATTAGTGGGGGATCAGTTTATTACTTCAAACAATAGAAAACCGATCCCCCACTTTATGACCAGTAGAAGCCTTAATCATGATTCCAACTATTATATTCAGTCCGTCAGTTAGATGCCATACGTGATACACGTTTGGGCGATCATGTCTCGAAAGAGACATGACTGACTGAGCAGTAGATTTTCCCGCAGTAGGTTGCCATTACTTTCTGTGGTAGACTGGTTGCCAACCAAGACTATAAAACAAAATCTGTCTTATTATTTAACTATTTAATCGCTATTGGGAGATAAGATACATTATTTTTTCCCCAAGGTATTATTGCGTATTCTGAGCCGATATCCATAACACCATAAACGCACACAGACGTAAAGACAGGTAAAATGTAAAAAGCCAAACTTAATAGCAAATATAATATTTTTTATAAAATCAAATTGATCTTGAAAATATTGTTCAAGCAGTTGTTGACTGGGGTAAGAATTGTTTTGTTTATTTTAAGGCTTCTAAAATGAAAGTGCATATTTTAACAACATCAGTTAAAAATCAATAAAAGTAAATCAATGTTTAAATTAAAAAAGAAAATTCTACTTTTTTTACACATAATAATTCCACTATCCTTATAAGCAAAACTTTCCATCATACCTTGGAATTGTTTCAAACCTTTGTTTCCATCTTGGTTGATAAAGGTGTTATAATAGACACAACGTTTCGACCAACTACCCTGTAGTCATCATTAGGAGTCCATAGATTGGCTGATGGGGATTATCTTTCTGATTACTGCGAAATATACTGTGAAATCAATTATTGTTCTTTCATGTTAAAATTAGGTTCGCCACAGATCGAACTCATAACCACTGGATAATACTAACACTGGTATACTACAACTACTATATCCACTACGCCACCATTCCTAAGAAGGTTAGTAGTGTATTTTTAGTGGTTTTGGTGTATCTGACACTAAAAGGTTCCAAAAATACACCACTAAAGTCCTCCGGTACGGTGGCGTAGTGTTATACATGTGCTAGTACCATCTTGTGGTCATGAGTTCGATCCTTGGACCTGGTAGTGGCTTAATTAAAAAATTAAAAACTGCCAACCTCATTTTAAATAATAATAATAATAATAATAATAATTTAAACTGCAGAGAACCAGTGTCGTTTACCAATTTATATGTCCTTTGGAAGAAATGTGTTTCACAATTATCCAAATTCCTAAACAATTACATTGGCTACAGTCAGTCAGTTAAAGTGCCAAACGTGAAACACGCTTGGGCGATCATGTCTCGAAAGCGACATGACTGACTGGGCAGAAGATTATCCCGCAGTATGTTGTCATTGCTTTCTGCGGTAGACTGGTTGCCAGACAAGGCTATAGAACCCAGTCTGTCCTGTTATTTAACCCATAACTGGAAGGAAGAAACGGATCAATATCTTTCCCAAGGGTATTTGCGCGTAAGTGAATGCAATGAATTTAACTGGAATTCGAACTCGGCTCCCCGATTTCTCGTTCCGGATCGATATCCACTGTACCACAACATTGGCTACACCACCACAAAATTGCACCTTTCTCACAACAGTTTTCTCCAATCTCATATAAATACACATCGAGATCTTCTTCGTTGATAATACATACATAATAGCATCCTCCACATGCAAAAGAAGATTAAAAATAATGGAGGTATTACTAATAAAAAAATTCTACACTAAATAACATTAATTATGAACACGGTAACAATGTGCTTACCGTGTTCGGAACTTAACATACACAATACCCTATATGCATAAACTTTACATATGTTTATTTACAAATATTCAAAATTAATTCTTGATCATGGCTAAAAGTATAGTCGAAACCGCTGAAAAGGAAAAAAACCCTTGGGCAGTTCTTATATAATTTGAGTTCTGAAAAAAAATATCATAAGAATATATGAAAAATTATATAAAAACTTAATGATAATACCTTGACTGTCATTTTTAATGAAACCTGCACACACACACACACACACACACACATATATATATATATATATATTGTTGTGGGGTATTGCCCACATAAGATAATGGACTCGTCATAGGACTGTATGTAGCTGAGGGTTATTAACGCTTGGTGTGTTGCGAAGACTCTGCGCCTCTGCAACTATGACACTGTCAGCCCTCTGCCTTCGGGTGGAGGGCGCTCTCTGTTTCCGAGCAGAGAGCAATAACCCAGTCGTGGTTCCGCCGAAGGGTAGAAGCACGACTGGGCAAAAATAGACAGACACTTTTTGGCCGGACCATATAGCCCGGAAATCCCAGTCATAACTGACCATGTGTCACATGTTGCCCTTATTGGGAGGGACAACTAAATATAGTTGCTGTGACTCTGTGCAGACTCTAGTAGCGTTCAGGGTTCTGTTTTGGCTTTTCTATGTGTATATCTTGTATCGTTGTCTTGTTTTGTCTAATATATGTCTAAACCTACATTGGTGTTTGTCTTATTATTGATGATCCTAAATTAGGTCCACATTATATATATATGCAATATTTACGCTCTCACACCCTGATTGAGCACTCTGGAAGAATGGTAGACTTTGAAAAACAGTAGCTACCCTGGCATCTACGCATCGCTCATTCAGTAAAATGAATTAGAGCACGCTGGCTATTGGGCGCGTATAATGATAATATATACGTAAAAAAGTCTGCCTTCTTCCACCGAACGCCCATAGCCCAGAGGTAAAATCGCCGATTGACGCCAATTAGGTCGGGTTTCAATCATGGGTTAAAAAGCAATCGGAGTCTAACCGTACTGATGAGCTGTGATAGAGCGAAACAGATCTGTCTGCGGATGACAATATATATATATATATATATATATATATATATATATATATATTAGTCATCCACATACAAGCCCGTTTCGCTGCATCACAGCTCATCAGTGTGGTTAGACATATCCACTTGCTTCTGGCCGGGATCGAAACTCGACCGATTTGGTGTCAGTCGGAGGTCTCTGTCGGTTAGGGTTGACCGTGGGTATCGGTCCATGTTGTCTGCTTGGCTGGAGCATCGGCGTCTGTGACTGTAGAAACGGATGCGGGAGTGACAGTCTTTGTTGCAGAGGTTGCATTTATGCTTTGTTTCTGGTCTATCGGAGCTGTCATTTTGCTTTCTGCGAACCCGCCTCTCCGTGGCGACTTGTATCAGTGGCTCCTCCCTTGATTTGAGTTGTCGGGTCAGGGCTTCATTTGGTCCGGTAGAGCGCTACGCTCGCTCACAAATACAAATAAAGTAATAAATATTTGAATGTGCACACAAACTTTATGGACACCCTGTATATATATTTATATATATTGTGTATCGAGGCAGCAGATAATTTTCTAAACATATACTGTTAAATATAAGAGACAATGAATCTCTTATGTTTAATCATGAACCGTTCTAAACGTCGTATTTTGGCTTTAATTTCAGGTAAAAATAAAGACATTCTCCAACATTTGGTTATTTTTTTATTAAGTTGGTTCTAAGCTTTCGGCTCACATGAGCCATCTTCAGAGAGGTTACAAGGACGTTAACATAAAAACATCCACCATCAAAGACAACTTTATCTTGTGTTGACATAAAACTTTGCTAAGCAGCGATAACAGTTACCAAAAATAGCAAACGCAGTTCGTAAATTTGTAATGCGGTTCTATGACGTCACACCGTGTGAGAGTTCGAAATGATAACAGAACCATATGTTTAAATGCAATGTAATGTGCTATGACCAGATTTAAACGTGATTTTATTAAGTGTGGGTTGTTTGGATTTAATGTAGATGGCCTCCAATATCTGAAGTTTCTTTTTACTGTGTGTATGAGTGAGGATTATTGTATTGTTGACTAAAATCTGTCTGATATTACCTACATGGCTATGTTTTTCTAAGAAATGTTGTTTAATTGTACTCTTCTCAGAAAGGTGACAGGTAAGTCTACGGGAGAGCGTGGTTGTAGTAAAACCAATATATGTAGTGGGTTTATTATTAATACCAGAGATACAATCTCTGAACGGTCATGTAAATTGATACACTACATTGGTTTTCTGTAGAGGATTTAGTTGTGTGGTTGTAGGGTAATTAGAGACTATGAGGTCAATTGTTTAACATTTTTTTATAATATATGATGAGCTTAATTTGATTATTATTATTTATTGGTTTAACATTTCTACGTATTATGTTTTTGAGAGTTTTTTCATCTTGTTTATAATTATTATGTATTAGCTTGCAATAGTATAAGTTAATTGTGTTATGTTTATTTTGACGTCCATTATTATTATTAATATTATCAATATTGTTAGAGCTATTGTTAAGTTTGTGGAGATACATTCTAATTTGTTGATCACTAACGGAGTTAGGAAATACATTATTGACAAGTGTTTGCTTAAGGTTGTGTAATTCTTTATACAATATGGATTTGGAAGAAGATATCATTTGTGTGCGTTGAATTAAGTTTTTTTTTATAACAGCTAACTTATATCGTTGGGGGTACTCACTATTATAATTAAGAAGACACGAATTTATGCTATTTGGTTTCCTATATAGAGAAGTAGTAAATCTATGTGTGCTAGAATCAATGAATACATCAAGGAATCGGATTTTGTTATTAATATTAATTCTAATATAAATTTGAGCACGGAGTGACTTTCAAATTTGTTTTTAAGTTGTGTAATTTCATCAATATTCTTAGCTAAAATGATAATATCATCTATGTATCTTACATATATAGAGGGTTTATTGTTGCCATTGATTTTGATGGTGAATTTTTTATGTTAACGTTTTTGCAACCTCTCTGAAGATGGCTCATGTAAGCCGAAAGCTTAGAACCAACATAATAAAAATTTATTCAAATGATGGGGAATTTTTGTCTTTATTTTCATCTGAAATTAAAGCTAAAATACAACGTTTAGAACGGCTTATGATTAAACATAATAGACATTTATTGTCTCTTATATTTAACAGTATATGTTTAGAACATATATATATATATATATATATATATATATGTATATATATATATATGTATATAAAGCTATATATATACACACACACACACACACACACACACATATATATATATATATATATATATATATATATATATAAATATATATATATATATATATATATATATATATATATATATATAATGGGTAAGGTGCAAAATGACTCTTAGAAACAGATAATGATGTCTTTTTACTGAAAAAGTTGTGCGGATAGGAATAAATATATTGATAAGAAATTTTATTCGATAAAGTCTCCTTCAGTTTCAATGTCAGCTTCTATGCGTTTTATATAAAGAATTACACAGAAAATACATTATTACAATATTTTTATATAAAAGTGATTACATTATTATTAAAAGAAAATTATTACATTATTTGATAAGAAATTGAAAAATTACGAAATAAAAGATCAGAAATAATACCCAGATGTAATCACATAAAAAAAATACATCTCAGTATCATACAGACCTGAAGGTATGCGTTTGAAATCCTTCATTAACTCTTCTGTAATTTTGAAACTTTCAGTGGTTTAAAAATTCCAGTCACGCGTTCGTAAAAATCCCTTTTGTACTTTTGAAAATGTTGAAAAATGAGTTATTATAAATCGTCTGAAGATAGCGAAAAGTTAAAACCAAGGTTGCGTAAAAAAATGGTTTTCTAATGAAAAACATTCAAAAGCTCTACAATATATATGTATTGAGTACTTTGTAATACATCTGTTTACTAGTCTAATTTAATTATGACCAAAAACTAATTAAAAATAATCATATATATATATATATATATATATATATATATATATATATATATGTAATTATATGGTTATGTCAATTTTTCATTGCTACATGGAAATTTCTATGTTTCGAGATTAATTCTCATCATCAGGCAATGCTGGTGTGGTTGTGCAGACGATTTACATTTAAATGACAAATACTTTCTGTTGTTTTGCCCTTCATTTTCGTTGCTGTTCTTTTCGTTTGATTTATATTTCCAACAATTTTCTCCTGATAAAATGTTGGACGAAAGGGCCTTAAGGAATGTCAATAAATTCCTTGTCTTTAAAATAGTATACAAATTTTGTACCACCAAAGATTTGTCTGTGTATATATATATATATATATATATATATATATATATATATATATATATAAACTTATTTATAAATGGAACTTTGTCTGTGTGGGTGTCCGTCATCTATAGACTCCGAAACAGCTGAACCGATTTTCTTGAAAATTTACACAGTTGTACTATAAGGGGCTGCCAGTGTTCTTAGCTAGGTTTTTTGTCGAGGAACCCCCGATAAATATCGAAAATCGATAATCGAAAAAATCGGCTTATAGAAGGAGTGGCTCGATTTTAATCAAATTTGATACACTCATAGACAAAGACATAAGAAACGATATTCAGAATTTTCAAGGTTGCAGTTCTTACAATAGTGCAGAAAATCGATAATATATATATAAAAGGCAAGATGTTTGTGTGTGTGTCTGTTTATCTGCCTGTATGTCCTTTATACAATTCCACAATTTTTTTTCGATTCTCACCAAACTTCACACAAATATTCTTTAGGCTGAGTCTGAGCTCCAGGACCATGGATTAGTTTTAAAGCTTTCATTACACCCGAGCAACGCCGGGCTATACGGCTAGTATATGAATAAATTTCTAAATCTAATAAAGTGATAAACTTAGGATTTTTTAAAAATTTGCAATAATAATAAATTGAATCTAATAGTCAATTAATAATGCTGATCTCAATTTAGTCAAATATTAATACTAATGCTCCC
>JBBBDQ010001471.1:3495000-3545000 GCA_037127315.1 Ascarosepion bandense
ATCTCAGAAATATAGAAAAATAGAATGATCTCTTATTAAACGTCGTACAAATGGCAACCAAAATGAGGACAACAGCCCGAATAATGTAAATAGTGTAAATACTACCTCATCTCAGAAATATAGACAAATAGAATGATCTATTAAACGTCGTACAAATGACAACAAAGATGAGGACAATAGTCTGAATAATGTAAATAGTGTTAATACTACCTCATAGAAATATAGACAAACAAAACACGTGTTATAGAAATATTTTATATTCAACAGTATATTCAACCACAACAGTATAGCAGGAATTCTCACCTGGAGAGTGGGGAATTCTCCTTCAGTGGTTAATTTTATTAAAGGGATGTTAAAGTCCACCATGAGTGTAAAAAGAACTCCCCCATAAAAATAGTCCATGAAAATGTATATGAGTTCTGATCAACAAAACTATCTAGACTTTTGCTATGGTATCATATTGATGTTGAACTCTCTAGCCATGCACACTAACTTATAACGTTCTCGCTCACTTCCGTTGTTTATGGAAGGAAAGTGTGTAGAGTGTGGTTGTCTCACCACACTCTACACGCATTCCTGTGCAACAGTTTTTGGCAAAAAAAAAAACAAACAAACAAACAAAAAAACAACATTCCTTCGGTCTACCCAGACACTGCTCTTTGACGATTTTTTCTATTTCAAAATGTGACAAATCTCGCCATCACCGTCAAAAAGAAGATCCAGGAATACTTCCATCAGTGAAACGACGCTGAAAAAATTGTGTGGTTTCAGAAGTGGACTACTTCGGAGATAAAGTGTTGAATTGTTATGTGTTGTAGTGTTTTTATAGCACCAGTCACGATACTTGTGGATTACTTCGAAGGAGATTAAATGTTGAATTGTTATATGTCATAGTTTTCTTTTTATGGCACAAGCCACGATACTTGGAGACTAATTCGAAGGAGATTAAATGTTGAATTGTTATGTGTCGTAGTTTTCTTTTTATGGCACCAGTCACGATACTTGGGGACTAATTCGTAGGATATTAAATGTTGAATTGTTATATTTCGTAGTTTTCGTTTTATAGCACCAGTCACGATACGTCGGGACTACTTCGAAAGAGATTAAATGTTGAATTGCTATGTGTCGTAGTTTTCTTCTTGTGGCATCAGTCACGATTATTGGGTACTAATTCGAAGGAGATTAAATGTTGAATTGTTATGCGTCGTAGTCTTTTTATAACATCAGTCACGATACTTGGAGACTAATTCGTAGGAGATTGAATGTTGAATTTTTATGTGTCGTATTTTTTTTTAAACATCAGTCGCGAGACTATTTCGTCATAACTAGTATATGTAAGCAAAAAGGAAATAAATGAAATTTTTAATGAAAAACTAAAAATTGTGTACGTGGACAAAGCCTACTTTTTTTACGCTGCAGAAAAATTAAGATAGGATTGTCCGTTTTCTGAGGATTTATTTCCTCTTTTTAATTAAGCTAATAATTTTACTTTTTTATTTTTTTTTTTTTGTAAGTTCAGGTTAAGGTCGATAAATTTTGTCTTCCATATTTCACTTTCTTCGAAGCCTGCTAATTCTATTTCCAAATTATTTATATCGAGCGAATCAAGCAGGGATTTTTTTTTTAATCATTTCACCCCGAGCAAGGCGGAAACGCCACTGATGTAAAAAGATTAATTAGAAAAGAGTGAGGAGTACAAACTAGTTAGAAAGGAACAATAGAAAGCTGAGAAAGCAGGTGCGATGACAGATACATAGGTGGAGAGAAAGGGAAGGTTATACAGGGGAGGGGAGAGAGTTAGAGGCCAGTGGTTAGTAGATGAGTATTGACTTTGCATTTAAATTTCTGGAGGTTGTAGCTGTCAGGAAAGCAAGAATACGGGAGTGAGTTTACTTCCTGGTGGGTATAAAGGCATCAGTGCCAGCTTTCACCCATGACGAGACCTCAGAGGCACAGTCATCAACTGATAGGTCAAACACTTTTCCCCAAGGGACGTCGCAGAGGAAATCGCGAAAGGCATCCCAGTCAGCTTTTTGGTAGAGGTAGGAGGTTCTATAAGTAGGGGGCTCCTGGGGGGAGTGAGATTGGAAAGAAATACTGAGGGAGACTACAGCGTGGTCGGAGTTGCCGAGAGGGCAAAGCTGCGAGACTTGACAGGCGTCAGGCGCAGAGGTGAAACATATATCTAGCAGTGAGGAATGACCCGAGGGAGTGCTTGGAAAGCGAGTGGGGAAGTCCACCACTTGCGTAAGGGATTGGGAAATAGCATGGCGTGAATGCCCGCCGGATCAGTAACGGCGTTTTCAAGCCACTCAGAGTGATAGGCATTGAGGTCTCCAAATACAAATATGTGGGCGAATGGGTAATAGGAAATAGCCTTATCTATGTCGTCAGCAATGCTATCTAGTAGGGAGCAGTCAGGAGAGGAGGGAGAACGGTAAAGAAAGAATAGGTATCTAACCGAATTGAGGAGATAGCTTAAGATAATGAAATAGTATGGGGGAATTTGATAAAGTCTAAGTTGGTATCGAGTTTTTTTTATAATCATGTTTCACCAGTAAGGCATTTTACTGCCAGTGGTGTGCAGGGGTTTATACAAAAGGAATGTCATGTGAAAGATTGACAGATTACAGGGGATGTCAAAAAGAGAGTATGAGAAAGAAAAGAATACTGATGAGAGTGGGGTGGACGGAGAAAAAAGCATGAGAGAGAGGATGTAAGTTAGTGAGACAGGAGATGACTATTGACTTTACATTTAAATTCTTGGAGATTTTAGCTGTCGAGGAAGGGAATTCCACAGGCAGGAAGTTTAAGAAAAGAAGCTGAGGAGTAGAATTTGCATTTACAATTTATCGGTTTCACAGTAAAAGGGTGGGGCCTAGTTGCTAATCTTGTGGCTCGAGGAAATTCATACACAGGGGTCACCAGAGAGCTAAGTTCATCGGAGCAGAAGCCGTAAAAGTATTTGTAGAAGCCGTAAAAGTATTTGTAGAAGAGACACTGGGAAGCCACATTGCGCCGGTGAGAAAGCGACTGTATTCTAGCTGTTAATTCGGGATCGATCACATTACAGATTCTCCGTGGGTTTTGGTCGAGGATACCGAGGTGGATAGCAGGAGCACCCGACCAGATATGGCAGCAATATTCAATACACGGGATCGGAAAGCATCTTTGAATGTTAACGCCTTCAAAACGAAACTGCTTTCTTTTAATCGCCGAGGAAACTATCTTAACTTTCCATCAATATCGCTGATGCTAACCTCCAAAAAATGATTCCTTGCGTTTTTTACTGACACGAAGTGGAAAGATAATAAACAGAAAATAAGGAGTAGGTAGACTAAACTATCGCCCGGTTCACACTTCACCCACGTCTATTGAACAGGTGAAGAGGCTCATCCCTAGTTTCCTGTTTAGGATGCGGTTTCCGGTTTTCTCTTTTCCAATCTTTTCACTCTTTTCCTTTATTTTTATTTTTATTTTTTTTTCAATTGGAGTAGATAGACTAAACTATCGCCCGGTTCACACTCCACCCACGTCTATTGAACAGGTGAAGAGGCTCATGCCTTGTTCCCTGTTTAGGATGCAGTTTCCGGTTTTCTCTTTTCCAATCTTTTCACTTTTCTTTATTTTTTTTCAATTGGAGTAGATAGACTAAACTATCGCCCGGTTCACACTCCACCCACGTCTATTGAACAGGTGAAGAGGCTCATGCCTAGTTTCCTGTTTAGGATGCAGGTTTCCGGTTTTCTCTTTTCCAATCTTTTCACTCTTTTCCTTTATTTTTATTTTTATTTTTTTTCAATTGGAGTAGATAGACTAAACTATCGCCCGGTTCACACTCCACCCACGTCTATTGAACAGGTGAAGAGGCTCATGCCTTGTTCCCTGTTTAGGATGCCGTTTCCGGTTTTCTCTTTTCCAATCTTTTCACTTTTCTTTATTTTTTTTCAATTGGAGTAGATAGACTAAACTATCGCCCGGTTCACACTCCACCCACATCTATTGAACAGGTGAAGAGGCTCATCCCTAGTTTCCTGTTTTGGATGCGGTTTCCGGTTTTCTCTTTTCCAATCTTTTCACTTTTCTTTATTTTTTTTCAATTGGAGTAGATAGACTAAACTATCGCCCGGTTCACACTCCACCCACGTCTATTGAACAGGTGAAGAGGCTCATGCCTAGTTTCCTGTTTAGGATGCGGTTTCCGGTTTTCTCTTTTCCAATCTTTTCACTCTTTTCCTTTATTTTTATTTTTATTTTTTTTTATTGGAGTAGATAGACTAAACTATCGCCCGGTTCACACTCCACCCACGTCTATTGAACAGGTGAAGAGGCTCATGCCTTGTTCCCTGTTTAGGATGCAGTTTCCGGTTTTCTCTTTTCCAATCTTTTCACTTTTCTTTATTTTTTTTCAATTGGAGTAGATAGACTAAACTATCGCCCGGTTCACACTCCACCCACATCTATTGAACAGGTGAAGAGGCTCATCCCTAGTTTCCTGTTTTGGATGCGGTTTCCGGTTTTCTCTTTTCCAATCTTTTCACTTTTCTTTATTTTTTTTCAATTGGAGTAGATAGACTAAACTATCGCCCGGTTCACACTCCACCCACATCTATTGAACAGGTGAAGAGGCTCATCCCTAGTTTCCTGTCTTGGATGCGGTTTCCGGTTTTCTCTTTTCCAATCTTTTCACTTTTCTTTATTTTTTTTCAATTGGAGTAGATAGACTAAACTATCGCCCGGTTCACACTCCACCCACGTCTATTGAACAGGTGAAGAGGCTCATCCCTTGTTCCCTGGTTAGGATGTGGTTTCCGGTTTCCGGTTTTTTCTTTTCCAATCTTTTCACTTTTCTTTATTTTTTTTCAATTGGAGTAGGTAGACTAAACTATCGCCCGGTTCACACTCCACCCACGTCTATTGAACAGGTGAAGAGGCTCATCCCTTGTTCCCTGGTTAGGATGTGGTTTCCGGTTTCCGGTTTTCTCTTTTCCAATCTTTTCACTTTTCTTTATTTTTTTTCAATTGGAGTAGATAGACTAAACTATCGCCCGGTTCACACTCCACCCACATCTATTGAACAGGTGAAGAGGCTCATCCCTAGTTTCCTGTTTAGGATGCGGATTCCGGTTTCCGGTTTTTTCTTTTCCAATCTTTTCACTTTTCTTTATTTTTTTTTAATTGGAGTAGGTAGACTAAACTAGCGCCCGGTTCACACTCCACCCACGTCTATTGAACAGGTGAAGAGGCTCATCCCTTGTTCCCTGGTTAGGATGTGGTTTCCGACTTTCTCTTTTCCAATCTTTTTACTCTTAAGCATCAGTGGCTTTATCGCCTTTCTCGGGGTGATACGATAAAAAAAAAAAAGATAGTGAACAATTATAGTTGCCGGGTTATTTTTGTTAGTCTCAAATCTGACATAATCATAAGTGGATCACTCATATGTTGACCGGTGTTTTTTTTTTTTTGTGACGATGTTCACTCTATACAAGGCCTAAAAGCCACTCGAGGTAGGGTATTGTAGCGTACGAAGCATAGCTTATGCGTATGTGTGTGGAATCTAACGGTTGGAGCTAGACTTATAAATAATGGATATCGGAGAAGCACCCTCTTGGGAATCGGTTCTCCAGGGCAGCTGTTCGTGATACCGTCATCTGGATGCTATTGATTTATGAAATTTATTATGAAGTGATTTTCTGTTTTTTGTCTTAGATTGATTGGAAAATTGTTTTGTACTGTTCTGTACTATTAACTCAGATTACTGTCCACAACTGTTTTAGATTGTCAAGTTCGAAATAGTTATTTATTCTTTTTGATCACTTTTTAGATTCTCTCCAAAGAATTCCAAAGAAACGAAATCCAGCATCTATTGTCTTTTCTTGAATTACGTGTATGAACTCATTAAGCTGTTCATGGCATATATATATATCTCAGCATGCGGTGTAGATAAAGAAGAATCCAAAGGAATATCCTGTACATACAGTGGTAGGATAACTCTCTAAGAGATCTCTAAATAAATACATATAGAGCAAATAAAAGAAACATTAATACAGACACGTTATTTCATGGTAAATCGGAAGTGTGGGCCTATTTTCAGGCGAACCATCATCAGCATTCGTCTTTATTGTACAGAAGATTTTACACAATTTTACACAAATCTTCTGTACAATATACTTCCGATTTACCATGAAATAATGTGTCTGCCTTAATTTTTCTTATATATATATATATATATATATATATATATATATATCAGCATGCGGTGTAGATATAGAAGAATCCAGAGGAATATC
Source organism: Ascarosepion bandense (assembly GCA_037127315.1). NCBI lineage: Eukaryota > Metazoa > Mollusca > Cephalopoda > Sepiida > Sepiidae > Ascarosepion > Ascarosepion bandense. The sequence goes on from JBBBDQ010001471.1 coordinate 3,501,291, forward strand.
CTGTGCATACAGTGGTAGGATAACTCTCTAAGAGATCTCTAAATATATGTATGTAAATACATATAGAGCAAACATAATAAAAATTAAGGCAGATACGTTATTTCATTGTAAATCGGAAGTATAGTCCTATCCTCTGTACAATAAAGACGGAAGCTGATGATGGTTTGCCTGAAATAGGCCCACACTTCCGATATACCATGAAATAACGTGTTTGTTTTAGTTTTTTCTTTTATATATATATGCAGTGTAGATATAGAAGAATCCAAAGGAGTATCCTGTATATAAGGTAGTAGGATAACTTACTAGGAGAGCTCTGAATATATATGTATATAAATACAAATATACGTAAATATATAAATATATATAAAGCAAATATACGTAAAATTAAGACAGACACGTTTTTCCATTATCAAGTGAAAGTGTAGGTCTATTTCAGGCGAACCATCTTCAGCATCCGTCTTTATTATACAGAGGATTTTACACGAATGTAAAATCTTCTGTATAATCAAGACGGAAGCTGAAGATATTTCGCCTGAAATAGACCTATACTTTCACTTGATAATGGAATAACGTGTCTGTCTTAATTTTACGTATATATATATAGATGTATGTGTGTGTGTGTGTGTGTGTGCGCACGCGCGTTATGTCTTGAAGGCTGTCACAATGCGTTGAGTAAAATAAAGGAAGGTAAAGAAGTTTTTGGGTATTACCTATTTATTAAACATTAATATTTCGAGATCAAAATCTCATCTTCAGAATGGCAGAGAAGCTTTTGACTGTCTGGGTATCTTCACGGCCTTTCAAAAAATCCCTATTCCTGGCTGTCTGCTGCTGCTGTATGTGTGTGTGTGTGTGTGTGTGTGTGTGTGTGTGTGTGTGTGTGTGTGTGTGTGTGTTCTAGTTGGGGCCCTTTGGGTCTGATGATATCATTCTGCTTGTATGTGTGGTTTATCTTAGTGTGATCTGACCGTTACCTTGACTCTTTGACCGGGCTGAAGAGGATCAGTTTCATTACTGTTGTTTTATCTATCTGATTTATCTGGTGGTGTGTGCGTATCCGTGACTATGTCATGTGTGCGTGTCTATGTGCGCGTGATTATTGTAATTTATTTTACTTTATTTTATGTGCGTGTGTGTGTATGCTTTCCGGTGTGCGGTATGTTATAGGCACCTCCGCTACTTTGCCGGGAGTGGGGAAAAACATAGCGTAAAATTATTTGTTCATATATATATATATATATATATATATATATATATTTTATAATTTTTTAACCTATAGGATTGTTATTATTGTTATTTTAATTTTGCCGGGCGGGGGGTGGATAAGATATCGTAAAATTATTTGTTTATTTTTTATTTTTTAATTTTTTTTATCCTATAGGATTGTTGCTATTATTATTTATTATCCTCTCTAATAAACAGTATAATGAAAAAAGGCTTTATGAATTTTTGTTATATTCAGCGTAGGCATCAAGTCTCTATGCCGAAATATTAGAGGTACCTAGATATGTGCATGTGTTTAGTGTACACACACACACACAAACCTACACACACACACACACACACACACACACACACACACACACACACACACACACATATATATATATGTGTGCGTTAAACTGTGATATCGTGCCCGTGTGTACGAGCTTTATTATTGTGGTGAGTGTGTGTCATGTGCGTGTTAGCGTTGTCTATTCTGTTATGCAGTCTAGATTAAGCTCTTGTCGATTGTTGATCTGTGGGTGTTGTTTAGTTATTATTAGGAACTCTTTTATGCGCAGGTTCCCTAAGTTCCACTCTCTAGCCTCGATGTTGACGATTATGTTCTTGTTAGTATTTTTGCAGTTTTTAAATGTTTATGGAAGGACGACGCTTGCGTGTGTATGTGTTCTTTTATCTTAATATGTAACTGTCTTGTGGTGCTGCCAACATAGAATTCCTGGCATCTGGCGCATTGTATGCGGTACACGACATATACCTGGTGGCCGGTGCCTGCAATAGGGCAATTGGTTAGTGTGCATGTGGTGTTGTTATTTGTTTTGTGGTCGGAGTTGAGGTGTCTGCGGAGAGTGGGGCTGTAGTGGGCCATCTGTATATCCAGTCCCTCTCTACGGATAGCTCTACGTATTTTTGCTGTTAAATTTTCACTGAAGTGTGGTAGCCTCAGGAAGCAGGTGTTAGATAGGGTGTGGCGCCTTGGGCCTTCACTACCTTTCCGTTCCAGGCGACCCACAAAGGACTGTGGGTAGCAGTTTGTCTCCAGTACTTTCTTAAAACGTGCAGTGTGGGTGTTACCGTGTTCTTCTTTGCTGCACTTGTTTCGGATACGTGTGAGCTCGTTTTTGATGTAACAAGTCTTAGCTCTGAGAGGGAGGGCTGATTGATAGTGGACAAACATATCCCTGCTGGCAGGTTTCTTGTAGAAATCGGCGTGAATTCCTCCTCTTTCCGATACTTTTAGCCTGAAGTCCAGCAGTGATAGGCATCCACTGGCATCGGGGTGCTCAATTGTGAATTTTATTTTGCCGTCCATACTGATGAACGTTGCTGCCATTCTGTTCGCCTCATCGCGTGAAGATGTAAGGATGAGTATGTCATCTATGTATCTCGTGAATAAGGCGTATGAATGGTAGGTGCTGAGTGCGCGACGTTCGAGTATGCGACGGCAAGTAGTCCCGATATGCTGGACCCCATCGGAAGGCCGGTGGTCTGTTTGTAGGTGCGTCCTTGGAATGTAAAGTAGGTGTTGTCTACTATAGTTCTTAGGAGTAGGTGAATGTCCTCTGGGGTGAAGTTGTAGCAGTCTAAGCTTGAAGTGGTGATGCAATATATATATATATTCCATTTGTAAACGAGTTATTACGTGACCTAGGTTGTTACCATGAGTGGTGACTTTAGGCGATTTGCAATGTTTGAATATTGCAAATCGCTTTGAAGTTTGTCGAATTACTTTTTCTATTTTTAAATCTTTCATGAACATAATTGAATCACTCATATACTTAACGATATTTCTTAATGTAGCTATCAGGAAACTAACTGGGTACGCTATATTTTCGGCCTTGTGCCACATCTACGAGGCACTTAGAAAATCAATATTTGAATATTGCAAATCCCCTGAAGACACCACTCATGATAGAAACCTTTATCCGGTAATAACTCGTCAGCAAATGGAAAATATTTAAAAGTTCTACAATATAATTGTATTGAACACTTTTTGATATAAATGTGCACTGGTCTAACCTTATTATGAACAGAAAATAAGTAATTAAACAATCAATATATATATATATGTATAAATTTTTATTTTTTGGAATAGGTAGACTAAACTATCGCCCGGTTCACACTCCACCCACATCTATTGAACAGGTGAAGAGGCTCATCCCTTGTTCCCTGTTTAGGATGTGGTTTCCGCCTTTCTCTTTTCCAATCTTTTCACTCTTTTCTTTTTTTTTCAATTGTAGTAGATAGACTAAACAATCGTCCGGTTTACACTCCACCCACGTCTGTTGAACAGGTGAAGAGGCTCATCCCTTGTTCCCTGGTTAGGATGTGGTTTCCGCCTTTCTCTTTTCCAATCTTTTCTCTCTTTTCTTTTTTTTTTCAATTTTAGTAGATAGACTAAACAATCGCCCGGTTTACACTCCACCCACGTCTGTTGAACAGGTGAAGAGGCTCATCCCTTGTTCCCTGTTTAGGATGTGGTTTCCGCCTTTCTCTTTTCCAATCTTTTCACTCTTTTCTTTTTTTTTTCAATTGTAGTAGATAGACTAAACAATCGCCCGGTTTAGACTCCACCCACGTCTGTTGAACAGGTGAAGAGGCTCATCCCTTGTTCCCTGGTTAGGATGTGGTTTCCGCCTTTCTCTTTTCCAATCTTTTCTCTCTTTTCTTTTTTTTTCAATTGTAGTAGATAGACTAAACAATCGCCCGGTTTACACTCCACCCACGTCTGTTGAACAGGTGAAGAGGCTCATCCCTTGTTCCCTGTTTAGGATGTGGTTTCCGGCTTTCTCTTTTCCAATCTTTTCACTCTTTTCTTTTTTTTTTCAATTGTAGTAGATAGACTAAACAATCGCCCGGTTTACACTCCACCCACGTCTGTTGAACAGGTGAAGAGGCTCATCCCTTGTTCCCTGGTTAGGATGTGGTTTCCGCCTTTCTCTTTTCCAATCTTTTCTCTCTTTTCTTTTTTTTTCAATTGTAGTAGATAGACTAAACAATCGCCCGGTTTACACTCCACCCACGTCTGTTGAACAGGTGAAGAGGCTCATCCCTTGTTCCCTGTTTAGGATGTGGTTTCCGCCTTTCTCTTTTCCAATCTTTTCACTCTTTTCTTTTTTTTTCAATTGTAGTAGATAGACTAAACAATCGCCCGGTTTACACTCCACCCACGTCTGTTGAACAGGTGAAGAGGCTTATCCCTTGTTCCCTGGTTAGGATGTGGTTTCCGCCTTTCTCTTTTCCAATCTTTTCTCTCTTTTCTTTTTTTTTTCAATTGTAGTAGATAGACTAAACTATCGCCCGGTTCACACTCCACCCACATCTATTGAACAGGTGAAGAGGCTCATCCCTTGTTCCCTGTTTAGGATGTGGTTTCCGGCTTTCTCTTTTCCAATCTTTTTCAATCTTTTCACTCTTTTCTTTTTTTTTTCAATTGTAGTAGATAGACTAAACTATCGCCCGGTGCACACTCCAACCACCTCTATTGAACAGGTGAAGAGGCTCATCCTTTGTTCCCTGTTTAGTGGTTTCCGGCTTTCTCTTTTCCAATCTTTTTACTCTTACGTAGCCCCATGCGCATTAGTGGCGTAACCGCCATGCTCGGGGTGATATGATTAAAAAATAACAGTATTATTTTTTTTAAATAAATACCCGTATTTAAGTAGAAAGTCTGTTTTATTATTTAAAGTTAAACAGTGCATTACAATTTTCACTGGCTTTAAACGTTTGAGAAATCGTTTGGAAAATATATGTCTCCCGGCAGGAATCGAACCTGCAAACACTGGAGAGATGTCATCTTTAGATAGACCCACAGCAGATTTCATGGAAGACAAAGTTCAATTTCACCTTTATATAGGTATTCTCCTGATTTTCATGGAATGATTAATATCTGCTTAGATTGTATCAAAATGTAAACAAACTCAACCGAAGACAACATGAAGGAATTTAACGGAAATCCAAGAAACTGGCATTAGCCGACATATTTGAATTTTTATTTGTTTAACATTATTATTTTTAATGGACACTCTTATTTGAATGGAAAGTTAGTTTATATATATGTATATGCATTTTTCATTAAATAATATAGACAAGTTTTGTCTGTTTATTTTATGTAATTTTTTTCATATTCTCTGATAAGATTAATAGCATTATTATTAAATGTAGAAAGAAAATTACAATATTGATATATCATTTTTAATAATCAAATTTGAGCTTTCGGCTTACAGAAGTCATTTTTAAAGATGTCAAATTACATTATATATTATAAACACAGACAGCCGAGAATGAGAAACGGTTTTGTTTACATGTAAGATTCCGAAGCACCAATAAACTCGTGCATTTAAGAGGTTGGAAGCGAATGTCGCATTACAGCTCATGACGTCACGCATAACCAAGCGAGAGTGAAAACAAGAATTATTAAGTATGGGAAGCCAATAGCTTCTGTTATTAATTATAGGCATTTAAGGATATTTGCGGAGATTTCATAGTTTATCTTGTTCAGGTTAGTTTTCAAATGTTTTATGTATGTAGTTTCGAGAATTTTTAGTTTTTGTTTATTGTTTTCATGTTTAAGTATAGTTGTGTTTTCAACTAGGGATTTCCGGAATTGTGTGTGTGGCCAGGCATGTTGTTTTAAATGCCTAAAAATGCTAGAATTATCGTTCAAGTGTAGTGTCAAGCATTGTGAAAGCGAGTTTGTGGTGTGACAAACATAAATATTATTTAATTCGTTGATGATACAATCTCCCAAAGGACACTTGAATTTGTAAACTATGCTGTTTTTTTTTTTTTTTTGCAAATCGCTAACCGGGGGAAAAGAACCATTGCGAATAATTAAGTCGGATTTGCTAGGTTTAGAGTAGGATATGGTTATATCTAAGTTTATATATATATATATATATATATATATATATATATATATATATATTGTAACAAAGTTGTGGAACTCGTAGGTTTTTTAACCTGTTCATGCATTTACTTTTATACAGTGCTCGATACAAACGTAGAGCGTTATATTGTAATGGTTGTTACAATGGTTTATAAATTCATAGTATAACTACACAAAAATTTTCGCGTTTCGAAGCTAACCATGTATTTTGGTCGCCTCTCTTCGGGTGGGGAGCCGAGTTCGAATTCCAGTTGAATCCATTGTATTCACTTACGCACAAATACCCTTGGGAAAGGTATTAATCCGTCTCTTCCTTCCAGTTATGGGTTAAATAGCAGGACATATTGGGTTCTATAGCCTTGGTCGGCAACCAGTCTACCGCAGAAAGCAATGGCAACCTACTGCGGGATAATATTCTGCCCAGTCAGTCATGTCTCTTTCGAGACATGATCGCCCAAGCGTGTATCACGTATGGAACTTAACTGACTGACTCTTCGGGTGAACAAGCTGGTATCAGATATCAACTTGTTCACCCGAAGAGAGGCGACCAAAATACATGGTTAGCTTGGAAAAGCGAAAGATTTTGTGTAGTGTTACTATGAACTTATAAACCATTGTAACAACTATTACAATATATATAGTCATCCGCAGACAGATCTGTTTCGCTGTATCACAGCTCATCAGTACGGTTAGACTCCGATTGCTTCTAACCCAGGATTGAAACCCGACCGAAGTGGCGTCAGTGGGCGATTCTATCTCTGGGCTATGGGTGTTCGGTAGAAGAAGGCAGACTTTTAGCATGTATATTATCATTATACACGCCCAATAGCCAGGGTGCTCTAATTCATTAGTGAATGAGCAATGCGTACATATCAGGGTATCTACTGTTCTTCAAAGTCTACCATTCTTCTAGAGTGTTCAATCAGGGTGTGAGAGCGTAAATAGTTATATATATATATATATATATATATATATAAAGTAATTAAAAATTCCGAAATTTAATTTCGTTGGATGGTTATTTCAGCGAAAAAAATCTCGCTTCATCAGCAATGGTCATGAGTTAATTTTTAACATTTAACTTTTGATTCTTACAGACGTATAGTAAAGTTTTCTAATATCGTGCCTGCTTTTCCTCTTTCTTACGTCGTGCTAAGTAATTCAAATAAATTCACACTCCACCCACATCTATTGAACAGGTGAAGAGGCTCATCCCTTGTTCCCTGTTTAGGATGTGGTTTCCAGCTTTCTCTTTTCCAATCTCTTCACTCCTTTTTCTTTTTCTTTTTTTTTTTTAATTGGAGTAGATAGACTAAACTATCACCCGGTTTACACTCCACCCACGTCTATTGAACAGATGGATGCTCATCCCTTGTTCCCTGGTTAGGATGGGGTTTCCGGCTTTCTCTTTTCCAATCTCTTCACTCTTACGTAGCCCTCTGAACATCAGTGGCATTACCGCCTTGCTCGGGGTGACATGATTAAAAAAATTTTTTTTCTTTTTAAATCCCACCCCAATTTAAACTTCTTGTGAATGAATATGCTTTAGGGTTCCTTCTGGTGTAGGAATTTTGTAACATATTTGAATTAAAAAAGGTTTTGTTTTAGACGGTTGCTGATGAATAGAGAATTTTCTCGCTGAAATGGCCATCCAACGAAATCAAATTTCGAAATTTTTGAACTACTTTATATATTTGGCTCTGTAAATAAATAATACTATTTACATCGAGCCCTCCACCTTGATCAATTTTAATATTAATATTAATAGGTTCGGGTTTTAGGATTTTACCTATTTGCTCATTATTTTGGATTTAAAATAATATATATATATATATATATATATATATATATATATATATATATATATATATATGGCCGTATCTGACTATCGGGCACACCGGGCACGGGTCAGGGCCGATCCGTGCAATCATAGTGAAAATCCGGGTAAGGAAAAATGTCTTTGTCAGAAATGAAACTGAACAATGCACGTAGAAAGAAGGATAGAAAGAAAGAAAGAAAGAAAGAAAGAAAGAGAGAAAGAAAGAAAGAAAAACGAAGAAAACATCCGAATGAACGCAGTAAAAATCTGTTTACTTGTTAATTTTGGGAGAAAAGACTGGTTATACTCAGAAAGTCCGAACCCGATTTCCTGCTTTCGTTCACGTTCTGTGCCTAATTTCCATTGGAATAGCCGAAAAACATCCGCAAAAATCATAGTTTCTGGAAACGGATGACACTGATGACGTCATCACATTGTCAACTAATAAATCCGGGCAATTTTCTCTGTGCCCGGTGTTTTTTTAACATCAGCTACGGCCCTATATATATATATATATATATATATATCTTATTATAATTACTTATGCGTGAATATTAATATTTAGATTGAATTTCTAGTATTATATATCGAAGTATGTAATTTGTGTGGATGTAAGTGCGTTTGTTTTCTGTGCATATTAAACAACTGAAATTAGTTTATGTCGACTTTAAATATGAGTTGGTTATAGAAATACTTTTTTTTCTCGTGTGAACCGTCTAATAAACATGGTCATATGTAATTAGATATTAACCTGAGTTAGAATGTTTTGCAATTGTGGTCATAATTTAATGTAGTATGTCGTTATTGACGTGCATCCATGTGTATGTATGTATGTATGTATGTATGTATGTATGTATCTATCTATCTATCTATCTATCTATCTATCTATCTATCTATACCTATCCTATCTATCTATCTATCTATCTATCTATCTATCTATCTATCTATCTATCTATCTATCTCAGTTTGTCCCTATCTATCTATCTATCTATCTATCTATCTATCTATCTATCTATCTATCTATCTCGAGCTGTCTTTATCTATCTATCTATCTATCTATCTATCTATCTATCTATCTATCTATCTTTTTTTTAATCATTTCACCCCGAGCAAGGCAGAAATGCCACTGATGAGCGGGGGGTAGGTTACATAACTGTAAAAAGATTAATTAGAAAAGAGTGAGGAGTACAAACTAGTTAGAAAGGAACAATAGAAAGCTGAGAATGCAGGTGCGATGACAGATACATAGGTGGAGGAAATGTATGTATGTATGTATGTATGTATGTATGTATGTATGTATGTATGTATCTATCTATCTATCTATCTATCTATCTATCTATCTATACCTATCCTATCTATCTATCTATCTATCTATCTATCTATCTATCTATCTATCTATCTATCTATACCTATCCTTATCTATCTTATTATCTTATCTATCTATCTATCTATCTATCTATCTATCTATCTCAGTTTGTCCCTATCTATCTATCTATCTATCTAATATATTTGTCATTACTTATATATTTTAATAATAATTGTACATTTTAAGTAATTTATATAAATTTTTCTCGTTACGGTTTTTTATGTCATATTTCTTTTTTTTTAATCACTAAAGAAAGTGATTATAAAAAACAATAACAACAAAAAAAACCTCCGTGCCTCTGGTGAGAAAAAAATTATACTTATTAATATATTGCTCAATTACATTACATGAAAGACTATTAAGTCTGGCACTCAATGGACGACAGACACACACACATTGCAGACGAAAATTCTATTCCTTTAGCTTTTTTCTCGCACTTCCCGCCTGTGGAACTTTCTTCCTTATTTTTGCTTTCCTGACGGCTACAACCTCCAGGAATTTAAATGCAATGTCAATACCCATCTCTTAATCACTTGACTCTAGTTCTTTTTACATCACCTTGTATATCTTTTCCTTTCTCTCTACCTTTGCAACTGTCATCACACCTGTATTCCCATCCTTCTCCTGCTCCTTTCTCTGACACTCCCTGTAACTGGTTCGTCTTTCTCTTTACTCTCCTCCTATCTAATCTTGGGCATCAGTCTTTCTACATCAACATGTATATCCTTTCTTTTCTCTCCACCTTTGCAATGTCTTCACACATGTATTCCCATCTTTCTCTTAGTCCTTTCTAACTGGTTCGTCTTTCTCTTCACTCTCTTCACTCTCTCCTATCTACTCTTATGTAGCCCCGTGCACATCAGTGGCGTTACCGCCTTGCTCGGGGTGATACGATTATTATATATATATATATATATATTTTAATCATATCACCCCAAGCATGGCGATAACGCCACTGATGCGCAGGGGGCTACGTAAGGGTAAAAAGATTGGAAAAGAGAAAACCGGAAACCGCATCCTAAACAGGAAACAAGAGATGAGCCTCTTCACCTGTTCAATAGATGTGGGTGGAGTGTGAACCGGGCGATAGTTTAGTCTATCTACTCCAATTGAAAAAAAAATAAAAGAAGAGAGTGAAAAGACTGGAAAAGAGAAAAGAGAAAAGAGAGTGAAAAGATTTGAAAAGAGAAAAAAAGATATATATATATATATATATATATATATATATATATATATATATATATCCAAGTGAATATGGAACGAAGAAAATATTAACAACGTTCAAAACATTAATTTAAAACAGTGCTCAATATAAAAATAGAGCTACGAATATTTATTATAAGTTATAGTTTAGAACATGTGCAAATTACAATGTAATACAAAGTGTACATTTTGTTTCGACATTGAAAGGACAATGTCTCATCCGGAAGTGTGAAGCGAGATGGAAAATTATTTTCCTTATATTGGTAAATTTTGTGTGAGAGGTAAGTGCGGTAGAGAAAATGAGAAATCAGAATTGGGAGTTGTAAATTTGAATTTGAACAAAGAGAGGAAAATGGGGGAGAAGGAGAGAGGTGGTTAATGGACAGTTGAAAATAAAGTATGGTCATTTACAGCTTTTTATAACCCGGCCTTTGTGTTTAATAAAGGGGAAGAAGTAAGAAAATGTATCCATATACATTTTCTTTCTTCTTCCTGTGGGTGTGTGTAGGAGAGGATGAGCAAAGAAGAGAGGGGAATTTGTAGTGGATAAATATATCTGTTTTAGTGAAGTATAAGGCAACGAATTTTTTTTTTTTTAATGTTTCTTACAAGGATGGTGAAGTCCTATACATAGGCGTAGAGGTTATTAAAAGGGTTCTTTCTATATTTAAAATTATTTATAAAAATATTTAAGGAATTCATATATATATATATATATATATATATATGGTTATAAACAACCGACAATTTGAAATTAATTGTTTGAACATTATTTTTTATCCATACTCGTCTTTAAGTAGATAGGCTGTTTTTTAATTCAACAGTATTATATATTTATATCTACCGGCTTGATTATTTACGATAAATTGTTATTACGCAAATGTGTGCCATTCGGCAGGATTCGAACCTGCGACCTATAAATAAATGTAAATAGGGGTCGACAAGGAGAGAGGTGGTTAATGGACATGTTGAAAAAGTTTAAGGGCAATAGAGAATGTGGTCATTTGCAGTCTTTAATGGCCCGGCGTTTGGGTTTAAAAAAGAGGAAGAAGTAAGAAAATGTATATTGGGTGGGAGAGAGTAGGAGAGGATGGGCAAAGAAGAGAGAGGAATTAGTAGTGGATAAACATATCTGTATTAGTGAAGTAAAAGACTACAGATGTTTTTTGGTGTTTCTTGAAAGGATGGTGAAATTTTCCATCTCCCTTCACCCTACCTGGTGAGACATTGTCCTTTCAATGTCGAAACAAAATGTACGCTTTGTTTGTTTTTTTAATCATATCACCCCGGGCAAGGCGGTAACGCCACTGGTGTGCAGGGGGCTACGTAAGAGTGAAAAGATTGGAAAAGAGAAAGCCGGAAAACACATCCTAAACAGGGAACAAGGGATGAGCCCCTGCACCTAGTAGATTATAATTTGTACATGTTCTAAACTATAATTTATAATAAATATATACATGCACTACCGACCATAACGAGTAGGCGACCCCAGTATTTAAAAGAAATGATGTATTTCATACTATTTTTAGTATTTATTGCTAAATGAATAATTCTAAGTGAAAATAGAATGGTTCTGTTCTTATTATTAATTTGCAAATTTTTAAAAGCCAGCCAGGAAGCATTTGCTTCGGCCAGCCAATAATAAGAAGAGACTAGCATAGGGAAGAGAGCACAAAAACTGGACACCAGAACAGTTCATTTGATGCACATGTTATTGGCCGGTAGTATATATATATATATATACTACCGGCCAATAACATATATATATATATATATATATCTGAAATAAAATAAATTTTCAATATTCAAAAATGTTGAATGAACATTTAGACATAAAATCCTTAAGAGAGATTTTACATCTCCTCAGCAACGGTACTTCATTCAAAATGGAATTAAAAATAATAAAAAGTGAGAAAGATAAAAATAAAAATAAATAAAACATAAAATAAAAAATGACGGTTAAGATTTGAGAAGATTTTCGCCACAAAAAATTACGGAAGTAAATCATGTCTAATTTTAGATTTTAGATTTTAGATAGAGTTGTAAGTGAAGAAATGGAAAATTTGGTTTCGTCTAGCTTATAAAGGAAGGGGTTAGGAGTGGTATTAAATTGAGAATAGGGTTAAACAAAACAGAAAGGGGAGTGGGAGGTAAGAAAAATAAAGACAAAGAAAGGGAAGAATAGAAAGGAAAAATAGAAGAAAAAAGAAAAAAGAAAAAAGATAAAATTTTCATATTAGAAACGCTCGATATGTGTCAAACAAAAATAACCTTATACATGGGTTCAAGTATTCCTTTGTCTGTTCTATAAATACTTTCATGGCTTCTGCTCGGACGAACTTAAGTCACTGGTGCCTCCTCAACAGGTGTTTACTCGTGCAACCAGATTGGCAACTGGGTCCAACCCATTCACAGTCAGGTTAGCCAAATGCAGACGACAATTCTACTCCTGCAGCTTCTTCTCTCGCACTTCCCGCCTGTGAAACTCGCTCCCGTATTCTTGCTTTCCTGACGGCTACAACCTGCTGAAATTTAAATGCAATGTCAATACTCATCTACTAACCACTGGACACTAGCTCTCTCCCTACCCCCGTATATCTTTCCCTTTCCTCCACCTATGTATTTGTCATCGCACCTGCATTCTCAGCTTTCTATTGCTCCTTTCTAACTAGTTTGTACTCCTCACTCTTTTCTAATTAATCTTTTTACAGTTATGGAGCCCCCCCACTCATCAGTGGCATTTCTGCCTTGTTCGGGGTGAAATGATTAAAAAAAAAAATTAGAAAAAGAGACTTTTTAGAAAAAGCAAATTTAGAGAAAAAAAGAAGATAAAGAGTTAAAAAAATTTTTTAAAAAGTTATTCTGATTAAAGATACCCCTAGTTATCGATAAACTAAATAAAATAAAATAAAATAAAATAAAACAAATTAAAAATAAGAATAAAGATATGGATTAAAGAAAACTATAAATTAAATTTTAAAAAAAAATTAATTGTTAAAAAAAACTTTTTATAAATATTTATAAAAATTATGATGTGAAAAAGATATATATATACTAGCAGAGGAAATCGGGGGTTAAATTAGTAATTTTTTAAAAAAAGTAGACAAACAATGGAGATTGGGAGATGAAGGCAAAGGAGTTAAATACTATTTAAAGTTAAAGTAATATATCAAAAACAATTAAATTTACATATATAACATCCTGAAATTAAAAAATTAGAATTTATAATTTAAGTGTTCACAAAACACGCTTTATGAAGGCACTTATTAATGAATTCCTTTCTAAAATTCAGGAGTAAGTACTGGTAAGGATACTTTAATATTAGAATTTTTTCTAGCAGACACAGACAGCACCTATCACGGAAATTCCTTGGAATACAGGCTGAACCTATTAGCCCTTCTTCCTTCCTTTTCCAGAATCTCCGTGAAAGGGCTGTCTGGTATTTTTGGCCCGGGTTCGAAAATGAATACCTGTGGTTGTGAAATCTCTGCTTAAAAGGTCCCGCAGACATACCAATATAAGTCCGGTAATTATTTTTGTTGTTTGATGGAAAAATGCGGGCTTCATAAATTACCTGGGTGGATTTACATTTGCCCTCCACCGGGCAGGCATCCACGGAGCTACAATTGCAATCATTCAAAATTCCGGACCCAGAGTCAGTATTACTTAAATTCATTAGAATATGTCTATTATGGGGATTTATGATATTGTCTATATTTGAGGTACAAGAGTAACTGATTTTTAAAGTGTACCTATTAAAAATTTTCAGTAAAGGATTATTGTTGTTAAAATGTTTGTCTATAATTATAATTATAATAATAATTATCTATTAATTAGGATCAGGTTCTTGGGATTTACCTTCCTACTTTTCCGTTTTGAATTAAAGTATTTTAATAATATAATATATATATATATATATATATATATATATATATATATATATATATTAATGCAGGTTTCATTGAATAATATAAAGTTCTGTCTATTAATTTTGTGTAGGATCCGTTCATACCGTCTGATATACTTGATGGTGATATCGTTGAAAGACAAGCAATCTACATTAAACAATTTAAACCTGGTTTAAATCAATTTTGATATTTCCAATAACGTACTCAAATGCCTGTAATCAGATCAGGGACCACAACTCCACTATGTTGTCACTGTCTTCGGCCATCCGCCACGGTAGGGATGGACTTATATTTTCAATTTAATTCTCTTTATTGTTAATAGCTTAAATGTTCTATGTGTACTGTGTGTTAATATTTACTCTTTGATAATGGCTTATGTGAGCCGAAAGCTTAGACCCGATAAAAAAAATCAACAATTACTGTGATTTTTTGTTGTCTTACAACGATATCACCATCAAGTATATCAGACGGTATGAACGGATCCTACACAAAATTTATAGACAGAACTTGTCTATATTATTCAATATATATATATATAGTTTTAGTGTAACGTATTTGTTAACTTTAACTGAGCAGGTTCATGCAGACTTCGAAGTTTCATGAGGATATCGTTACGATGTCTTCACTCATCGAGGCTTTTTATACAGTTGAGTCCCGGTTACCTTTCCTATTTACACGGAACCTGGAGCAATTTGATGTTTTCTGGGAGCGGTCATACTTGTGATTTGTTGATATTCTTTTTCTTTAATTTAATTGTGCAGGTGGCTGATTTCTTTTTAAAACTTTATTTATTGCATTTAATGTACGCATTATATATATATATATATATATACTACCGGCCATAATTATTAGGCCACCTCAGTGTTTTAAAAAAATGATGCATTTCATACTATCTTTTCGTATTTATTGCCAAGAAAATTATTATAAATGAAAATAGAATGGTTCTTTTGTTAATGCTGCACAATAACATGTGCATCAAATGAATTTATAAATATTTAATAATTACCTGTATTGCAGTTTCGTCAATGAAAAAATGAAGAAAAATTAGGCTGATTCGGGCGAGTTCATCTGTGCTTTTTTGCCTTGTAAAATTTTGCAAAGTAATAATAACAAAAGAACCATTCTATTTCCATTCAGAATTATCCAATTGTCAATAAATATTAAAAATAGTATAAATACTTTATTTCTTTGAAACAACTGGGGTGGCCGGTAGTGTATATATATATGTATTTAATGTTATTATTATTTAATGAATAATATTTAAGTCGAAAGTCAGTTTTATTATTTATATATACATGTATTTTTTTTAATCATTTCACCCCGAGCAAGGCGGAAACGCCACTGATGTGCAGGGGGTTACATAAATGTAAAAAGATTAATTAGAAAAGAGTGAGGAGTACAAACTAGTTAGAAAGGAACAACATAAAGCTGAGAAAGCAGGTGCGATGACATATACATAGGTGGAGAGAAAAGGAAGGTTATACAGGGGAGGGGAGAGAGCTAGAGTCCAGTGGTTAGAGTATTGACTTTGCATTTAAATTTCTGGATGTTGTAGCCGTCAGGAAAGCAAGAATACGGGAGCAAGTTCCACAGGCGGGAAGTGCGAGAGAGGAAGCTATTTATGGTTAAACAGTATATCATAATTTCCGCTGCCTTTAATCATTTGAGAATTTGTTTGGAAAATATCTATCTTCCTAGAGGAACCTGCAAACTCATACCCCAGAGAGATGCCATCTTTAGATCAGACATGTCTTTACCAATCGACCCACAGAAGATTTCATGGAAGATAAAGTTCAATTTCACCCTTATATAGGTATTCTCCTGATTTTCATCGAATGATTAATATCTGCTCAGACTGTATCCAAATGTAAACAAATTCAACCGAAGACAACATAAAGGAATTTAACGGAAATCCAAGAAACTGGCATTAGCCGACATATTTGAATTTTTATTTGTTTAACATTATTAGTTTCTAATTGAGTGGAAAGTCTGTTTATATATATATATATATATATATATATATATATATATATATATATATATATGCAGTTATGAATTGATCGTACATTGCGAGACGGAAATTTCTATGTTTCGAGATAGATTCTCTTCGTCAGGCAATGTTTGGTGTTGGTTGTACAAATGATTTACATTTAAATACAAAAACCTTCGATTTGCTGTTTGTGTATGTGGGAAGACATAAAATTTACATGTGTGTTTCTTTTAACTAATCAGAGCTAAGATTCATTTTGGAATTTGGCCCCAAACAATGCATACTAAGTAATTTTTCTCTTTATTCCTCTTTTTTTTTTCCTTACCTTACTTTTCTCCTTTCTTCTTTTTCCTCCCTAACGGTCAAGATGTCGACCTGCTTTTAACCTGATTTTTTTAGTACCTAGTCCGTACTTTTCCTTTTCTTATCATTTTCGTCTCATCTTTTAGCGGACAGAAGAAGGCTGAAGAAAGAGAGGATTTATTCTTTTTATCTGTACTTTTGTAGTTCCTATTTTCTCAAAAATTGATTTGAAAGTAACATTTTGTTCTTTCTTTTTCTCTGATTTGCTTCCTTATACCATCTTTCTAATATCTATTTATTTATTGTAAAACTTTTTTGTAAAAAGAATTTTTTTAATCAATAATTTTGTTCCAGTTTACTTAATTTACTTTAATTCATCAGTAATTATTTTCCTTAGGCACTTATTGGTTATATGCATGTTATTTCATTTAGAGTTTTTTTTTCCATATTCTAATGTGAACATTTTGACATGTCTACATACGACAGTTATCTCATTGCGTTTATTCAATAGATTTTTATTTTTAAGTGATTTAATAATATATAAATTTTCGTATAAACATAATGAACATGGTTCATTTAAGGACTTACATGTTTTAGCTTCTTTTAGAATTTTCCACTTTATTGTGGATGTTTATTTGTTTCCGTTAGATGCCAATGATATTTCGATAAGGATGTCTTATTTTTGTACTTGTTATTATTAAATGAAGAGGTGAGCTGATAGATTCGCTGTTTAAGTGTGTTTTTAGTACTTCCTATATAAATTTTTATATTATTGGGGATTTTCTTTGAAGATATTTTGCATTGATAGCAAAATGTTTAGCACATGTTTTCTAACGGGCAATGTACAATTAATTCCTAACTATATAATTCTATTAAGCTCTATAATATTTATTATATTGAGCACTGTTCATAATAAAATAAATGCCGGGGTACTCAAAATAGTAAAACCTTGAGTCCTCTTCACCTGGATTTACATATATATATATATATATATATATATATATATATATATATATATATTAGTAATCCACATACAAGCCTGTTTCGCTGTATCAAAGCTCATCAGTGTGCTAGACGCATCCACCCTGCTTCCAGCCGGGATCAAAACCCAACCGATTCGGGGTCAGTCGGAGTCCCTAATCCCTAAGTTATTGGTGCATGGAATGAGAAATAAGAAATTTTAGCGTCTTATATATAAGCGGTGTATACACACGCCAGTTACCGAGAGAACTCAATTCATTTTGAAGTGTAACGCGTATATATATATATATATATATATATATATATATATATGCACGTTATCTGTTTCGCTGTATGACAACTCATCAGTACGGTAAGACATCCGATTGCTTTTTACCCAGGATTGAAACCCGACCGAATTGGCGTCAGTCGGCGATTCTACCTCTGGGAGCTCGGTAGAAGGAGGCAGACTTTTTAGCGTGCATATTATTATTATTATTATTATACACGCCCAATAGCTGAGAGTGTTCTAATTCATTGCTGAATGAACGATGCGTAAATGCAAAGGTAGCTACTGTTTTTCAAAGTCTACCATTTTTCCAGAGTGCTCAATCAGTTTCTGAGAGCGTAAATAGTCATCCGCAGACAAATCTGTTTTGCTGCATCACAGCTCATCAATATATATATATATATATATATATATATATATATATATATATGGTTTATCTGCACGTTATAACATCTAGTGGCCTTAATCTTTTAAGAAATCGTTTAGAAAAATATCTATCTTCCGGCGGGAGTCGAACCTGCAAACTTCATAAACGGAGAGATAACGGCTTTAGACGTGTTTTCCACAATGGACCCACAGAAAATTTCATGTTCAAGTTCAATTTTACCTTTATATAAGTGAAGTTGAACTTTGTCTTTCAATCCCAACCGCCTGTCATTTTTAGCGGTGTTACAATTTCCATGGAAAGTGTTTCATTCCGTGTATGACGATAAACTCCATCCAGCAGCAAAGACCCTGATTGGGAGATTAGAAATTCTAAGGAGTGTGGAAGCACCACTTATTGCTGTTGTCTCTCGGTCCACCTTGACCCGAGGTGGTAGCATCTATTAGGGTCCCAGTTATCGACAAATAGTGAACTTAAAACAAACAACATGAAAATACAAAAGCACATCTTATATACCAACAAAACGCATTTGTAGTAGAATTACTAATAATACATATTATAGGTGAATTACCAACAATAATTTTATAGTAGAAGTACCAATAACATATTTTATAGCAAAATGACCAATAATACATTTTATAGCAAAATGGCCAACAATATATTTTATAGCAAAATGGCCGACAATATATTTTATAGCAAAATGGCCAACAATATATTTTATAGCAAAATGACCATGAATACATTTTATAGCAAAATGGCCGACAATACATTTTATAGCAAAATGGCCAACAATATATTTTATAGCAAAATGACCAACAATACATTTTATAGCAAAATGACCATGAATACATTTTATAGCAAAATGGCCGACAATATATTTTATAGCAAAATGACCGACAATACATTTTATAGCAAAATGGCCAACAATATATTTTATAGCAAAATGGCCAACAATATATTTTATAGCAAAATGGCCAACAATATATTTTATAGCAAAATGACCGACAATACATTTTATAGCAAAATGGCCGACAATATATTTTATACCAAAATGGTCGACAATATATCAGTTTTAATTAAAACTGCTTCTAAAATCTTCAAATATCTTCTCAATCTCTCTGTATTGTCTCCAAGGATTTTTTTGTGTGAGTAGTTAAGCGTGATTGTTTATATATTTTCATATCTGGCTAACTTTATGTGGTTTACTATAACGCAAATATTTAAATATCCCTCATCAGATCGAGACTTTCATACAGATGTTCTGTATGTCGCCAAACCCGTTCAAAAATGTGAAACCGACGAAATGTAACCGCAATTTCTATTCCAACAGCTTCTTTCCTCGCACTTCCCACCTGTGGAATTCCCTACCGCATGCTTGCTTCCCTGACGGCTACAACCTCCAGGAGTTTAAATGTAAGGTCAATAGACACCTCCTAACACACTAACTCACACCCACTCTCTCCAACTCTCTCCCTATGTACATCCTAAGTCGTCTATCACCCTCCTTCTGACGTTTCCCATACCCAATCCCTCTATGTAACCCCATGCGCTATAGTGGCAGTGGAATGCGTTGCTTGGGGTGACACGATTTAAAAAAAATCTAAACTGACAACCCACTGTTGAGATCAGTGGCCAAAAAAGAAATTTGAGCGAATGAAGAACCCTGATTGCCTTAACAAAGATCATCCATTGTTGGAAATTATACAAATAGTAACGGGTCTCCTCATTGGATGATAAATCCACCACATTGTTTTTAAGACAACCCTGTTGATTGGCTGAATTAAGCCGACCTCGTTTTGAAAATTTGGCGGGCCTTACAACGGAACGGAAGAATTTCGCTCTCTTTGGTCAGCCGGCACCGACAGAAACGGTCGCATTAGCACCGCTACTGACTTATACGTTGCCGCGGGGCCTACAAAAGGCGCCCACATGTCTCACTATCCCGAGACTGTTATATCTAAATTAAGGTATTTTTATTAGGCTAATGCCTTTTCTTTCTATTCTGAGAGACTCTCTCTAAGACCATTATACCTTTTAAGGTATCCTTATTAGGCAAATGCCTTACTTTGTTAGAGAAAACTTCTCTAAAAATTCTTCTTGGCGAGAATATCGACCTGTTTCGACTGTATGGACACTGCTGAAGGAACCAGACTACAGATGAATAATTCCTGGACGTCGCTGAATTTCGCAGCACCACTCGTAATTTCACCCCCTTCCTAGACGAGGCCGAAGCCCTTCAAGTCACCGGAAGGAAACTAACCACCGCCTCGTAAAGAGACTTCTATAACAAGCTAAGCAGTTAGCTGCAAAAAGAACATATTTTTGCAAGGCCAATAAACTTGTTGTTTAAAACCAGGTATGTCTTGTTCTATTTGTTGATATCCATCCACTGCTTGAGCTCTGAGCTATGAGAGAGTAATTTCTCACACCATCTCTGAATATTGCAGACTGGTACTATGAAATCTCGAAAAAGAACAAATAACAGAAACCACATCACTTGAGTACTATCAACAATAGCGAAATCTAAACTTATTTATAAATGGAACTTTGACTGTGTGTGTGTGTCTGTGTGTGTCTGTGTGTCCGTTACCTATAGACTCCGAAACGGCTGAACCGATTTTCTTGAAAATTTACACAGTTGTACTATAAGCGTATACGAGTGTTCATAGCTAGGTCTTGTGTCGAGGTACCCCCGAAAAATATAGAAAATCGATAATCGAAAAAATCGGGCTATAGAAGGAGTGGTCCGATTTTAATCAAATTTCATACACTCATAGACAAAGACATAAGAAACGATATTCAAAAGTTTCAAGGTTGCAGTTCTTACAATAGTGCAGAAAAATATATTTTCCTTTCTCTCTACCTTCGCAACTGTCTTCACACCTGTATTCCAATCCTTCTCTTGCCCTTTCTCTGGCGCCCCCTGTAGCTGGTTCGTTTTTCTCTTCACTCTCCTCCTGCCTAATACTCTAACTCTCTTATCTAGTCCCACTAAACAGAACAAAAAACAAAAAACAAAAAAAAAAAAACTACAATCCATAATCTGTACAATTTTTGTGGGTATTTTTGCTGCATTTTTATTTTTGTCAAAATATTATCTGTCATCTCGGCTTTGGATAGAAGCTGAGAAACACAGAAGATGGTGATCGGAATTGCATTGAAATTGTTCTAAATTGTAGTTGGCAGGGAGGCAAGAAATCGGAAGGTAGTTTCGCAGTCAGTTAAGTGCCATACGTGATACACGATTTGAGCGATCATGTCTCGAAAGAGACATGACAGACTGGGCATAGGATTATCCCGCAGTAGGTTGCCATTGCTTTCTGCGGTAGACCGGTTGCCAACCAAGGATACAGAATCCAATCTATCCTGCTATTCAACACATATATGGACTGAAAAGAAACAGATTATATTATATTATTATATGAATAAGTAGTAATTAGTGGGGGATTAATTTATCACTTTATAACAATAGAGAACCGATCCCTCATTTTATGACCATTAGAGGCTTTATTTCCAAACATTATATTCATTCAGTCAGTTAGGTGCTATACGTGATACACGCTTTGGGCGATCATGTCTCGAAAGACTGACTGGGCCATAGAATATCCAGTAGTAGGTTGCCATTACATTCTGCGGTACAGCAGTTGCCAACCAAGGCTACAGAACCCAATCTGTCTTACTATTTAAACCATAACTGGAGGGAAGAGACGGATTAATACCTTTCCCAAAGGTGTTTGTGAGTAAATGAATTCAACTTGAATTCGAACTCGGCTCCCCGATTTTTCGTTCCGAGTCGATATCCACTGCACCACAAAGCACATCCAGTTCCACAGGCGAGAGAAAAAAATTATTAGAATAAAACTCACGATTGTATTTGGCTATTTCAATAATAAAACGAAAAGACTAAGTTGCAAATCTTGCTTAAATATATACGGTCGAATTACCAAAGAGGAAAGCTTATTAGATCGTTTGCCATAAAAATATTTCTAGAAAAAACACTGAGTAGCCACATTACTGACGAGGGGCACTCACTGAATATGAGAGTAAAATACTGCGCCTCCTCAACTTAACTCTCACAATAGACCTCAAGTGGAACGACTATATAGAATCGATAGCTAAATCCGTTGCTAAGTAAGTCGGTTCCTTCTGTAGGGCCAGGAAGTTTTTCCCGCAGAAACAATATACAAACATATACAAATGTACCATCCGCCCGTGCATTGAATATTGCTGCAATATCTGGTCGGGTGTTCTTGCTATCCACCTAGGTGTCCTCGACCAAATCCAACGGAAAATCTGTAATGTGATAGATCCCGACTTGGCAGCTCGGATACAGTCGCTTTCTCACCGGTTCAATGTGGCTTCCCTGCGTCTCTTCTACAAATACTTTCACGGTTTCTGCTTCGATGAACTTAGCTCACTGGTACCCCCTATATATGAATTTCCTCGAGCCACAAGATTAGCAACTAGGTTCCACTCTTTTCCTGTGAAACCGATAAAATGTAAACGCAAATTCTACTCTAACAGCTTCTTTTCTCGCACTTCCCGCCTGTAGAATTCCCTTCCGCATAATTGCTTTCCCGACAGCTATAATCTCCAAGAATTTAAATGTAAAGTCAATAGTCATCTATCTCACTAACCTGCACCCTCTCTCTCATGCTCCTTTCTCCGTCCACTCCAACCTCATCAGTATTCTCTTCCTTCTCATACTCTCTTCCTGACACACCTTGTAACCTGTCACTCTTTCTCATAAAAATTTCTTCTATGTAACCCCCAGCATAACAGTGGCAGAAAAATGCCTCGCTTGGGGCCATACGGTTATTAAAAAAAAAAAAAAAACAGTTCAGGGCTGATTAAATTACAGTCGCTTCTTTGGATTTTGTTAAGACTCTCGAGATATATAGCAGGAGCACCAGACCAGATGTGGCACCAGACCAGATATGGTAGCAATATTCAATGCAAGGAAGACTGATGAGTTCACATGTCTGTCACAGGGCTAATAAAGAAAGAAAAACAAATGGCAACAAGTTTGTTTTTTTACAGTAACAGCAGTAGCTGTAACTAAAGACAAAAAAAATCTTCGATGAATGCAGTCAAGAGTTAGAGTCAAAGGTTACAGCAGCCATCAGCAGGCGGGTCAAGTTTAAGGCTCCAATAGAGAATTGTCCTATGGAACAATAGCAGAGTAGATTAAAGCATTGGTTCATGAAAGATTGAAACAGTAACTGTGAGTTCATTCCCTAGCCCGGGTAATGTGTACTTGGAATCAAGCAATAAGCAAAAAATAAAGCAAGCAATTGTAATGATTCTGCTCTTTGGTATAGCCTCGTCAAAAAAGACAGAGAGTTTGACTAATTCAGAGGCTTAGTGACTTGATCAAACCTCCTACCAAATGTCTTTCACCGCCTCTAGTATTTATGTTTCACACAAACATGGGTATGCTCAAAAGCTGAATATAATCTACCATGTATTCAACTGCGAATGCAGAATAACATATTTCATACTAGCAGTATAGCCCGGCGTTGCTCGGGTGTAATGAAAGCTTTAAAACTAATCCATGGTCCTAGAGCTCAGACTCTTTGGACGTTGGTACGAAATACTAAAAGGCAATAGTTGTTTCCAGTTAAAGTGAAACCGTAGACTGAAAGAAAATTGAATGGATGTTAGTCAAATTTCGATTTCCAGTTATCGATATCAAATAAGTGTTTTTCGTCGTAAACTGAATTTTGAAGGCTAAATAAGTCTTCTGAGTAAATGGTATCATGGCTGAGACTAAGAACTACAATTATACCTACTTAGAGCCAAACCCGAATCAAAAACTAAAATAAAAGGGCTGAAAAAAATACAGACAGATAAACAGACACACACACAAACATCTTGCCTTATATATATATATATATATATATATATATTATCGATTTTCTGCACTAATGTATGAACTGCAACCTTGAAACTTCTGAATATCATTTCTTATGTCTTTGTCTATGAGTGTATGAAATTTGATTAAAATCGGACCACTCCTTCTATAACCCGATTTTAAGCTAAAGAATGTTTTTAGATTGTAAGATTTTTTTTTTTAGATAATAATGACTTACTAATAAATGTCCTGTTAATTAACCCTAAACTAGCGGTGTTCGGGTGATTTGAATGCATATCTTTCCCAAGGATTTTTGCGCATAAATTACTGTAACACGCCCGACATGGCTCTCCATTTTTAAATTACGAGCAGTTATCCAATACACCACCCATACACAAACCGAAGCCTACAACATTGATATATCGTTAAGTTAAGCTAAAAATATCCCTATAGATTTCTAATGTACAGATATGTTTTTTGTAATTAGGTTTGTTTATATATTTTTTAAGTCCTTCTTTGAGATTATCACGCAATATGTTTTCTTGTCGTTTTTCGTACTTAGATATCTACCTAATGCCTATTAGCCGTAAATGGCGGCGTACAAGTCGAGTTTTCTAAACTGGAAATAATATTTCCAGAGCTGTGGGTCGATTTATACGGCGGGTAAAAAAAAAATGCACAAAGAGTGGGTCAGCACTCCTAACAATTACTGTGCATGTGATCGGAGCACCAGTGGAAAAAAGCTCGTCAGAGGGGCTGCCATGGAAATACTTGTAGAAAAGACAAGGGTGGGGCCACCTTACGTCGGGGAGAAAGCGACTGAATTTGAGATGCCATGTCAGGACCGATTTTCTTGCAGACCTTTCTTTGGATTTTGTTGAGAACCTCGAGATGAAGTGCAGGAGCATCCGGTCAGATATGGCAGCAGTATTCAATGCACAGGCTAATGGTAGATATATAAATGAGCAAAATGAATTCTGACAAGAAAAACTGTCTTGTATAAACTTGGAAATATTAATAAATAAACAAATAAAAATAAAAGCTTGCAAAGAAACCAAGTCTGTTAAATGTCCTTAGACTTTCAAGATATTAATCCAATAGAAAACTTTTTCATCCTTGAATGCCATGCAAATCGGAAGAGAAAACAATATTTAAGCAAAGATCTTTTGTGAAGTTATAAAGTTGCCGCGATTATTGTTTGAGTCGAAACAGCAGAAAATGAATTGTTAAAAAACTGGAATTTGTTAGTATTCCGAATGTGTATAGCAAAAGCAACTAACCAAATATGGCAGCAATATTCAATGCTTGGATAAATGACTCTCTTATAACCCTCTTAGATCAGCATTTTCTATTTACGATTCTCTACTCAGAACAGGACCGATAATATTGCAGATTCTTCTTTGCATTTGGCAAGAATCTCTAGATACATAGCAGAAACAATATGTATAGAAAAATAAATAATTTATTTGAAATATTGTAAGTAATCTGGATACATAGAAAAAGCACCTGACCAAAAGTGGCAGTAATATTTAAATGGACAACTAATGACCCTGTTAGATCCGCACTTTTTATTAGCAAATCTCTGCTCAAATTGAAGGAAAATTACTAAGTTATATAAAGGACAATTCCAGGCGATGAAAAGTTGATTCTTTACAACAATGTAGAGCCAAAATGTCGTGGGAGAGACCATCCGCATAAGACAGTGCTGTGTATCTAGTGGGCAATAGTCTGTCAAATGTCCTTAGACTTTCAAGGTATTCATCTAATAGAAAACTTGCTCATCATTGGATGCTATGAAAATTGAAATAGAAAATAATATTTAAGCAAAGATCTTTTGTGATGTAATGACATTGACACGATTATTGTTTAAGTCGAAACAGTAGAAAAGTCAACAAAATGAATTGTTAGAAAACCGGAATTTGACAGTAATCTGGGTGTATATAGCAAAAGCAACTAACCAAATATGGCAGCAATATTCAATGCTTGGATAAATGATTCACTTATAACCCTGTTAGATTAGCATTTTCTATTTGAGATTCTCTGCCCAAATTCAAAGAAAAAGACTAATTTTTTTTTATAAAGGACAATTCCAGGCGATGAAAAGTTGATTCTTTATAACAATGTAGAGTAAAAATTGTCGTGGGAGAAACTATCAGCAGAAAGTAGTGCTGTGTATCTGACGAGATAGGACCGGCACCGTGTATTGGGAATACGTTCAGAAATCAGACATTGAATTCAGGTAAGTACTCTCTACTCAGAATGTGCGTTGTGGTGCAGTAAATATCGGCTCGGAACGAGAAATCGGGGATCCGAGTTCGAATTCCAGTTAATTTCCTTGCATTCACTTACGCACAAATACCCTTGGGAAAGATATTAATCCGTTTCTTCCCTCCAGTTATGGGTTAAATAACAGGACAGAATGGGTTCTATAGCCCTGGCTGGCAACCAGTCTACCCCAGAAAGCAATGGCGACCTACCGCGGGATAATCTTCTGCCCAGTCAATCATGTCTCTAAAGAGACATGATCGATCAAACGGGTATCATGTATGGCACTTAACTGACTGACCGAATATAATAGTTGGAAACTTTAAGCTTTTACTGGGTATCAAGTGGGGGATCGGTTTTCTATTTTTAGAAATTATTATTATTATTATTATTATTATTATTATTATTATTATTTTAATCAACTGATCCCCCACTAATTATAGCTTATTAAAATAATAATATAATATAATCCCTCTCTTCTCACTTAAGCTGGAGGTCAAATAGCAGGACAGATTGGGTTCTATAGCCTTGGTCGGCAACCAGTCTACCGCAGAAAGCAATGGCAACCTACTGCGGAATAATCTTCTGCCCAGTCAGTCAAGTTTCTTTCGAGACATGATCGCCCAAACGTGTATCACGTATGGCACTTAACTGACTGACTCCCTACACGTTAGACCGAATTAACCTAGGAATAATAAATCGTATTTCCCGTTATAATTCTCACCTCAAACGCAAAAATAATAAAAAATGTACATTGAAAACATCCAAATTCCTCAGAGGGAGGAAGTCTACTTAAAACAATAGCTAATCATTTCGATACCCCCGTGGTTACTGATGATCTAACAATGCTTGGAAATTGCTTATCTAAAAAATTTCTGTAAATCGGTATACGGAGACACACCCAATAATAAATCGTAAGAGGGGGTAAAGTTTGAGAAGAATTGGCCCACTTGAATCTGCGACAAAATTAGACCTTCTGTCATTGACCGAAATAAACTAAGAAATATTGTTTCTTCTTTTGCGTTGGCTGGTTTTACGAGTGGTAGCCTGACAACCATTTTGTGTGCATTTCTTCTTCTATGTTCCTCACCAATTCAGGACGTCAGCGATAATGGCTCCCCACAGCTTCCTAATAACAGTTCTTATGAGGAATGAATGATGTTAAGTTTTACCGTTTAAAAACATTAATTAGTTTTACATTTCTAATCATCATAATTGTTTTCTTCTTCTATGAGCCGACTAATTTCAGGAAGTGAGGGGGAATGGCTCTCCACAACTTCCTAAAAATATTCTTATGAGAATTGAATGATGTCAAGATTTACCGTTTAAAAACATTAATTAGTTTTGCATTTCTCATCATCATAATTGTTTTCTTCTTCTATGAGCCGACTAATTTCAGGAAATGAGGGAGAATGGCTCTCCACAACTTCCTAAAAATGTTCTTATGAGAAATGTATGATGTCAAGATTTACCGTTTAAAAACATTAATTAGTTTTACATTTCTAATCATCATAATTGTTTTCTTTTTCTATGAGCCGACTAATTTCAGGAAGTGAGGGAGAATGGCTCTCCACAATTTCCTAAAAATGTTCTTATGAGAAATGAATGACGTCAAGATTTACCGTTTAAAAACATTAATTAGTTTTGCATTTCTCATCATCATAATTGTTTTCTTTTATGATCCGAATAACTTCAGGAAGTGACTCTCCACAACTTCCTAAAAAGATCTTATCAAGAATGAAAGAATCACATGAAAGCCATTAAATGTCTCTTTTAAAAACATATTAATTAGTTTTACATTTCTACTTCCACGTTTTACGGCGTTCTTTCAGAATGTGGGCAGTGATGGCCCTCCATAACATCTCATACATTGTAGAATTGTAGATCTTAGTAAGTTTAGTGCTCTCTCTGTCTCTCACTCACTCTCCATCCCTCTCTCTTTCTATATATATATACTACCGGCTATAATCATTAGGCCACCCCAGTGTTTTAAAAAAAAATTATACTATTTTTTGTATTTATTGCCAAGTAAATAATTGTAAATGAAAATAAAATGCTTCTTTTGTTAATACTGCACAATAATATGTGCTTCAAATGAATTTTATAAATATTTAATAATTATCTAAATTGCAGTTTCATCAATGAAATAATGAAGAAAATTTAGGGTGATTCGGACGAGTTCATCTTTGCTTCCTTGCCTTGTAAAATTTTACAAAGTAATAATAACAAAAGAACCATTCTATTTTCATTTAGAAATGTTATTTTTTTATCATCTATGAGATGGTGTTTATAGTCAAACAGAAGCAAGAAACTATCGAGTGATTTCTTTTTCAAATCTTAAAGGCTATATATATATATATATATATATATATATATATATTATAGTTTAGAACATGTACAAATTTTTATCCACTACAAAAGTGTACATTTTGTTTCGACATTGAAATTATAATGTCTCCTCAGGTGGTGTGGAAAGGAATGGAAAGCCTCTTTTCTTATATTTGGTGAGTTGTGGGGGGG
Organism: Ascarosepion bandense; assembly: GCA_037127315.1. Taxonomy (NCBI): domain Eukaryota; kingdom Metazoa; phylum Mollusca; class Cephalopoda; order Sepiida; family Sepiidae; genus Ascarosepion; species Ascarosepion bandense. The sequence goes on from JBBBDQ010001471.1 coordinate 3,530,262, forward strand.
GGATGTTGATGGGGATTAACGATAAGGGATTAGTCTTGTAAAATGTCCATTAGCATTTTGAAAAGAGGGAATGGGTGGGGGATAGAGTTGATTAACGAAATTTTGGATAAAAAAAATGAAAAATTGAATGTTAAGACACACTTTGGGAACACATACAAGCAGGCGGTACCATTTAATAAATTGAAGAAGCTTGTGATGTCAATGCCTGACAAAATGAAGGCTGTGATCAAAGCAAAAGGCTATTATCCTAAATATTAGATTTATTTTGTAACAAATATTTTTATCTTGTTAAAATATTTGTTGAGTAAATGAAATACAATTACTTTAATTAAATTATTTTTTGTCAATATGACTCATAAAAGATAAAATAGCTCTTGTCTTAATACTTTTGCAAAGTACTATATATATATATATATATATATATATACATATATATATATATATATATATATATATATACTTTTGTATATATATATATATATATATATATATATATATATATATATACTCTAGGTGCGATTGGTAAATTGTCGCAATGAATTTATTATTTCAAAGCGAAAGGCTATTATACTAAATATTAAATTTATTTTGTACCAAGTATATTTTTCTTGTTAAAGCGCTTGTTAAGTAAATTAAATAAAATTACTTAAATTAAATTGTTTATTTTCTGCCGATATACCTCATAAAAGATAAAATAGTTCTTGTACTAATACTTTTGCACAGTACTGTATGTTATCTGTAAATACATTCTACATACATTTTACAGAAAATATATATTATCTATAAATATATTCTGCAATATATATATATATATATATATATATATATATATATTGTACAACTTTTGAATATTTTTCATTTGTAATCGAATTATATGACGCAACCCAGGTTGGATTTTACTTTTTTATTAGATTTAGTAATAAATCTAAATTAAAACAAAACCCAGCCTGCTTTTAAAAAATTATTTTCTACCCATTTAAATAATGTATAGTCCCACTATGTATCTTACGCAGACAAAATAATTTTCTTTAAAATTTAATTAATTATATATATATATATATATATGGTCGGGTTTCAATCCCGAGTTAAAAGCAATCGGAGTCTAACCGTACTGATGAGCGAAACAGATCTGTCTGCGGATGACTATATATATATATATATATATATATATATATACTTCCATCACTTGTAGTTTTATGGGATACGTGCTACGGTTTGGAGAATCTGTTACTCACATGAGAGATAGAGGGGAAAGAGAGGCATGGGGAAGCAACGCGTGGCATACTTGATCGGATTAAGAAAGAGAATGGCAGAGTTGGGTTTGAGAGAAATTAAACAAAATATATTAAGAGCAGCATGGAACAGTGAGATGTGGAGGACCATAATCTCTTACGTCCTGAAGAGACACGGTACATAGCAGAAAAATTCTAACAAGTAGTCCTCAGTATATACTCACCCGAGACAACTGTGATTATTCGAGGCTATCTTTTATACCCTACGTAGAGTTTCGGTTAGGTCATCTTGGATACCACGGATCACGTGGCGTCAGATGTCAGCAAAGATTCAGTCAGTCAGTAAAGTGCCATGCGCGATACACGCTTGGGCGATCATGTCTCGAAAGAGACATGACTGACTGGGCAGAAGATTATCCCGCTGTAGGTTGCCATTGCTTTCTGCGGTAGACTGGTTGCCGATCAAGGCTATAGAACCCAATCTGTCCTGTTATTTAGCCCATAACTAAAAGGAAAAGACGGATTAATACCTTTCTCAAGGGTATTTGTGCATAAGTGAATGCAAGGAATTCAACTGGAATTCGAACTCGGTTCCCCGATCTCTCGTTCCGAGCCGATATCCACTGCACCACAACGCACATACTTGTCTTAAAATCCAGTAAATCAAAAATTATGTCATCTAATCTTTACGTATAAATCAGGACTGATTATATTGCATACTAGCAGTATAGCCCGGCGTTGCTCGGGTGTAATGAAAGCTTTAAAACAAAACCATGGTCCTGGAGCTCAGATTCAGCCTAAAGAATATTTGAAATAATAAAATAATTGCGACAATTTACCAATCGCACGTAATATATATATATATATATGTATATTTATTTATTCTAGCAGTATAGCTCGGCGTTGCTCGGGTGTAATGAAAGCTTTAAAACTAATCCATGGTCCTGGGGCTCAAACTCTTTGGACGTTGGCACGAAACACTAAAAAGCAATAGTTGTTTCCAGTTAAAGCGAAACCGTAGACTGAAAGAAAAATGAATGGATGTAAGTCAAATTTTGATTTCCTGATATCGATACCAAAAAATTTTTTTTCGTCGTTAAACTGAATTATGAAGGCTAAATAAGTCCTACTTAGAGCCAAATCCGAAGCAAATACTAAAATAAAAGGGCTGAAAATATACAGACATACAGGTAGATAAGCAGACACACAGACAAACATCTTGCCTTTTATATATATATATATTATCGATTTTCTGTACTATTGTAAGAACTACAACCTTGAAACGTCTGAATATCGTTTCTTATGTTTTTGTCTATGAGTGTATCAAATTTTATTAAAATCGGACCACTCCTTCTATGACCCGATTTTTTCGATTATCGATATTTATCGGGGATACCTCGACACGAAACCTAGCTAAGAACACTCGCAGATGCTTATAGTACAACTGTGTAAATTTTCAAGAAAATCGGTTCATCCTTTTCGGAGTCTATAGGTAACGGACACACACACACACACACACACACACACACACACAGAGAGAGAGAGAGAGAGAGAGAGAGAGAGAGAGAGAGAGACTCATTTATAAGTTTAGATTTTTCTTTGGGGCTGTAGTAGAGAACCTTAGGGTGAATAGCAGGAGCGCCCACCCAGAATGGCAAAAGTATTCAATGCATCGACGAATGGTAGATTTATAAATGTGCAAGATGGATTCTGACGCGAACCTCGAGATGAATAGCAGGAGCACCCTACCAGAATGGCGACAGTATTCAATGCATGGAGAAATGGTAGATTTATAAATGTGCAAAATGGATTCTGATTAGAAAAAATTCTTTGCACGACACAATAAACCAACTTTCCTAGCAGGAGATGCACTTATGTTTTTAATGTAGTCATTTCATTTGAGGTCCTTTAAGAGAGGTAAGAAAATTGTTGCTCTCTAGGAGACTAGCGTCATCAATTCTGATGGTAAGGAGGAAAGTTTCTCCATGCTGCTTAAAGGAGAGCAGCTTTATTTTTAAGGCATTTACATTTACGAACCATTTCCTACATGATTCCGTCATAGTTGATGTCAAGGATTGGCCGATTATGTGCTATAGGGTGATCACGGCCACTCGTCATCCGAGAATTAAAAATCACCTAATAGTACTTTTTGTAGTTTTGAGATATTTCATAATATTTTCATAAACTGACAGAAAAAAATTTATACACATTTTCTCGGGATTAATTGAAGCTTATGCACGTACGTGTAGAATGTGGTGGTTATTCATCTTTTACGTCATTTTTCTCACTTTATACTAACTTCTTAACTTTATCTCTCTTTTTCTATTTTTCTTCATTCTTTCAGTTGTAGACATTTTGACTTCCGTTTTTCCAGACAAACTTAATTCTAGTCTTTTCTTGAGATAGAAAAAAATACTTTTCATTTTTTATAAATAACTTTAATGTTTATATTATACAGTGAATATTTATATATATCATCAGTTGGATTTCATTTCGTTTTCCTATCTGATTCGAAGGCAACCTAGAATATATTCGAATATCTTATGTTATGCTGTTATTTTTTTAATCGTTTCACCCCAAGCAAGGCGACACCACCACTGATGCGCAAAGGGCTACATAAGAGAAAAAGATTAAATATGAGGAGGATAAAGAGAAAGACGAACGAATTACAGGGAGTGTCAGAGAAGGAAGCAAGAGGAAGATGGGAATACAGGTGCGATGACAACTGCAAAGGTAGAGAGAAAAGAAAATATATACAGGGTGGTGTAGAAGGAACTGGAGTCAAGTGGTTAAGAGATGGGTATTGACATTGCATTTAAATTACTGGAGGTTGTAGCCGTCAGGAAAGCAAGAATATGGAAGAGAGTTCCACAGGTGGGAAGTGCGAGAAAAGAAGCTGCAGGAGTAGAATTGTCATCTGCATTTAGTTGATCTAACTGTGAATGGGTGGGACCCAGTTGCAAGTCTGGTTGCATGAGTAAAAGATGAACCAGTTACAAAGGGTGTCAGAGAAAGGAACAAGAGAAGGATGGGAATACAGGTGTGATGACAGCTGCAAAGGTAGAGAGAAAAGAAAATATATACAGGGTGGTGTAGAAGGAACTGGAGTCAAGTGGTTAAGAGATGGGTATTGGCATTGCATTTAAATTCCTGGAGGTTGTAGCAACCAGGAAAGCAAGAATATGGAAGATAATTCTACTGGCGGGAAGTGCGAGAAAAGAAGCTAATGGAGTAGAATTGCCGGTTGCATTTGGTTAACCTAACTGCGATGACTAGGACGTTTATTTATAAACAGGTAGTAATTGCGGTTATAAAATAGGTATCCAGAAAATCCGCATTTTTGTCGTGTAATGAGACGTATATAATTGTAACCATAAACGGGTGCGGTATTGATCATTTGGCTTCCCATGCCAAATTCAAAAATATGGAAAGTTCATAGAAGATTCAACCACATAAGTTAACATGTCATCATTGTAAGTAACCCTTAACCTCTCTTTCACATCACGTTCCCCTATGTAACCCTTAACCACCTTTCTACTTTCCCCTATGTAAACCCTTAACCTCTCTTTCACATCACTTTCCCCCTATGTAACCCCTTAACCACCTTTCATCACTCTCCCCTATGTAACCCCTTAACCTCTCTTCACATCACGTTCCCCCTATGTAACCCCTTAACCTCTCTTTTCACATCACGTTCCCCATGTAACCCCTTAACCTCTCTTCACATCACGTTCCCCTCATGTAAACCCTTAACCTCTCTTTCACATCACTTTCCCCTATGTAACCCCAATCCACCTTTCTCATCACTTTCCCCTATGTAACCCCTTAACCTCTCTTTCACATCACTTTCCCCTATGTAAACTCCCTAACCTCTCTTTCACATCACTTTCCCCTATGTAACCCCCTTAACCACCTTTCTCATCACTCTTCCCCTATGTAACCCCTTAACCTCTTTTCACATCACTTTCCCCTATGTAAACCCTTAACCTCTCTTTCACATCACTTTCCTCATAACCCCTTAACCACCTTTCTCTATCACTTTCCCCATGTAACCCCTTAACCTTCTTTTTCAGCATCACTTTCCTCATGTAACCCTAACAACCTTTCATCACTTTCACCTATGTAACCCCTTAACCACTTTTTCACATCACTTTCCTCATGTAACCCCTTAACAAACCTTTCTCTATCATTCCTTTCCCACAACTCCCCTTAACCTCTTTTTCACATCACTTTCCCTATGTAACCCTTAACCTCTTTCACATCACTTTCCCCTATGTAAACTCCTAACCTCTCTTTCACATCACTTTCCCTATGTAACCCCCTTAACCACCTTTCTCATCACATTCCCCTATGTAACCCCTTAACTCCTTTTTCACATCACTTTCCCCTATGTAAACCCTTCTTTAACCTCTCTTCACATCACTTTCCCTATGTAACCCCTTAACCACCTTTCTCATCACTTTCTCCCCCATGTAACCCCTTAACCTCTTTTTCACATCACTTTTCCCCTATGTAACCCCTTAACAACCTTTCTCATCACTTTCACCTATGTAACCCCTTAACCACTTTTTTCACATCACTTTCCCCTATAACCCCTTAACAACCTTTCTCATCACTTTCCCTATGTAACCCCTTAACTCCTTTTTCACATCACTTTCCCTATGTAACCCCTTAACCTCTCTTTCACATCACTTTCCCCTATGTAAACCCTTAACCTCTTTCACATCACTTTCCCCTATGTAACCCTTAACCACCTTTCTCATCACATTCCCCATGTAACCCCTTAACCTTCCTTTTTCACATCACTTTCCCCTATGTAAACCCTTAACCTCTCTTTCACATCACTTTCCCCCATGTAACCCCTTAACCACCTTTCTCATCACTTTCCCCCTATGTAACCCCTTAACCTCTCTTTTTCACATCACTTTCCCCTATGTAACCCCTTAACAACCTTCTCATCACTTTCCCCATGTAACCCCTTAACCACTTTTTCACATCACTTTCCCCCTATGTAACCCCTTAACCTTTTCTCATCACTTTCCCCTATGTAACCCCCTTAACCTCTTTTCACATCACTTTCCCCTATGTAACCCCTTAACCTCTCTTTCACATCACTTTCCCCTATGTAAACCCTTAACCTCTCTTTCACATCACTTTCCCTATGTAACCCCCTTAACAACCTTTCTCATCACTTTCCCTATGTAACCCCTTAACCTCTTTTTCACATCACTTTCCCCTATGTAACCCCTTAACCTCTTTTTCACATCACTTTCCCCTATGTAACCCCTTAACCTCTTTTTCACATCACTTTCCCCTATGTAACCCTCATCAAACTTTCTCATCACTTTCCCCTATGTAACCCCTTAACCTCTTTTCACATCACTTTCCCCTATGTAACCCCTTAACAACCTTTTCATCACTTTCCCTATATAACCCCCTTAACCTCTCTTTCACATCACTTTCCCTATGTAACCCCTTAACAACCTTTCTCATCACTTTCCCTATGTAACCTCTTTAACCTCTTTCACATCACTTTCCCCTATGTAACCCTTTAACTTTTTCACATCACTTTCCCCATGTAACCCCTTAACCTCTCTTTCACATCACTTTCCCCTATGTAACCCCTAACAACCTTTCATCACTTTCCCCTATGTAACCCCTTAACCTCTTTTTCACATCACTTTCCCTATGTAACCCCTTAACCTCTTTCACATCACTTTCCCCTATGTAACCCCCTTAACCTCTTTCACATCACTTTCCCCTATGTAAACCCTTAACCTCTCTTCACATCACTTTCCCTATGTACCCTTAACAACCTTTCTCATCACTTTCCCTATGTAACCCCTTAACCTCTTTTTCACATCACTTTCCCCTATGTAACCCCTTAACCTCTTTTTCACATCACTTTCCCCTATGTAACCCTTAACCTCTTTTTCACATCACTTTCCCCTATGTAACCCCTTAACCACTTTTTCACATCACTTTCCCCTATGTAACCCCTTAACCACCTTTTCTATCACTTTCCCCCTATGTAACCCCTTAACCACTTTTTTTCACATCACTTTCCCCTATGTAACCCCTAACAACCTTTCTCATCACTTTCCCCTATGTAACCCCTTAACCTCTTTTTCACATCACTTTCCCCTATGTAAACCCTTAACCTCTCTTCTTCACATCACTTTCCCCTATGTAACCCCTTAACAACCTTCTACTTCTCTCATGTAACCCCTTAACCTCTTTTTTCACATCACTTTCCCCTATGTAAACCCTTAACCTCTTTTTCACATCACTTTCCCCATGTAACCCCTTAACAACCTTTCTCATCACTTTCCCCTATGTAACCCCTTAACCTCTTTTCACATCACTTTCCCCTATGTAACCCCACCAACCTTTCATCACTTTACCCTATGTAACCTCCTTAACCACTTTTTTTCACATCACTTTCCCCCTATGTAACCCCTTAACAACCTTTCTCATCACTTTCCCCCTATGTAACCCCTTAACCTCTTTTTCACATCACTTTCCCCTATGTAACCCCTTAACAACCTTTCTCATCACTTTCCCTATGTAACCCCTTAACCACTTTTTCACATCACTTTCCCCTATGTAACCCCTCTTTAACAACCTTTTCTCATCACTTTCCCCTATGTAACCCCAACTACTTTTTCACATCACTTTCCCCTATGTAACCCCTTAACAAGCTTTTCATCACTTTCCCTATGTAACCCTTAACCTCTTTTTCACATCACTTTCCCCCTATGTAACCCCTTAACCTCTTTCACATCACTTTCCCTATGTAACCCCTTAACAACCTTTCTCATCACTTTCCCCTATGTAACCCCTTAACCTTCTTTTTTCACATCACTTTCCCCTATGTAACCCCTTACCTAACCTTTCTCATCACTTTCCCCTATGTAACCCCCCTTAACCTCTTTTTCACATCACTTTCCCCTATGTAACCCCTTAACAACCCTTTCTCATCACTTTCCCCTATGTAACCCCTTAACCACTTTTTCACATCACTTTCCCCTATGTAACCCCTTAACCACCTCTTCATCACTTCTCTCTCATAACCCCTTAACCACTTTTTCACACTTTCCCTATGTAACCCCCTAACAACCTTTCTCATCACTTTCCCCTATGTAACCCCTTAACCTCTTTTCACATCACTTTCCCCTATGTAAACCCTTAACCTTCTTTCACATCACTTTCCCTATGTAACCCCTTAACAACCTTTCATCACTTTCCCCTATGTAACACTTTAACCTCTCTTTCACATCAGTTTCCCCTATGTAACCCCTTAACCTCTTTTTCACATCACTTTCCCCTATGTAACCCCTTAACCTCTTTTTCACATCACTTTCCCCTATGTAAACCCTTAACCTCTCTTTCACATCACTTTCCCCTATGTAACCCCTTAACAACCTTTCTCATCACTTTCCCCTATGTAACCCCTTAACCTCTTTTTCACATCACTTTCCCCTATGTAACCCCTTAACAACCTTTCTCATCACTTTCCCCTATGTAACCCCTTAACCTCTCTTTCACATCACTTTCCCCTATGTAACCCCTTAACCTCTTTTTCACATCACTTTCCCCTATGTAACCCCTTAACCTCTTTTTCACATCACTTTCCCCTATGTAACCCCTTAACCTCTCTTTCACATCACTTTCCCCTATGTAACCCCTTAACAACCTTTCTCATCACTTTCCCCTATGTAAACCCTTAACCTCTCTTTCACATCACTTTCCCCTATGTAACCCCTTAACAACCTTTCTCATCACTTTCCCCTATGTAACCCCTTAACCTCTTTTTCACATCACTTTCCCCTATGTAAACCCTTAACCACTCTTTCACATCACTTTCCCCTATGTAACCCCTTAACAACCTTTCTCATCACTTTCCCCTATGTAACCCCTTAACCTCTTTTTCACATCACTTTCCCCTATGTAAACCCTTAACCTCTCTTTCACATCACTTTCCCCTATGTAACCCCTTAACCACCTTTCTCATCACTTTCCCCTATGTAACCCCTTAACCTCTTTTTCACATCACTTTCCCCTATGTAACCCCTTAACAACCTTTCTCATCACTTTCCCCTATGTAACCCCTTAACCACTTTTTCACATCACTTTCCCCTATGTAACCCCTTAACCACCTTTCTCATCACTTTCCCCTATGTAACCCCCTAACCTCTCTTTCACATCACGTTCCCCTATGTAACCCCTTAACCTCTTTTTTCACATCACTTTCCCCTATGTAACCCCTTAACCACCTTTCTCATCACTTTCCCCTATGTAACCCCTTAACTTCTCTTTCACATCACGTTCCCCTATGTAACCCCTTAACCTCTTTTTTCACATCACTTTCCCCTATGTAACCCCTTAACCACCTTTCTCATCACTTTCCCCTATGTAACCCCTTAAACTCTCTTTCACATCACGTTCCCCTATGTAAACCCTTAACCTCTTTTTCACATCACTTTCCCCTATGTAACCCCTTAACCTCTTTTTCACATCACTTTCCCCTATGTAACCCCTTAACCTCTTTTTCACATCACTTTCCCCTATGTAACCCCTTAACCTCTCTTTCACATCACGTTCCCCTATGTAACCCCTTAACCACCTTTCTCATCACTTTCCCCTATGTAACCCCTTAACTTCTCTTTCACATCACGTTCCCCTATGTAACCCCTTAACCTCTTTTTTCACATCACTTTCCCCTATGTAACCCCTTAACCACATTTCTCATCACTTTCCCCTATGTAACCCCTTAAACTCTCTTTCACATCACGTTCCCCTATGTAAACCCTTAACCTCTTTTTCACATCACTTTCCCCTATGTAACCCCTTAACCTCTTTTTCACATGACTTTCCCCTATGTAACCCCTTAACCTCTTTTTCACATCACTTTCCCCTATGTAACCCCTTAACCTCTTTTTCACATCACTTTCCCCCATGTAAACCCTTAACCTCTCTTTCACATCACTTTCCCCTATGTAACCCCTTAACCTCTTTTTCACATCACTTTCCCCTATGTTAACCCTTAACCTCTCTTTCACATCACTTTCCCCTATGTAACCTCTTAACCACCTTTCTCATCACTTTCCACTATGTAACCCCTTAACCTCTTTTTCACATCACTTTCCCCTATGTAAACCCTTAACCTCTCTTTCACATCACTTTCCCCTATGTAACCCCTTAACCTATCTTTCACATCACGTTCCCCTATGTAAACCCTTAACCTCTCTTTCACATCACTTTCCCCTATGTAACCCCTTTACCACCTTTCTCATCACTTTCCCCTATGTAACGCCTTAACCTCTCTTTCACATCACGTTCCCCTATGTAAACCCTTAACCTCTCTTTCACATCACTTTCCCCTATGTAAACCCTTAACCACCTTTCTCATCACTTTCCCCTATGTAACCCCTTAACCTCTCTTTCACATCACGTTCCCTTATGTAACCCCTTAACCTCTTTTTCACATCACTTTCCCCTATGTAACCCCTTCACCTCTCTTTCACATCACGTTCCCCTATGTAACCCCTTAACCTCTCTTTCACATCACTTTCCCCTATGTCACCCCTTAACCTCTCTTTCACATCACGTTCCCCTATGTAACCCCTTAACCTCTTTTTCACATCACTTTCCCCTATGTAACCCCTTAACCTCTCTTTCACATCACGTTCCCCTATGTAACCCCTTAACCTCTTTTTTCACATCACTTTCCCCTATGTAACCCCTTAACCACCTTTCTCATCACTTTCCCCTATGTAACCCCTTAACTTCTCTTTCACATCACGTTCCCCTATGTAACCCCTTAACCTCTTTTTTCACATCACTTTCCCTTATGTAACCCCTTAACCACCTTTCTCATCACTTTCCCCTATGTAACCCCTTAAACTCTCTTTCACATCACGTTCCCCTATGTAAACCATTAACCTCTTTTTCACATCACTTTCCCCTATGTAACCCCTTAAACTCTCTTTCACATCACGTTCCCCTATGTAAACCATTAACCTCTTTTTCACATCACTTTCCCCTATGTAACCCCTTAACCTCTCTTTCACATCACGTTCCCCTATGTAACCCCTTAACCTCTTTTTCACATCACTTTCCCCTATGTAACCCCTTAACCTCTTTTTCACATCACTTTCCCCTATGTAAACCCTTAACCTCTCTTTCACATCACTTTCCCCTATGTAACCCCTTAACCTCTTTTTCACATCACTTTCCCCTATGTTAACCCTTAACCTCTCTTTCACATCACTTTCCCCTATGTAACCTCTTAACCACCTTTCTCATCACTTTCCACTATGTAACCCCTTAACCTCTTTTTCACATCACTTTCCCCTATGTAAACCCTTAACCTCTCTTTCACATCACTTTCCCCTATGTAAACCCTTAACCACCTTTCTCATCACTTTCCCCTATGTAACCCCTTAACCTCTCTTTCACATCACGTTCCCTTATGTAACCCCTTAACCTCTTTTTCACATCACTTTCCCCTATGTAACCCCTTTACCACCTTTCTCATCACTTTCCCCTATGTAACGCCTTAACCTCTCTTTCACATCACTTTCCCCTATGTAAACCCTTAACCTCTCTTTCACATCACTTTCCCCTATGTAAACCCTTAACCACCTTTCTCATCACTTTCCCCTATGTAACCCCTTAACCTCTCTTTCACATCACGTTCCCTTATGTAACCCCTTAACCTCTTTTTCACATCACTTTCCCCTATGTAACCCCTTAACCTCTCTTTCACATCACCTTCCCCTATGTAACCCCTTAACCTCTCTTTCACATCACTTTCCCCTATGTCACCCCTTAACCTCTCTTTCACATCACGTTCCCCTATGTAACCCCTTAACCTCTTTTTCACATCACTTTCCCCTATGTAAACCCTTACCCACTCTTTCTAATCACTTTCCCCTATGTAACCTCTTAACCATTCTTTCTCATCACTTTCCCTTATATAAACCCCTGCGCAACAGTGGAAGTGAAATACCTTGCTTGAGGTGAAATGATAAAAAAAAAAAGAGAAGAAAAATGTCTAATGAAATCTAAAGCTGTGGTGTAATAACAGATGACCTAAACAGATCATTTTTCATGGCCCTACCTAAAAACCAGTCGCACTCGAATGCGATTCCACTGAACAATCGGTTTGATGAGCCACATAACGAAATCCTGATGAATAGAGGGCGAAGTAGAATCAGTCCAGAGATGGGACAAGAACAGTGCGGTTTCGTTAAGGACACTAGCACAAGGAATGTAATATTTATGCTTAGGATTCTAACAGAAAGGGCGATACAAATGAAAAATAAAAAGGTTACCTATGTTTTGTAGACTATGCGAAGATATTCCACAAAGTACGCCACAAAGAATTGATAGAAATGCTCAGCAATCTAGACATATTTGGGAAAGACATCAGAGTAATCAAGAACCTCTACTAACAGCAAACCGCTTGCATACGGACAGGTAACGAATTCAGCAGATATCAGTCAGTTAAGTGCCATACGTGATACACGCTTTGGGGGATTATGTCTTTAAAGAAACATGACTGACTTGGCAGAAGATTATCCCGCAGTAGGTTTCGATTATTTTCTGTGGTAGACTGGTTGCTAGCCAAGGCTATAGAACCCAATCTGTCCTGTTATTTGACTTGTATTTAGAGGAGGAAGATATGTATTATATTATTAAGTATTAATTATAGGGGGATCAGTTTGTTACTTCATAACAATATAAAACTGATCCCCCACTTTATGCCCAGTGTGTAGCCTTAATCATGTTTCCATTTATTATCAGTCAGTTAAGTGCCATACGTGATACACGATTGGGCGATCAGGTCTCTAAAGAGACATGACTGACTGGACAGAAGATTATCCAGCAGTAGGTTGCCGTTGCTTTCTGCGGTAGATTGGTTGCCTGCCAAGGCTATAGAACCCAATCTGTCCTGTTATTTAACCCATAACTGGAAGGAAGAGACGGATTAATACCTTTCCCAAAGGTTATTTGCGTAAGAGGTCTTGTAGTTTCCTTTCTGTGTCTGCTATCAGCACTGTATCATCTTGTGTTTTTTCAAATTGTGGCCCCAGATTACGAATCCAGGCATAACTTCCTCAAAATATTCTCGCTGTACAAGTTGAACAGATCCGGTGAAAAGACACATCCTTGTCTTAAGCCCCTTTCTATCTTTGTATATCTACTCAATTCATTACCTGTCCGGATGCAAGTGGTTTGCTGCCAGTAAAGATTCTTAATTACTCTCAAGTCTTTTCCAAATATGCCCCGGCTGCCGAGCATCTCCATCAGTTCTTTGTGGAGTATTTTGTCAAACGCCTTCGCATAATCACAGGTATAAGTCCTTCTTCATTTGTATTGCCCTTTCAGAGAGCATCTTAATCATAAATATGGCATTCCTTGTTCCCGTGTCTTTAACGAAACCACACTGTTTTTGTCCTATTTCTGGCCTGATTCTGCTTCTCGCTCTATTTATCAGGATTCGGACGATCAGTTTTGTTACGTGGCTCATTAAATTGATGGTTCTGTGGAGTTGTTACTCGTAATCTATGTTGTCTGAATAAAGCATATCGTGTAAATGCACGTATATAACAGATGTGAGGTGGGCTTTGTATTTCATAGAAGAAAAATATGGCCTCCGATTACGAAACCAGGCATAACTTCTAGGGCCCTCCAAATATTTTCGCTGTACAAGTTGAACAGATCCGGTGAAAAGACACATCCCTGTCTTAAGCCCCTTTCTATCTTTGTATATCTACTCAATTCATTACATGTCCGTATGCAAGCGGTTTGCTGCCAGTAAAAATTCTTTATTATTCTCAAGTCTTTTCCAAATATGTCCAGGCTGCCGAGTATCTCTATCACTTGTGGCGTATTATTACTTTGCAAAATTTTACAAGGCAAATAGCGACAATTTACCTATTGCACCCTTTAATTTTGCTTTATATATACATATATAGATATATATATAGATATATACACAACCGGCCATAATTATTAGGTCACCCCCGTTTATTTTAAAAGCTTATGTATTTCATACTATTTTTAAATGGATAATTCTAAATGAAAATAGAATGGTTTCTTTGTTATTATTACTTTGCAAAATTTTACAAGGCAAATAGCGACAATTTACCTATTGCACCCTTTAATTTTGCTTTATATATACATATATAGATATATATATAGATATATACACAACCGGCCATAATTATTAGGTCACCCCCGTTTATTTTAAAAGCTTATGTATTTCATACTATTTTTAAATGGATAATTCTAAATGAAAATAGAATGGTTTCTTTGTTATTATTACTTTGCAATATTTTACAAGGCAAATAGCGACAATTTACCTATTGCACCCTTTAATTTTGCTTTATATATACATATATAGATATATATATAGATATATACACAACCGGCCATAATTATTAGGTCACCCCCGTTTATTTTAAAAGCTTATGTATTTCATACTATTTTTAAATGG
>JBBBDQ010001471.1:3550000-3582500 GCA_037127315.1 Ascarosepion bandense
TAAACGTGAGTTGATGTTTTGTGTGACATTGTAAACAACATTGCGTTTGTTTTTGTTTCAAAATTACGGGGGAAAATATTTACATTTGTTGACTAAATGAATTTCAGAAATTTTCGAAGAATATTTAAAAATGCAGACATTTAATTTTAGGGGAAAAAGTAACATTAATGCCACACGAATTACAGACAGATGATTTCCTGCATGAAATATTTAGCGAAAAAAAGCTTTATTTTTTTAAATTTTATTTTCTGAAGCATGAAATATTAAATCTGAAAAAAAAAGACTTAAATTATTAAATTACACTTTGGCACTTTTTTAACATATTTTGTTTTTGTTTGAAAAAAATCTGTTTTTTTTTAAATATTACTTTTGTTTCAAAATTACGGGGAAAAATATTGACATTTTTATAGACCAAATTAATTTTTAAAACATCGGAATAAAATTTAAATGTAAAGGCTCATTTTTTTTTAGTCGCGTTTGACACGTGTGATTTGATTTCTGTGACGTAATCTAGCAACCATCTTAGATGTTTTACGGAGCAAATGTAAACAATCGGCTTCATCGACTAAAAAGTGCGAAAGGGAAAATTGCTGAACTTAAACTCAAAAAGTATATGTCGACCTGGCTTCCCTGTAGATTTGTGACCCTAGAAAGTTTGAATGGCGTAGCTTAAAAAAATGTAGGCGTGCATAGGGAACAGTCACACACAGACTCACAGATTGTCTTTTATATTTAGCCGGTTAATCTACCATGGTTTTGACTATTTCGGTTTGTTCGGTGATTTGTTTCAAATACGACTTGCTTGACTATGCAGAAGATCTAGTTCTCACTGCAGACACAATTATCAATACCAAAGTTCTAGTACATGATCAAGTTGGTTGGTTGGCTGATTTTGTTTAGAGGCATATCAACACCTTCATGGACTATTTAATGCCGACGTCTAAACTAAAAATAGTTCAAATTTTATTTTTATCTGTAATATTTTAAATAAGAATGTTTTTAATTTTTACTGCATTAGAATATCTTGTCCTTTACTTTTCCAGGTTTAATAACTTGTCCTTTACTTTTCCAGGTTTAATAACTTGTCCTGTTCTTTTCCAGATTTAATACACTCTTAAGAATATTACTTTTCATGCGCGCATTTTCCCATGTAATCCATGACGTTTCCTGGCATTGCTATTAATTTAATATATATTTAATGCTGAAAACCGAATTCAAAATATTTAAAAAATTAATATGCAATTGATTAAAAAAAAATTATTATATTATTATGTTTAAATAATTATTTCTAATTAAATATGATAATTAATTCTGATAAAATGGTAAGTGATAAGCAAAGATTGATTGAAAAAATGATAAATTATTAAAAAGAAAAAGCTGATAAAAAATAAGATTTATTACTAGAAGCGTTAGTCACTCACTCCCTTATGTACTTATGTAGTTAGTTTCCTTTTTCGGACTTCACCACATACTTTGATGTAACTTTTTTCTACTGAACCAAAATTCAATTTTTTTTTCTCAAAATGTAGCTAAGGGGGTATCCTATCTAAATCTTTAAACTGTTTAAAATTTGGTTCAGAACAGAATTAGTGGTGAAGCTTGAAAACTGGTTAGGTTTTAGATTGTCGGACTTAAGATATATTCAACCAATGTCGTGGTTGAATGATAAATATGTATTGTTGCAAATTTTAACATGCATAGATATTTTTGGCAATTTTAATATAGATAAATGTTGTTGTTAATTTTACTATAAATAAGTCTTGTTGTTAATTTTATTATAGATAAGTGATGTTGTTAATTTTACTATAAATAAGTCTTGTTAATTTTATTATAAATAATTGTTGTTGTTAATTGTACTATAAATCAGTGTTGTTGTTTATTTTACTGTAAATAAGTGTTGATAATTTTAATCTAAATAAACGTTGTTAATTTTACTATAAATAAGTGTTGTTGTTAATTTTACTATAAATAAGTGTTATTAATTTTACTAAAGATGAATGTTATTGTTAATTTTACTATGAATAAGTGTTGCTGTTAATTTTACTATGGATAAGTGTTGTTGTTAATTTTACTATAATAAGTGTTGTTAATTTTACTATAAATAAGTGTTGTTGTTAATTTTACTATAATAAGTGTTGTTAATTTTACTATAAATAAGTGCTGTTGTTAATTTTACTATAAATAAGCGTTTACTATATATAAGTTGTTGTTAATTTTACTCTAAATAAGTGTTGTTAATTTTACTATAAATAAGCGTTGTTGTTAATTTTACGATAGATAAGTGTTTTTGTTAATTTTAATACAAATGGATGTTTTTAATTTTACTATAAATAAGTGTTGTTAATTTTTCTCTAAATAAGTGTTGTTAATTTTACTATAAAATAAGTGTTGTAGTTAATTTTACTATAAATAAGCGTTGCTCTTAATTTTACTATAGATAAGTGATGTTAATTTTACTATAAATATGTCTTGTTAATTTTATGAAAAAAGGGTTGTTATTTTTACTATAGATAAGTGTTGTTGTTAATCTTACTATAAATAAGTGTTGTTGTTAATTTTACTATAGATAATTGTTGTTGTTAATATTACTTTAATAAGTTCTGTTGTTAATTTTACTATAAATAAGCGTTGTTAATTTTATTATATATAAGTGTTGTTGTTAATTTTACTACAAATAAGTGTTGTTGTTAATTTTATCATAAACAAGTGGTGTTGTGAATTTTAATATGAATATGTATTGTTGGTAAATTCACTATAAATAGGTACTGTTAATATTTATATTATAAATAGGTATTGCTCGGTAATTTTGACATTAGTAAGTATTGCTAGTAATGTTAGTAGAAGGAAGTATTGTTGGTAATTTCACCATGAACAGGTATTGTTGGTAATTTTAGTATAAATAAGTTTTGTTAGTATTTTTAATATAAATAAGCGTTGTTGGTAATGTTTATATATTTAAAATTTACAATAAATATTATTGCTGGTAAATTTACTATATATATGTATTGTTGGTAATTTTTTCATAAATAGGTCATGATAATAATTTTACTATAAATAAGTAGTGATGGTAATTTTACAATATATAGGTAGTGTTGGTAATTTTGTTATAAATATATATTGTTAGTAATTTACGATAAATAGGAAGTGTTGGTAATTTTACTATAAATAGGCATTGTTGGTTGGTTGATTTTGTTTAGCGGCATAACAAGCGTTATGGTTTATCTAATGGCAAAACCTAAATATTTGACCTACTTTTCTGCTTTCGGGCGAAAGGTATTTTTTAGATATATACTACCACCACGTTTAATTTCGTTGTTTTTCATTTTTTAAAACTTTTTTAAGCCCAGTCCTATCGATTACCCCCTTAGCTTTATGATTGACAAAAAAAAAATTTTTTTTAATTTCAATATTTAAACATTTCCTGGGGGGATCAGTTGCTCATACAACGTTATAGTAAATCGAGCCTCAATTTTGAAGCCAGTCGTCGGTACGACATTACCGCCACCTGTAAATTTGTTCATTATCAATTTTTTTGGACTTTTTACAATGCAATATTATCTTTTACACCTTAAAATTTACGAATTACAAAAGAAATTGCAAAAATTTCAATATTTAAACAATTTTAGCGAGGTGGACCAGTTTCTCATACAACCTTATACTGGATACAAAATGGATGAGAAACAGACCCACCAACAAATTTGTTTAATTATTGTAATTTTTCAAATTTTATTTTTTGATAATCGGAAAGTTTAAGTAGCAATCGCTAGAACTGCCCTGAAAAAAGTAAAAAAAAACAACAAAAAAACTGAAAAAAAAAACAAATAAAAAAAAAACGAAATTAACATGAACAAAGTGACCCCAACGAGTGGCTTGAAAATGGAGGATCGAATTACTTTAAGGTTGTATGAGAAACTGACCCCAACCTACAAATTTGTTTAAATATTGTAATTTTTGAAAATTCTTTTTTTTTGTTTTTGATAATTGGAAAGTTTAAGTAACAATCAATAGAACTGCGCTGAAAAAAGTAAAAAAAAAAAATGAAAAACAACGAAATTAAACGTGGTGGTAGTCTGCTTCAGGTCCGCCATAGAATGTAATTTCACCGTAAATATGTACAATTTATAATAAATATTCACAGTTCTAGTTCTATATTGAACGCTTTTTAAATCAATGCTTTGAACGTTGTTAAAATTTACTTCGTTTCTTATTCATTTGGATTATATATATATAAATATATATATATATATATATATATATATATATATACTAGCATCATAGCCCAGCGTTACCCGTGCAACTCAGAACATTTTAGTAGTAGGAGAAAAAATCTATTTTCTTTTGTTTTGCGCAAACGTGAGTTGATATTTTCTGTGACATTGTAAACAACATTGCGTTTGTTTTTGTTTCAAAATTACGGGGGAAAATATTTACATTTTTTGTTGACTAAATGAATTTAACATAGAAATTATTTATTTTGTTATACTGAAATTAGAAATATAAAAACTATTATGCTCTCAGTTTAGACATTTTCGAAGATAATTAAAAAATGTACACATTTAATTTTAGAGGAAAAATTAAATATAAAGGCTCATTTTTTTAGTAAAAAATATTTTAGTCGCGTCTGACACGTGCGATTTGATTTCTGTGACGTAAATTAGCAACCATTTTAGATCTTAGATGCTTTACGGAGCAAATGTAAACAATTGGCTCCATTGGTCAAAATGTGCGAAAGCGAAAAATTTCTGAAATTAAGCTAAAAAAGTATGTCGACCTGGCTTCCCTGTAGATATGTGACCCTAGAAAGTTTGAATGGCATAGCTTCTGACACCAAATCGGTTGAGTTTCGATCCCGGCCAGAAGCAAATGGATGCGTCTAGCCACACTGATGAGTTGTGATACAGCGAAACAGGCTTGTATGTGGATGACTAATATATATATATTTAGTATATCAAGGCAGCAAGTAATTTTCTAAACATATGTTGTTAAATGTAAGAGACAATGAATGTCTATTATGTTTAATCATGAGCCGTTCTAAACGTCGTATTTTTGCTTTAATTTCAGTTGAATTTAAAGACAAAAATTCTCCAACATTTGGATAATTATTTATTGGTTTTCTTCTAAGCTTTCGGCTCACATGAGCCATCTTCAGAGAGGTCGTTCAAACTGAAATATTATAAAATCCACCATCACCGACAATTTTATTTTGTGTTGACATAAAACTCCGCTTGGCAACGGCAATAGTTACCAAAAATAATAAACGCAGTTCTTAAGTTTGCGATGCGGTTTTATGTCGTCACACCGCGGGATAGTGCGAAATGACATATATATATATATATATATATATATATATATATAAGAGAGAGAGAGAGAGAGAGAGAGAGAGAGAGAGAGAGAGAGAGAATTTTCTGCTTTCAGGCTAAAGGGAAATTTTAGATATATAGTTATATAATAGAATATAATTTTATATATAATTTCACCATAAAAAATGTATTTTTATATATTTTTAGTGCTGTGTTATAATATTGTTATAAAAGTGTATTGTTCGTCATTTTAGTACAATAATATACCGTTGATTATTGTTTTGCTATTAGCTATTTACCCATAACTGGGACCCTATCAAGTGCTATCACTTCTGGTCAGGGTGTAATTGGGAAAAACAGTTAAGAAGTGGTTCCACGTTCCTCAAAAAACACCCAGTTTTACGAGCAGTGTCCTTGATTTCGGGTGGAGGGTATCTTCCTAACCAGTACGACAGATCAACATAAAAAACAATACTAAATCATTAAACTGGAAATAAAAGAATCAGTAAAAACCCCAATCAAGTTTTTTATATTGTTTGACGTAATACAAAGGCTAATACAAGCCTCAAAGATCTAAACTTATTTATAAATGGAACTATGGGTGTGTGTGTGTGTGTGTGTGTGTGTGTGTGTGTGTGTGTGTCCGTTACTTATAGACTTCGAAACGGCTGAACCGATTTTCTTGAAAATTTACACAGTTGTACTATAAGCGTCTGTAAATGTTCTTAGCTAGGTTTTGTGTCGAGGTACCCCCGATAAATATCGAAAATCGATAATCGAAAAAATCGGGTTATAGAAAGAGTGGTCCGATTTTAATCAAATTTGATACACTCATAGACAAAGACATAAGAAACGATATTCAGAAGTTTCAAGGTTGCAGTTCTTACAATAGTGCAGAAAATCGATAACACACACACACACACACACACACACACATATATATATATATATATATATATATATATATATATATATATGAAAGGCAAGATGTTTGTGTCTGTGTCAGTTTATCTGCCTGTATGTCTGTATTTTTTTCAGCCCTTTTATTTTAGTTTTTGCTTCGGGTTTGGCTTTAAGTAGGTATATTTGTAGTTCTTAGTCTCAGCCATGATACCATTTACTCAGAGGACTTATTTAGCCTTCAAAATTTAGTTTACGACGAAAAAACTTATTTGATATCAATACCAGGAAATCAAAATTGACTTACATCCATTCATTTTTCTTTCAGTCTACGGTTTCGCTTTAACTAGAAACAACTATTGCTTCTTAGTCTTTCGTGCCAACGTCCAAAGAGTTTGAGCTCCAGGACCATAGATTAGTTTTAAAGCTTTCATTACACCCGAGCAACGCCAGTCTATACTGCTAGTGTAGGTGCGATTGGTCAATTGTCGCAATTATTTTATTATTTCAAATATTCTTTAGGCTGAGTCTGAGCTCCAGGACCATGGATTAGTTTTAAAGCTTTCATTACACCCGAGCAACGCCGGGCTATACTGCTAGTAATATAATATAGCTAGAATGGTGTTTATGCACTTAGAAAAGCCATATGATCTCCTTTCCAAATTTACAAAGTTGGCTTAATTTACCATTGGCCAGATGTTGGAAAATTAAATTAAATAAAAATGATGTCGTTTTTATAATATATAAACTACCGGCCAGAATTATTAGGCTATCCTAGTGTTTAAAAAATAATGTATTTCATTCTATTTTTTTAGTATTCATTGTCAAGTGAACAATTGTAAATAAAAATAGAATGGTTCTTTTTTACTATAACAAGAACAAACAAAAATGACATCATTTTCTAAATATTTTTGGAAGTTAAAAAACGAAAAATAAAACACCTAAAGTTAAATGGAAAATCTTCAAACAAGCTAGAACATGTAAATCGGTAAAGGAACCATGTTTACTATAACTACAAGAAAAAATGGAAATCATTAAATACATGAGCAGCGATATATTACTAAACTAGAGGCATGAAACCACAGTAAATTGCAAACACATTTAAGAACTAACCTTACAATCATGCTAAAATTACAAAATCTAAAGTTCGGATCTCTAGAAACGAGAAAAATTTATAATATTACTTTTAGTACCACGATATTCACTTTTAACTGAATGATCTCTCTCCTTATACATTGTTACCTCGAATTTTACCTTTATTTCATACTACAAACCGTAACCTAATTAAGGTTTTTCTAAAAAATTTAGGTTGAAACTCTCTTTTATATATATATATATATATATGTAAAAATATACTCAGTTATGATCTGAGATTAAGGACAGGATGATTAAATAAAGACAAGAGGAAAACTATATTTTAAATCGCCTTCGCGTTTCGTCCTGTGATGGACTTTATCAAGGCAAAAAGACGAAATGAGCTTTATTATAAATTACGTATCTATAAACAAACAGTGTTGGCAACCACAAAGACGCTCACAAATCATTTCAAAAGATTAACAGAATATTTTAGTTTTTAGAATTCCTTCATATGTAGTACAAAGTCACGAGATATTAAAATGAAGGTAATTCAACCGTTTTCTTTGAATTTTCTTTAATTTTATTTAACTATATATATATATATATATGCATGTATATATATATAAATTCCTTAAATATTAAAATAATTTTAAATATAGAAAGAATCCTTTTAATAACCTCTACGCCTATGTATAGGACTTCACCATCCTTGTAAGAAACATAAAAAAAAAAATTCGTTGCCTTATACTTCACTAAAACAGATATATTTATCCACTACAAATTCCCCTCTCTTCTTTGCTCATCCTCTCCTACACACTCCCACAGGAAGAAGAAAAAAAATGTATATGGATACATTTTCTTACTTCTTCCCCTTTATTAAACACAAAGGCCGGGTTATAAAAAGCTGTAAATGACCATACTTTATTTTCAACTGTCCATGAACCACCTCTCTCCTTCTCCCCCATTTTCCTCTCTTTGTTCAAATTCTAATTTACAACTCCCAATTTCTGATTTTCTCCACCCCCTTACCTCTCACACAAAATTTACCAATATAAGGGAAAAAAAATTCCATCTCCCTTCACACTACCTGGTGAGACATGGTCCTTTCAATGTCGAAACAAAATGTACACTTTGTAATTTGTACATGTTTTAAGCTATAATTTATAATATATATATATATATATATATATATATATATATAAATCCAGGTAAAGAGAGCCAACAGTTTTACAATTCTGAATTCTCTGGCATTTTCTCTTTTTTAACAAAAGTGCTCAATACAATAAATATTGTAGAGCATAATATATCATATAATTAAATTTGTTATTTAATTAAAAATACATTGCGACACGGAAATTTCTATGTTTCGAGATTTCTACCTTGTCATCAGGCAATGTTAGATCAAACTTGTCACAATGATTTTATGTAAATATAAGAAACAATACGTTTGTTATTTATAGATATGGGAACACACACACACACACACACACACACACACACACACACACACACACACACATATATATATATATAGAGAGAGAGACTGAGAGAAGATCCTTAAGATTTGAAAGTTTTAATACATGAACGAAAAATTTAAAGAAAATCAGTTACGTGTCATACGTGATACACGCTTCGGCGATCATCTCTCGAAAGAGACATGATTGACTGGACAGAAGATTTTCTAGCAGTAGATTGTCACTGCAATAGATTGGTTGCCAATAGAACCGAATCTATCTTGGTATTTAACTCATGGGATGAGCGTTGTGGTGCAGTGGATATCGACTCGGAACGACAAATCGGGGAACCGAGTTAGAATTCCAGTTTGAATTCCTTGCATTCACTTACGCGCAAATATTCCTTCCAGCTATTGGTTAAATAACAAGACAGATTGGGTTCTATAGCCTTGACTGGCAACCAGTCTATCGCAAAAAGCAATGGCAACCTACTGCGGGATACTCTTCTGCCCAGTCAGTCATGGCTTGAAAGATTGAAAGCGTGTATCACATATGGTACTTGACTGACTGATTTAACTCGTAGGTAAGAAACGATGGATTAAGACCTTACACTGGGGTATTTGTGCAGAAGTGAATGCAACGAATTTAACTGGAATTCGAACTCGGCTCTCCGATTTCTCCTTTCGAGCCGATATCCACTTCACCACAACGCACATCGAAAAATATTTAGCTCAAGACACTTTCTAAAATCTGTCTAATCGGACCAAAATATTTGGGGTACCTCACCTTGGTTCTTTAGGCAAACATTTTAACCCCTCCTTCGCAGAAAACAACTACACAATAATAATATCACTGTAAATATAGCTTCTTCTTTTTCTATGTGCCCTGTCCTTTCAGGACGTAGGCGATGATGGCTTTCTACGTCTCCATATCCTTGGTGGCTCTTAGCACGCCTTTTCCTTTTACACCAAGCAACCATCGTTCCATCATCCAACTGATTAGGTCCTTCAAATATGTTGGTTTCCCCTGTCTCTTTTTCCCTCTATCTGGCCTGTTAGTATCAGGTTCTCCAAGCCCTCTTTTCTCGTTGCATGTCCCAGGAACTTACACGCGTAATTATATGACATATGAACCCTTGTGGAATTATTTACTGCTTAGTTTTAAAGAAGGATGCAGCGGGGATCAGACTTACAACTCAGTGTCAACCAGAGTAGCCGAGCTCGTAAGTACGCCGCCTCTAGGCGCAGTAACGACAACTGAAATGACTATGAAACTAACACGACACGGATAAACACTTCGACTATTGCGAGAAGAGTTTCTATAAATACTGACGATGAGAGGACGGATGTCGTAAGGTTATGTAAGACTTCTTCTGCTACAGTCGGTTAATCTTTCTAAATCATGATTCTCCCACACTAGCTGGAAGGAAACAACGAGAAATGCGAACGTAGAAGGAAGGCGAACGGGTCGGACACCGTTCATTTTTTTTTAAGTTTTCCTTCCGATTATTTTCCATCTCTCGCTTATCAAATGACAAAATCTATCTATCTATCTATTTCGGTCTGTTCGTTATCTATCTATCTATCTATCTATCTATCTATCTATCTATCTATCTATCTATCTATCTATCTATCTCGGTCTGTTCGTTATCTATCTATCTATCTATCTATCTATCTATCTATCTATCTCAGTCTGTTCGTTATCTATCTATCTATCTATCTATCTATCTATCTATCTATCTATCTCAATCTGTTCGTTTATCTATCTATCTATCTATCTATCTATCTATCTATCTATCTATCTATCTCAGTCTGTTCGTTTATCTTTATCTATCTATCTATCTATCTATCTATCTATCTATCTATCTATGTCTCTTCGCATCTATCTATCTATAAATTTAATATTTAGTATAATATCCTTTTGCTTTCAAATAATAAAACAATTTACAATCGCACTTAGTATATATATTTTGTAAGAAGTATTCTTTCTTGTTAAAGCTTTTGTTGTGTAAATCACATAAATTAATTAAATTGTTTATTATCTGTCAATATGCCTCTTAAAAGATAAAATAGTTCTTGTCCTAATACTTTTGCGTATTACTATATATATATATATATATATATATATATATATATATATATATATATATATTATTAAGTAAATCATTATTAAGTAAATGTTATACCAACTGTACCACGGGCCCTGGTGACGAAGAGGTAACTAATTAAGCTCGATGAAGTTCGCCGCTCCTCACGAATTCGGTGGTGGAACTAATCGAAGCTCCTTTGCCCATAGGATAGTGCCCCCGCGAAGCCATGAAACTGTCTGGGTTCGATTCCTGGTAGTGGATACGCACTGCGAAAGAGTCCCAAATACAGGATGAAACGGCTGCCCAGTGCTTTCTGCATTCTGTTGAGGTCGAATAAAAAGCTCGATGAATGACTTTATTATTCAAATCCTCCTCCTACTTCTGTTCATATATATATATATATATATATATATATATATATATATAAAAAAGTCTTATATTATATATATATAAGTCTTATATATATATATATATATATATATATATATATAAAGTATATATATATATATATAAAAGTATATATATATATATATAAAAGTCTTATATTATATATTATATATATATATATATATATAAAAGTCTTAGGTTGGGTCATACGTAAATTTTATTGATATTTTACGGATTACTATTCCTTTGTGAGTTATATAAAATCGAAATATAATTGTAAGAATATTTTTTGTTGCATTAACAAATTTTTGAATGCAAAAATGTTTTTTCCAGATACTCTTTATCTTTTAGCTGGATGGGAAAATGATGGATTCATGCCTTTGTCAAGGGTATTTGCGTAGGGGTGAACGTATCAAAACCAGCTGGAATCCGAACTCACCTTTCTTTCAAATTTTCAGTCAATTTTGATCTTTCAAAATTTCACAGTCATTAATCTTAGTGGCTTTATTGAAAGAAAAAAATCTTTGGAGTTTGTCAAAAATATCGAGATTCTGTATCGAAAGAGATTATCACCTACCTCGAAAAAGAGTTCGTGTTTTGTACATGGTTTGCCAAGAAAAATTATTCCGAAAATTGTTAGCACAAAAAGAGCTAATATGCGTATCAGAAACTATGCTAATTTTCTTTCTTTGCTGTTTGGCGTGGCCGGTCAGAAAAATAGCTCGGTGGGGTCGTTTATTTTATTTACTGGGATGAAATTATTAGAGAGAAATTATTTTTTTTTTAAATGAAAAAATTCAGAATGCAGTTATATAATTAACCAAATATGGGCGTCATTTTCACATCCTAAACAGGGAACAAGGGATGAGCCTCTTCACCTGTTCAATAGACGTGGGTGGAGTGTGAACCGGGCGATAGTTTAGTCTACTCCAATCGAAAAAAAAAGATAAAGGAGTGAAAATATTGGAAAAGAGAAAGCCGGAAACCACATCCTAAACAGGGAACAAGTGATGAATCTCTTCACCTGTTCATTAGACATGGGTGGATTATGAACCGGGCGATAGTTTAGTCTACTCCAATCGAAAAAAATGGAGTGAAAAGATTGGAAAAGAGAAAGCCGGAAACCACATCCTAAACAGGGAACAAGGAATGAGTCTCTTCACCTGTACAGTAGACGTGGGTGGAGTGTGAACCGGGCGATAGTTTAGTCTACTCCAATCGAAAAAAAAAAGAAAAAAAAAGAACAAGGAATGAAAAGATTGGAAAAGAGAAAGCCGGAAACCACATCCTAAACAGGGAACAAGGGATGAATCTCTTCACCTGTTCAATAGAAGTGGGTGGAGTGTGAACCGGCCGATAGTTTAGTCTATTCCAATCAAAAAAAAAGAAGTGAAAAGATTGGTAAAGAGAAAGCCGGAAGCCACATCCTAAACAGGGAACAAGTGATGAATCTCTTCATCTGTACAGTAGACGTGGGTGGAGTGTGAACCGGGCGATAGTTTAGTCTACTCCAATTGAAAAAAAGCAAGAAAAGGAGTGAAAAGATTGGAAAAGAGAAAGCCGGAAACCCCATCCTAAACAGGAAGCAAGGGATGAGCCTCTTCACCTGTACAGTAAATCTGGCCTTCTTCAGGTGCTAGGAAAAAACTCATTTCGAAATTAGTCTTACCTGAAGAAGGCCGGAACGTACAAGGACTGAAGCGTCGTAAGCATGGCAATAAAGATGAGGATACATAATATAAAGACCGATATATATATATATATATATATATATATATATATATATATTTTACTCTTCAGTAATGAATTGAATTCTATCGGTGGCTGGCGTGTGTATACACCGCATATATATATATATATATATATATATATATATCGGTCTTTATATTATATGTGCCGTCCCTCTTCAAGATGTAGGCGATCTGGGCCCCATACATCTCCCTCTCCCTTGTAGCTCTTAACACTCCTTCTTTTGATACCCCCTTTAAACCTCGCTCTGCCATCCATTAGCTCCAGCCCCTCAAGTATGTCACGCGTTGCTTTCCCCTGTTTCTCTTTCCCCTCTAACCGTCTCGTGAGTATTACATTCTCTAAGCCCTCCTTTCTAATTACATGTCCCTGAAATTTCAGCTGTTTTTTCCTGATGTTAAGTATCAGTTACTTTTACTTTCCAACCTCGCAGAAATGTCGTCTTTGCTCGCATGTTCGGTATTCTCAGCATCCTTCTGTAGAACCACATATCGGTTGCAACCAGTCTCTCCATCTTTGAGGAAATTGTCTACTATTTACTACCATATAAGAGGACATATACCACATAGCAGTCCAGTACTCTTTGTTTGTTTCCAAGGAAATCCTACTGACACTTAATACTTTGCTTAGCTTTTGAAATGCATCTTTTGTACATCAATTGACATAAGCACGCAGTCACGTACAACGGAATAGGGACTGGGTAGAGATTTTAAATGCATTCTGAGATGTTTTTTTCTTTGCGTTCAGGCAGCGTTAAAAGAACGGTCCGCTTCATCAGATACCGTTACAGGTATTCGCTTCTGTTTACCTGGATAGCTCAGATATTATTTCTTATTCTATGCAAACTGGCAAGAAGGCGTTCCAATAACAATGGATAATATTATATGCCCACTGAAGTTTGACTAACTTTTGTGTTCTATACGCATTATCAATGAGAACGAATAAAGATCATAGCCTGAAACAACAAAACTTAAAAAACAACGGAAATTCCTCACCAAACAGAAATCGTTATCGAACAAACCTCAACAACAATAACTAATATCCTGAGTACGATTCATAATCGGTTCCCAACATTTGCTTTCTCGTCTTACAAAGTGACCCGTTAATAAAGATTAGCAATAACTCCATGTACACTATTTACATTGTTCGGACTATTATCCACATCTTTATTGCTATATTTACGACGTTTCAGTCATTGTACACTGCGGCCTTCTTCAGGTGCCAGTAATTTAGAACTAAGTTTTTTTCCTAGCACCTGAAGAAAGCCGGAGCGCACAACGGCCGAAAAGTCGTAAACATGGCAATAAAGATAGGGATAATAGTCCAAATAACGTAAATACCTCAATATAGACAAACAGAATGATCTATCATTAAACATCGTACAAATGGCAACAAAGATGAGGACAATAGTCCGAATAATGTAAATAGTGTAAATACTACCTCATCTCAGAAATATAGACAAATAGAATGATCTATTATTAAACGTCGTACAAATGGCAACAAAGATGAGGACAATAGTCAGAATAATGTAAATACTGTAAATACTACCTCATCTCAAAAATATCGACAAATAGAATGATTTATTATTAAACGTCGTACAAATGGCAACAAAGATGAGGACAATAGTCCGAATAATGTAAATAGTGTAAATACTACCTCATCTCAGAAATATAGACAAATAGAATGATCTATTATTAAACGTCGTACAAATGGCAACAAAGATGAGGACAGCGAGGTTAGCTTTGTCAATCTCATCAGATTTTTGATCGAGGCGAGAGTAAACTGTGGTGTCGTCAGCGTATATGCGTACTTGGGATCTTATTAAATCGGGGAGATCGTTAATGTAGATCAGGAAAAGCGTAGGTTCTAGAATGGAGCTTTGAGTGACACCCGCGTTCGTATTGGTAGTATTGGGAGTCATGCCTGTTCAATACTACTTTTATTATGTAATTTGAGAAGAATGACTGGATTAGGTCAAACAATTGTCCAGTTATACCATAGCTCCGCAGCTTGATAAAAAGAAGACGAGAGGACAGAAAATAAAACTTAGCAATGACTAATAAGGCCGCTACCTCAGAAACCACAGCACAGCAGGCGACATGCCTTCACAAGACACTGACATCAAACTGTTGAAAAGCATCTGGATCTGGACAAATGGCAAAGAGGCCCGTATTTGGACATGCCGAGTTGTTCTGCCGCTAACGAAAAAAAAAAAACAAAAAAAAAAAACAGGTGTGGCCCGCTTTGACAGACATGTCTGCACACATTTGCCACAGACTAAAATTAAAGAAATGCGCGTTTTATTTATTTGATTTAAAAATCCAGAGGAGACACGAGCTCTCAGGTTCTGATCATCTAGAGTTCCGGAGGTGCGTGATGTTTTTTTAGCCTCAGTCAATTGACTTTATTAAACTTTGAGATGGATACTGAAATCGAGTTTGGCTTGAGAGGTCCATGAACAGTGAAGACATGTTGTTCTGGATGGTGGATTAGAACTTGGTTGTTTTCGTATTTCTTTTCGATGACGTCTTTTTTCATATATGTATCACCGAAGTTAAGCAACATCGAGCCTGGTCAGTACTTAAATGGGTGACCATTTAGGAATACCAGGTGCTGTAAGCGTAAGGACCAATACTGGTCCACCGGTCCTTCAGGTTTGGGGTTTGGGGTTTGGGTTCAAGGCTAACAACCCTGCCCCGTAAAAAAACGATTTGTTACAGAAACAGCAACAAAAAGTTGCTGCCCTGTGCACCATCTGGGTGTGATGGATAAATGATGATGATGATGATATATATATATATATATATATATATATATATATATATATATATATATATATATGAAAGAAACGACATCAAAAAGAAATTATATATATATATATATATAAAAATGCAGGTTTTATTTAAAAAAAGTCAGTCAGTCAGTTAAGTGCCATACGTGATACACTCTTGGGCGATCATGTCTCGAAAGATTATCCCGCAGTAAGTTGCCATTGCTTTCTGCGGTAGATTGGTTGCCGACCAAGGCTATAGAACCCAGTCTGTCCTGTTATTTAACCCATAACTGGAAGGAATAGACGGATTAATACTCTTCCCAAGGGTATTTGCGCGTAAGTGAATGTAATGAATTCGGCTGGAATTCGAACTCGGCTACCCCGATTTCTCGTTCCGAGCCGATATCCAATGCACCACAACGCACATCCTATTAAAAAACGTACTATGGTTAAATTGCTTGTGTAATTTTTCATGTGATCTTATGATATTTTTTCTTTTGAGGACGTAAATGATATAAAAATTGTACAAATGTTTTGTTTCCCCGAGTGATTTTGGCTATAATTTTAGCCATTTCAGAGAATGAATGTTGTAGAGTACTGAGTATGTGTTATGTACCGAACACGGTAAGCATGTTGTGATCGTGTTCGGAGTTATTATTGAGTGTCGGTTTTTCTTTTTTATCAATAAAGTCTCCACTACTTTTAGTCTTTGATTTGCACGTGGATGACGCTATGATATTTGTGTTGTTAACATACGGTTGGTTGGTTTGTTTTATAGCATATCAAGCTCGGCGGGTCATTTATTGTCAACTAAAATTTTATTTAGTTATTGCTGGTAATACCTTTTCCTTTCAACAATTTATTGTTGTTTTTATATAAGTTTTGTGTCTAGTAATACTTTTTCTTTTCGAGTATCAGAATTCATTGGGAAGGGCTCCAAGCCCTACCCTGTTATTTAACCCATAACTGGAGGGAAGGGACGGATTAATACCTTTCCCAAGGGTACCAGTGCTTAAGTGAATGCAGGGTATTCAACTGGAATTCGAACTTGGCTCACCGATTTCTTTTTCTGAGATGATATCCACTGCACCACAACGCACATCCGCCACTAAACGCTTACAGCACCTTGTATTCCCAAGCATCACCCATCTAAGTACTGACCAGGATCAACGTTGCTTAACTTCGGTGATCGAGCAGAACCGGTGTATTCAACGTGATATGGCCGTAAGCAACGCACATCCGCCACTAAACGCTTACAGCACCTTGTATTCCCAAGCGGTCACCCATCTAAGTACTGACCAGGCTCAACGTTGCTTAACTTCAGTGATCGAGCGAGAACTGGTGTATTCAATATGACATGGCCATAAGCCCGTGTGTTATGGATAAGGCTTAGTAGGTCTCTGTGTTTAAATGAGCTCGAATGGAGCTCTGTTCAGAGGGGTTTAGTGTGAGTCTTCGAGTCAGTTTCGGAGTTGTATGGCCAATATTATTGTTTACGAAATTAGGATCAAGAACACAGTTCTTCAAAAGACATGTGAATTCGCAAATAACATTAGTTCACTGCAGTTTGTATCTTGCGTGTGAATTATTCCACGTAAAATGACATTCATTCTCGAAAAGTATAGCCGAAATCGCTCGTAAAGCAAAACATTTGGACAATTTTTATATAACTTATGTTCTGAAAAGGAAAAAAACATAAGATTAGATAAAAAATTACATTTAAACTTACTACCTTCTCTGTCATTTTTAATGAAACCTGCAGAAAAGAGAGATTGTTGTCCAAATATATATATATATGGTTAAATAAAATAAAGACAAGAGGAAAACTACATTTTAAATCGCCTACGCGTTTCCTCCTGTGATGGACTTTTCAAGGCAAAAAGACGAAATGAGCTTTATTCTAAATTACGTATCTATAAACAAACAGTGTTGGCAACCACAAAGACACTCACAAATCATTTCAAAAGATAAACAGAATATTTTAGTTTTTAGAATTTCTTCATGTGTAGTGCAAAATCACGAGATATTACAATGAAGGGAATTCCCTTCATTTTAATATCTCGTTTTAATATCTTCATTTTAATATCTTGATTTGTGAGCGTCTTTTTGATTGTTAGTTTATAGATACGTAATTTAGAATAAAGCTCATTTCATCTTTTTGCCCTGATGAACTTCATCAAAGGACGAAATGCGTAGGCGGTTGAAAATACAGTTTTCCTCTTGTCTTTACTTTAGTTGACCATCCTGTCCTTAATCTCTGATCATAACTGAGTATATATATATATATATATTGTCATCCGCAGACAGATCTGTTTCGCCGTATCACAGCTCATCAGTACGGTTAGACTCCGATTGCTTTTTTACCCAGGATTGAAACCCGACCGAAATGGCGTCAGTCGGCGACTTTACCCCTGGGCTATGGGCGTTCAGTGGAAGTAGGCAGACATTTTAGCGCATATCATTATACGCGCCCAATAGCTAGAGCGCTCTAATTCATTTCACTGAATGAGCGATGCGTCATTATACGTATATATGTGATCATTGGGAATAAAAAATAGTAAAGAAAAAGGATTCCAGCGAATTTTCCTTACATACACGGTTTGTCTTTTATTCTGAAGATAAAAATGTTTTGTTAATTCTGAAAATATTGTGTGTAAGCACTGTTTAAGGTTTTATAGAAGGATGCCGCGGATTTATTATTGGAGGCCACAACCTGAACAACATAAGATACGCGGACGATACAGTACTGATTGCGGACACGGAAAGGAAACTGCAAGATCTCATACAGAAAGTAGCAGTAGAGAGTGACAAGAAGGGACTACAAATAAACTTTAAGAAAACTGAGTGCATGGTCATCAGCAAAAGATACAACCCAAAATGCCAAATACAGGTGGGGGATAACAGAATCAAACAAGTCCAAGAATTTAAGTACCTAGGAAGTGTTCTAACAGGAGATGGAAAGTGCGACACGGAGATCCGAAGGCGAATTGGCATGGCAAAGGACGCGTTCCAGAAGATGAGCAAAATACTAACACACAGGAAGATCTCAATAGAAACGAAGAAAAGAGTGCTAGACTGCTACGTGATGTCAGTTCTTCAGTACGGCTGTGAATGCTGGACAATATCATCGAAAATGAGGAAAAAACTGGAAGCGGCCGAAATATGGTTCTACAGAAGGATGCTACGGATATCGTGGACTGAGCATACAAGCAACGACGAAGTGTTAGAAAGAATGGCAACAAAAAGGAAATTGATGCTGAGCATCAGGAAGAGACAACTGAAGTTCCTGGGACATGCAATGAGGAAAGAGAGCCTGGGGAACCTGATACTGACTGGACAGATAGAAGGAAGGAGAGACAGAGGAAGACAGCGGATAACATATTTGCAGGATCTGATCAGGTGGATGACGGAACGGGGGTTACCAGGAGCAACAGGAGCAAACATACTAAGAGCCACAAGGGATAGGGAGACGTGGAGATCCATGATCGCCTACGTCCTGAAGGGACAGGGCACATAGAAGAAGAAGAAGGATGCCGCGGATATCATGGACCGAGCATGTGAGAAACAATGAGGTGTTAAGAAGAATGGAAACGAATAGGAAATTAATATCGAGCATCAGGAAGAGTCAATTAAAGTCACTGGGACATGCAATGAGGATGGAGGGCTTGGAGAACCTGATACTAACAAGCCAGATAAAGGGAAAAAGAGACAGAGAAAAGCAGCAGATAACATATTTGAAAGGCCTGAGCAGGTGGATGGCAGAGCGGAGTTTGGGTGGTGTAACAGGAGAAAGCGTGCTAAGAATCACCAGGGATAGGGAGACGTG
Source organism: Ascarosepion bandense (assembly GCA_037127315.1). Lineage (NCBI taxonomy): Eukaryota > Metazoa > Mollusca > Cephalopoda > Sepiida > Sepiidae > Ascarosepion > Ascarosepion bandense. Next base: position 3,569,556 of record JBBBDQ010001471.1, read on the forward strand.
GAAAGCCATGATCGCCTACGTCCTGAAAGGACAGGGCACATAGAAGAAGAATATATATACCAACTGTTTATGAAGAAATTATAATGTGGGTATAAAATAGGGGATCAATTCTTTATTCTAATCATTATATAAACTGATCCCTCATTTTGTGACCTGCTAGTTTTTATATTTATATTCTAGATTTATGGGCTTGAGCTAGGGGATGGCAGAACGGGGTTTGGGTGGTGTTACAGGAGAAAGCCTGCTAAGAGCCACCAGGGACAGGGAGACGTGGAAGACCATGATCGCCTACGCCCTGAAAGGATAAGGCACATAGACTAAGATGTAGAGGAAGAAGACGGTGATCTTATAATCCTCCATTCACAGTATTCCAAATACTTTGTAAAATACTTGTAAAATCTAATTAAAACAGCATTTCAATGTAAAGCACTCATATCCTTGTTTTGAATATTGCTGGCCTATCGGGTCTGAATCTCTTGTTATGCAGCTATAAATTCTTGTTAAAATTCAAAGAAGAATCTGCAGTCTTTTTGGTTCTGGTCTGGCATCTCATCCCACCGTAATTTTGCTTCTCTGTGCCTTTTCTATAAATATTTTTATGATAAATATCCTGATGAACTTTCTTCTATGATACTGGGGTTTAATTTTTAAATCTTCTTCTTCTTCTTCTATGTGTCTTGCCCCTTCAGGAAGTAGGCGATCATGGCCTTCCACGTTTTCCTATCCCTGGTAGCTCTGAGCACGCCTTCTCCTGTTACATCATGAAACCCTCATTCCGTCATCCACCTGATTAGGACCTTCAAATATGTTATCCGTTGCTTTCCCCTGTCTCTTTTTCCTTCTATCTGGCCTGTTAGTATCTAATTCTCCGAACCCTCGTTCCTCATTGCTTATCCCAGGAACTTCAGCTGTCTCTTCCTGATGCTCAGTATTAGTTTCCTTTTTGTTTCCATCATTTCTAAGATCTCATCATTGCTCACATGCTCGATCCATGATATTCGCAGCATCCTTCTGTAGAACCACATTTCAGTTGCTTCAAGAATTTCAGTTATCTTTGATGATATTGTCCAGCATTCGCTGCCATATTGAAGGATGGACAGCACGTAGCAATCCAGTACTCTCTTCCTTGTTTCTAGCGAAATTGTCCTTAATATTTTACTCAACTTCTGGAATGCTTCCTTCGCCATGCCAATTCGTCTTCGGATCTCTGTGTCGCACTTTCCGTCTTCTGTTATAACGCTTCCCAGACATTTCAACAGATAAATCTACTTGATTCCCATCCATCTCTTATCTTTTTTTTGATATCTCTTGTACGATTTTTATTGTCTCACTGTAACTCCCTGACCCCCAGAAGCGCAAGGGGTTACATAAGATGGAAAGTTATGAGAAAGTGACAAGTTACAGTGGGTGTCAGGAAGTGGGTAAGAGAAGGATGAGGATACTGATGAGAGTGGAGTGGACGAAGAAGGGAGCACCAGAGAAAGGATGCAAGTTAGTGAGATAGGAGATGGCTATTGACTTTACATTTAAATTCTTTGAGATTGTAACTGTCGGGCTATCTATCTATCTATCTATCTATCTATCTATCTATCTATCTATCTATCTTTTTTTCTTTTTTTTTTATAATCATATCGCGCCAAGGAAAACATTTTACTGCCACTGTTTTGCAGAGGGTTACGTAAGAGGAAAATTATGAAAAAGAGTGACAGTTTAGAGGGAGTGCCAGGAAGAGGGTAGGAGAAGGATGAGAATACTGATGAGAGTGGAGTGAACGGAGAAAAGAGCATGAGAGAGAGAGAGAGAGAGAGAGAGAGAGAGAGAGAGAGAGGATGCAAGTTAGATAGGAGATGACTATTGAATTAACATTTAAATTCTTGGAGATTCTATCTATCTATCTATCTATCTATCATCATATCGCCCCAAGCAAAGCATTTTACTGCCACTGTTTTGCAGGGGGTTACATAGGAGGAAAGTTCTGAGAAAGAGTGACAGGTTATAAGGGTTGTCAGGAAGTGTGAAAGAGAAGGGTGTGAATACTGATAAGAGCGGAATGGACAGAGAAAGGAGCATGAAAGAGAGATTATGCAGGTTAGTGAGATAGGAGATGACGATTGACTTTACATTTAAATTCTTTGAGATTGTAACTGTCGGGCTATCTATCTATCTATCTATCTATCTTTTTTTCTTTTTTTTTATAATCATATCGCGCCAAGGAAAACATTTTACTGCCACTGTTTTGCAGAGGGTGACGTAAGAGGAAAATTATGAAAAAGAGTGACAGTTTAGAGGGAGTGTCAGGAAGAGGGTAGGAGAAGGAATGAGAATACTGATGAGAGTGGAGTGAACGGAGAAAGGAGAATGAGAGAGAGAGAGAGAGAGAGAGAGAGAGAGAGAGAGAGGATGCAAGTTATTGAGATGGGAGATGACTATTGAATTAACATTTAAATTCTTGGAGATTGTAGCTGTCGGGCTATCTATCTATCTATCTATCTATCCATCTATCTATCTATCTATCTATCATCATATCGCCCCAAGCAAAGCATTTTACTGCCACTGTTTTGCAGGGGGTTACATAGGAGGAAAGTTATGAAAAAAAGTTACAGGTCATAGGGGGTGTCAGGAAGTGGGTAAGAGAAGGATGAGAATACTGATGGTAGTGGAGTGGACAGAGAAAGGAACATGAGAGAGAGAGAGTGAATACAGGTTAGTGAGATAGGAGATGACTATTGACTTCACATTTAAATACTTGGAGATTGTAGCTGTCGGGGAAGCAAGTATGCGGAAGGGAATTCCACAGGCGGGAAGTGCGAGAAATGTACTTATATTGTTTCATACTCAGTAACCTCTTGCACTTGTTGATATTTTTTTCTCGTCAGAATCTACCTTGCACCTTTATAAATTTGTCCGTGCCTTCGATATTGTTTGCATATCTAGTCTGGTACTACTGCCACAGGTTTCAAGATTCTCGAGAAAATCCATAGAATCTGCAATATTATTGCTCCTGACCTGGCATCTCGACTTCACTCATTTTCCCACCGCCGTGAGATGATTTAATTGTATCTTTTCCATGAATACTTTCATAGCAATTGTTCATATGAACTTTGCTCCGCAGACAAATTTACAAAGGGAACTAGTTAATATTTCATAGAGACTCCGGGGTATTATGGTGCCTGTAGTAAGAATATTAAATAAGAATGTGTTGTTTTGATGTAAGGAATACTGTGGTATTTTTGCGTCAGTAGATGGTAAAGATAAAGTAGAATGAAGATGAGCCTTCCACTATCTCTTCTTTGGCCTTGTGCCACACTTTTGTATTTTCAAAATAAATACTACTTTCTTCAATGATATTCCCCCACCAACAAACAAATTATAGATGTAAAAAAATTATTTAATCATCCCACTCCAAGCAAGGCATTCTACTGCTACTGTTGCGCAGGGGGTTACATAGGGGAAAGTGATGAGAAAGAGGGGTAGGTTATAGGGGGTGTCAGGAGGAGGGTAATAGACGAATGAGGATACCGAGGATGTGGCTGAAGTAGATGGAAAAGGAGCTTGTGAGCATGGAGTTAGTGTGATGGAAGATGACTATTGACTTTACATTTAAATTCCTTGAGATTGTAGCTGTCGAGGAAGCAAGTATATCGAAAGGAATTCTACAGGTGGAAAGTGCGTAAAAAGAAGCTGTTAGAATAGAAATTGCGGTTACACTTTATCGGTTTCATTGTAAAAGAATAGGACCTAGTTCACCGGAGCAGAAGCCGTGAAAGTATTTATAGAAGAGGCACAGGGAAGCCACATCACGCCGGTGAGAGAGCGACTGCAGATGAGCTGACAAGTCGGTATCGATCACATTGTAGATTCTCCGTTGGATTTTGTCAAGAACCCCGAGGTGAATAGCAGGGGCATCCAACCAGATATGGCAACAGTATTCAATACACGGGTAGATGGTAGATTTATATATGTGTAGGATGGACTCATACGGAAAAAACGTCCTGGCCTTGCCCAGTGAACTGACTTTCTTGGCAGCAGATTTTAGAACTTCATAGAGACTTTGGGGTATTATTGTGCCTGTAGTAAGAATGGTAAGTAAGAATGGTGTAAGGAATACTGTGGTATGTTTGGAGTAAGAAATACTGTGGTATGTTTGCGTCAGTGATTGTGACTATCTAAGATGAAGATAACACCAAGGTTGAAGACAGGCTTTTTGCCACATTTTTTGTTTTGTCAAATAAATATTACTTTCCCCCTATAGTACCTAGACTTAATGAATATGTAGCGCCGGACTAGATTGGCGGCGGGGTCTCATTTACTCTCGAAGTGGCTAGATATAACCGTAAGTTCTATGCTAACAGTTTCTTCTGTCTTCTCGTTTGTGAAAATCTTTCGGCTTCTGGTTTCACACTCGATTTGATCATTAAAATTTTAAATACAATTATTGAATACATTATCTTCTAATTCTTAAGTCCTCTTCTTTTAATGTACTTTCTCCTTAATAATGTTTTTTTTTCTTATATTCTTTCACAACAAGTAACCCATTGCATCTTAGCGGCTTTATTTCCTTACGTTGTGTGAAGTGATTAGAAATAAATACGCATTTTAAAAAGATTTTCTTACATACATGTTTTGTTACTCATTTCGATCAGTGGATATTGGATATGAGCCTCGTCACAATTCTCTACAGCGAGTATTGCAAATATTCTTTAAAATGCTTCTAAAATCGAAGTAAAAGTAAGTGTTTCATTGTAAATAGTCTCTCGGTGTTTTTTTTTTATTGTTGTTCATATATGATGAAGTGGGTCAAAATCAAGTATATACAACATCTATCTTTCGGTCCTAATTTGTTTACACATATATAAGTATCTATCTAAATATGTTCTTATGTATATCAGTCTTTTAATGTCGTTCTCTATCTGTCTAGATTAGTTCGTGTCGATATCTAATTATATTGAGAATTTGGAATCACGTAATTAAGTCGACGGTACACATTCGCACACATCGAGTCGATAAATGAATTTCTCCTCAAATGTGCCGAACAGATGCGCCAATTAACGACTAAAGACATCAAGCGATTGATTGATTTCGACCAGCTTTTGAAGTAGAAAGAAACTAATTAAGGCGCAGTTTACGTGAGACTAAATTTGATTATTTACAGATTGTGCTGATACCTTCATATATCAAACGTGTCTCACTTCAGATATGTTATGTCATTTAAGCTTATTTTAAATTTCTGGCAACTGACAATCTCTTTCTTCTCGATTGTCAATGTATTCCTATACTAAAACCATTAGCAATACATTTCCATTGCTTATTTTCTTTTTCATCATTTCACCCCAAGCAATACTGCTAGTATTTTAATCGAGAGAATTGTTATGTTGACAGTTTTGTCAATATAGATGAATTTATACATTTTCGTAGGAGGTACCTTATAAGGTCTCTTAAATTTTTTAAAGATACAATCTGATTCTACACCACAGGTTTCTATCGACTGGCTAATGATTACTGCTCGAGGCTTGTCCTCGTTGGTCTTCACTGATAGCTGGTAAAGAGCTCACTGTATATTGATGATTTTAAACTAATAAATTGCGTGTTTATAAAAATCAGTAGGTACTTATTTATGCACAAAAAGGACCTGTAATGAAAACATTTGTAAAACAAGGAAATTAAAATTTCAAACACTGTTTTTTCATGCAAACTTTGGATTCCCTCGGTATATATATATATAACGGTCTTTATTATAATAAAGAGTATATGAACTACCTATGAATAAATCCTTATTATTAATCACTAGCAGGATAGCCCGGCGTTGCTCGGGTGTAATGAAAGCTTTAAAACTAATCCATGGTCCTGGAGCTCAGACTCTTTGGATGTTGGCACAAAAGACTAAAAAGCAGTAGTTGTTTCCAGTTAAGGCGAAACCGTAGACTGAAAGAAAAATGAATGGATGTAAGTCAAATTTTGATTTCCTGGTATCGATATCAAATAAGTTTTTTTGGTCGTAAACTGAATTTTGAAGGCTAAATAAGTCCTCTGAGTAAATGGTATCATGGCCAAGACTAAAAACTACAATTATACCTACCTAGAGCCACACCCAAAGCAAAAACTGAAATAAAAGGGCTGAAAAAAATACAGACATACAAACAGACACACACACACAAACATCTTACCTTTCATATATATATATATATATATATATATTATAGATTTTCTGCACTATTGTAAGAATTGTAACCTCGAAACTTCTAAATATCATTTCTTATGTCTTTGTCTATGAGTGTATCAAATTTGATTAAAATCGGACCACTTCTTCTATAACTCGATTTTTTCAATTATCGATTTTCGATATTTATCGGGGGTACCTCGACACAAAACCTAGCTAAGAACACTCACAGACGCTTATAGTACAATCGTGTAAATTTTCAAGAAAATCAGTTCAGCCGTTTCGAAGTCTACAGGTAACGGACACACAGACACACGCAAACACATACACACACAGAGACAAAGTTCCATTTATAAATAAGTTTAGATCCTCCTTTGGAGCTTTAGTAGAGAACCTCAGGGTGAATAGCAAGGGCACCCGACCAGAGTGGCAAAAGTATTCAATGCATGGACGAATGCTAGATTTATAAATGTGCAAAATGGTAACGAACACACACACACAGAGACACACACAAAGACACACACACACACACACACACACACACATATATATATATACACGCACACACAAAGTTCCATTTATAAACAAGTTTAGATTTTATAAATTTTAAATCGATTGGCAATTAGCCACGATGTTTTGTCAACCATTTCAATAAACAATCTAATAAATAAACAGTATATATATATATATAAATTTACTTTCTTATGTTTAGGTTTTATTAATATTTTTTAAACGATAAACATTGACGAGGAGTGAAGATAATTTCGGTGTCAAGGGAAAAACCGTCCCTTTTAACATTACTTTTTTATTGTTTTTTATTGTTTTTATTTGCCAGTATTTTTTTTTCTATCTTAATACTTTCCTAGGTTTCTGAAAGGAATCTATGAGTCTTTGCAACTTTATGCAACACTTTCCACCTACGACCAAATAATGTGATTTATAGAACAACTTGACGATATATCATCATCACAGCCTGTGTGATTCAAGTGGAGGTGGCGCTAGAGAGCAAAAAGTCCGGATGTATATGACGAGTGAGGGTTGACAGGGAAACTGGGGCCGATAATAGTTACGTTACGTGGGTCTCTGACTTCACTACGCGGACTGAGTCATGTGACCTTTGAGTAAGTGTTTGGGTATTGCAGAAATATTACAGTATATAATAGTAGCACACACATACACACACAAACGGATACACACGGATACAAGCACTCACATATGTGTCATTCGAAACTGCGACCCCTATCAACATAGGGGAAGCCACCAAACTTTGGTTAATATTGCACAATAACATGTGCATCAAATCAATTTATAATTATTTAATAATTACCTATAATGCAGTTTCATCAATGAAAGAATAAAAAAAAATTTAGGGTAATTCGGACGAGTTCATTTTTGATTCCTTGCCTTGTAAAATTTTTCAAATTAATAATAACAAAAGAACCAATTCTATTTTCATTTAGAATTATCCACTTGGCAATAAATACCAAAAATAGTATGAAATGCATAATTTCTTTTAAAAAAACTGGGGTGGCCTAATAATTATGGCCGGTAGTATATATATATATATATATATATATATATAGTCTTAGAGATTTCGCTTGCCCAATCGACTCAGTCGATTGAAAACTTAATTTGGAGATTAAAGTTCATTGCTTTATTCGCCCGCGGTCGATTAAAAATCTCGCAATAAAAAGGAAATCTGATTCCTTTTACAACCTAAAAGTATGCCACTGAAGATTCACAAGTTACTTAGATTGATCTACACTGACATTATTGAACTCTTGGCCTTTATCGTTCCGGTCAGTGCAAACATTCGTTTAATTAATGCTTCCGGAGTGGAACCAAAATGTCTCACATTAAAGACGCTCACAGACTTTTAGAAACACAGATTTGGAAAAATATTATCCTATAATTTCCTTCCCGCTTACGAAAAGTAAAAACGAACATTTGAAAGAAAAAAACACGCACCGAAAAACAAATTATACAAGTAAGTAATTTTTTTTTATAGAAAATCGTTGAGGAAATCAGATTTGTTTTTTTTAATTTTTTATTGCCAATGAGATGGAGGTTGTAGTCAAACAGAAGAAAGAAACTACGAATTTAGGTACCTCAACTCAATTGTCAAAAACAATAAAACAAAAACAAAAACAAAAAAACCCCAGCATATCATGATGTTAAAAGGGCTCAAGCATCATACATAAATCCACTTTCGTATGTTTAGGTTTTATTAAAATTCTAATATTTTTTAAACAATAAACTTATTTCCTTAGAATTATCCACTTGGCAAGAAAATACTTAAAATAGTATGAGATACACCATTTTTGTAAAAAAAACTGGGGTGGCCTAATAATTATGGCCGGTAGCATATATATATATATATATATATATATATATGCTACCGGCCATAATTATTAGGCCACCATTATTATATATATATATATATATATATATATATATATATATATATATATATAATTCAAGTAGTAAGAGGATTTGAACAATTATTAAGTAGATCATCGAGGTTTATATTCGACCTCAACAGAATGCAGAAAGCACTGGACTGCCGTTTCGTTCTATATGTGGGACTCACATACTTAATATTTACTTAATAATATATATATATATATATATATATATATATATATATATATATATAATAACATGTGCCTAATAATTATGGCTGGTAGCGTGAATATATATATATATATATATGAAGGTTCGCCTGAAATAGGCCTATATTTCCGATTTACCATGAAATAACGTGTCTGCCTTAATTTTTCTTATATTTGATTGATATGTTTTTATATACATATATATTTAGTGCTCTCTTAGGCAGAGATTCTACCACTGTATGTACAGGATACTCTTTTAGATTCTTCTATATCTACACCGCATGCATATATATATATATATATATATATATATATATATATATATATATATATATTGCACAATATATATATTTATTGTGCAATATATATTATTATATTTAACATCAAAATGTTTATGCTGCTATTAAAAGGAAAGATCAAATTTTGTTGTTATTATTTTTGAAAAAAATTAAAATCCTTTCTAACACGTTCGAAATTTTAATTAAAATTTCATTTTTTGTTTTCCGTCAGCGATTCACAAGTTAACGTAAGGCGACTATTAAGGAAATGAAGGCGGTCGAGTAAAATGATTTGGGGGTGAGTAAATTTTCCCTCGCTCTCGACCGCAGGTCAAGTGATTTCTTTTCAAATTTCGAAGGCTGTATATATATATATATATATATATATATATATATATATATATATATATATATCCAAATCCAGATATTCCGTGACTCATTTGAGTCGTAGGGACACGAGATGTACTGCAGACAGGGTAGAGGTAGTATTTGTTTTCCATTCACCTTGACTGGTTTCCAAACAAGACTATAGAACCCAGATTGTTCTGCTATTTAACTGTAGCATGGGTAAGAAGAGATCGACAGGTATTAGTGCGTCAGTGAATGTAATGAATCCGACTTGAATTCAAACTCGGCTCTCCGATTCCTCAATCTGAGCTGCTATCCATGCATCCACATACTCTATCATGTCACTATATATATATATATATATATATATATACACAAAGAATCTCAAGCTAGCCAAAACCTACCGCGGTTTCACACTACGGCTCGTCAGGGCAAAGGCAAAACCAAAGATAACCAAATAAATAGACAACCACCAAGACAAGGACGAACCATACCAGTACACAAACCAAGGGAGGGGGGGTTAAGGAAAAAAACAAAAAAAAAAACAAAAAAAAACAAAAAAAACAAAAAAAAAACAACCGCGCTAACACACTAAGCAAGAAATTTAATCTTATGGAATTTACATTTGTTTAGGATTTCTGTTTTAGCATTAAGTAGATTATGGGCAGGTTCGAACATTTAACGAAACGAACTTTAAAATTAAACATTAAAATTAACATTAAACGAAATTTTAAAGTTTCGTTTAAAATTAGGTTTTATAACCATAAGACCTCATTTAAAAATGAGAAGTACAGACACAGTACGACCTTATCTAATTATGTATGGGACATAAAAACTAAAACTAAAATAGACCCCCATATTAAAATGGGAAATAATAAAAAAATGTCCCGATTACAACAAAGGCAGTAAATTCTGTAATTTATGTGGTGAGGAGAAGTTAGCGATAGCTATGTTCGAACCTGCCCATAATCTACTTAATGCTAAAACAGAAATCCTAAACAAATGTAAATTCCATAAGATTAAATTTCTTGCTTAGTGTGTTAGCGTAGGTTTTTTTGTTTTTTTTTTACCTTAACCCCCCCCCCCCCCTGGTTTGTGTACTGGTTGGTTAGTTCTTGTCTTGGTGGTTGTCTATTTATTTGGTTAATCTTTGGTTTTGCTTTTGCCCTGACGAGCCGTAGTGTGAAACCGCGGTAGGTTTTGGCTAGCTTGAGATTCTTTGTGTATCTTTGCTCTACTTTTGCATTCCGTTTGTATTTTGCATTTCGTTTGTACTTTGTATCGAGCACTTTTTCTTTCTGTTTTTTTTTTTGTAGTTGGTTCCGTTTGGGTTTTTTTTTCTTTACTGCGGAGTATCGTATGTCTTGTCTTTATTCCGCGGATTTCTTTTTTTCCCCCCTCTTATCCAACGCCTTAGTGCGCCGGATTGTAACGGAAGTAGGTTCTGTTTGTTAATGGTTTTTCTTAAAGTTTATCTTAGTATAAATTTTAAAATTTAGATACTTGCAGAATTTATTTAGTTATTATTTTGAATATATATATATATATATATATATATAGGGTGTCCATAAAGTCCGTGTGCAGTTTAAAACATTACAACTCTATTTGTATTTGTGATAGAAATAATCTGTAAACTTGAAAGATAATACATTGTTTCAACAAGATGGAGCTCCTTGTCACTTTGCTCTGAGTGTTAGACAGTTTTTAAATCAGGAATTTCCTAACAGATGGCTCGGAAGTGGTGGACCATTTTATTGGCCTTTCACGTTCGCCAAATTTGACTCCATTAGATGTTTTTATGGGGACATGTGAAAACAATTGTGTATGCAACTAAACCTAGTTTATTAGAAGATTTGAAAACTAAAGTAACTAATGTGATTTCAATGCATTACTGTAAATCAGTTAGGAAATGTTTTCTGTGAACTGCAAAATCGTATTACCCTTTGTATTGCTAATGATGGAGGACATGTGGAAACTTAAATGAAATTTCGATCAAACCTTAAAAAATATAGATTTACTTCTTTCTAATCCTTTTTACAAATTATTTCTATCGCAAATACAAATAAAGTTATTAATTTTCTTGAGTGCACACGAACTTTATGGACACCAAGTATATATATATATATATATATATCTTGGTGAATAGAACCAACAGTTTTAGAATTCCGAGTTCTCTGGCATTTATCCTTTTTTTCATAAAAATGCTCAGTACAACATATATAATAGAGCATAATATAATTATAATTAAATTTGTTTTTTATTTGAAATTAATTTGATTTAGATTGAAAGAAGAAAAAAATTTGATGTTTCGAGATTTTGCCTCATCATCAGGAAATCTTGACTCATTGTTGTGAAAATAAATTACATTTTAATGCCGAAAACTTGTTATTTAGCGAGTTTATACGGATAGGAGAAGACAGAAAAATTAACGTGTGTTTTTAATTTAACAGATCAGAACGAGGTTCAACTTATAAATTTGAAAATATAGGTTATATTTTGGAGGAATACAGGTTTTCTTCTTTCAATCTTAACATGGAAATGCCAGTCCATTGAGCTACAGTGTAATGTATCCATTATTGTGACGAGATTATTGTCTGAGATTTCTCTGTATCCCAGAATTTTTGAAACAAAATAAAAAAAGAAAGAAAACATTTTCTATTTTTGATTTAAAAAAAAACCTTTGAGTATGATTGAACTATTTTTATTTCGGTTCAAAGTGCATTTTTCCCGAATTTTTCATAAACTATTAATTTGTAACGATTTTAATATTTATTTAATTAATATTAAATCATAATACAAAGCAAATTATCGGGTATATGCAAGTGAATCGATATTCTTTTCTGAAGAAATTTTCAATCAGTATTCCGCAAATAAATAAGCTATATTTTCAAATTTAAAGGTTGAACTTCATTCTGATTACTTAAATTAAACACACACATAAATTTTTCTGTCTTCCCCAGTCATATCATCTCTTAAATAACAAACGTATTGTTTTCTACATTCAAATGTAAATCATGTTCATAGCAATGAGTCAACATTGCCTGATGACGAGATAAAATCACGAAACATAGAAACTTCCGTGTCGCAATGTAAATTAAATTAATTTTAAGTACAAAAGATAAATTATATATATATATATATATATATATATATATATATATTGTTATGTCGCCAAGTATAAATGAATAACTCAACAACAGAATCAGAATATAAGTTGTATTCCGCGGAAAGACGGTTAGTATGTACAGAAGTGATTAGTAATATTTACAATAGAAAGATACAAGAGTCCAATCTGTCGTAAGACGTGTGTATACGTGATTACTTCCGGTACGCCACCGGAAGTGTGACTAACTCTTCACTGACTCGCACTGACTCTTCAGTAACTCATTAGAGACTCTCAAGTGACTCTCCCCTGTAGAGAATCCACCATTGCTATATATAGCAATGGGAACAGCCCATTTGTAGTCAAATAGGAGCGGCGCACTAACATATATATATAATGTTGTACGTTTTGGTGCAGTGGATGTCGGCTCAGAGGGGGAAATCTGTG
>JBBBDQ010001471.1:3587500-3602500 GCA_037127315.1 Ascarosepion bandense
TTTGTGATGGTCATTTTAAAAAACACGCGTTTTGCGATTACACGCTTTGTAATAATAATAATAATAATAATAATAATTACATAGAAACAACAAAGGATTGGATGATACAATTAGTAAGGCAACATGAAGAAAGAAAGAAAAAATATTCAATAATAAAAGAAGGCAGTAAATACAAACAAGATTTACAGTTAGTAGATTCTGTAGAAAAGCAAAACAGAAGCCAAGAACCAACTATTGCGGCAAAAAATATGAAAATGAAAGCCAAAGATAAAGCTCTTGAAAAGATGAAACAGCGCTGGCAAGACAAACCTCTGCATGGCCAATATCCAGTACGTGCCAATAAATCCAATGTTGACAAAGTTAATACTCATCGATGGTTACGTGCATCTGGATTAAAGTCTGAAACTGAAGGATTTATACTTGCAGCACAAGACCAAAGTCTTTTCACGAGAAACTTTCAGGAAAATATTATGCATAATAATATGGATCCAAAATGAAGGTTTTGTGATAAACACCAAGAAACAATAGACCACCTAATCTCAGGCTGTTCTGTGCTTGCCCCAAACGAATATAAAAATCGCCACGATAGAGTTGGGCAACATTTACATTGGACAATGTGCAAACATTATGGAAAAGCTGTAAACAAACACTGGTATGAACATCATCCAGCACCGGTTACAGAAATAGAAGATGTAACCATTCTATGGGATTACACCATCTACACAGACAGAAAAATTGAAGCAAACAGGCCAGACATTATTGTTAAAAACCCGAAGGAGAAAACTTGTCTATTAATTGATATGGCTTGTCCAGCGGATTGTAACATAGCAATCAAGGAATTTGAAAAACTGTCAAAATATAAAGACCTGGAAATTGAAATAGAAAAAATGTGGAAATTGAAAACAAGAGTTGTGCCAGTGATAGTAGGTGCACTTGGAATGATAAAAAATGGAACAAAACAACACATTGAAAGAATCCCTGGAAACCCCAGCTTAAGAGACATACAAAAAATTGTCTTATTAAGTACAGCCCACACACTAAGGAAAACTTTATCTATGTAATGCTGAGGATGATAGGGAAGATAGAAAAACATGAAATGGAGCCATAACAACACGCCACTACCTGTCTTAGGTCTCCCCGCAGAATTGGTTGGTAGTGAGACCAAAGCAGAAATCGAAATATGATGAAAAATGACATAATAATAATAATAATAAATATATATATATATATATTATGTATTTACGGCCAAAAACAAATATGTAAGTTGGATTTACAACAACTACATTCACTAGACCTCTTACATTACATTTGTCTGCCCATCGCCCATTTCTAGACATCTACAACAACATTTCTCTCTACACTCACAGCTTGAAACACAATTATCCTACACCAAGAAAACAACAAAATTAAGCTACAGATTCCAGAGGCAATATTCATTAAAACACTATAGCTTTTAATTAATAGAATCAGCTATTAATACTGCAGTAATGTTCTAAAATGTTTGTAAAAAGAACAGTTTTATATATCTAAATCTAAACTTATTTATAAATGGAACTTTGTCTGTGTGTGTGTGTCTGTGTGTGTGTGTGTCCGTTACCTAAAGCCTCCGAAACGGCTGAACCGATTTTCTTGAAAATTTACACAGTTGTACTATAAGCGTCTGCGAGTGTTCTTAGCTAGGTTTTGTGTCGAGGTACCCCCGATAAATATCGATAATCGATAATCGAAAAAATCGGGTTATAGAAGAAGTGGTCCGATTTTAATCAAATTTGATACACTCATAGACAAAGACATAAGAAACGATATTCAGAAGTTTTAAGATTGCAGTTCTTACAATAGTGCAGAAAATCGATAATATATATATATAAAAGGTAAGATGTTTGTGTGTGTGTCTGTTTATCTGCCTGTGTGTCTGTATTTTTTCAGCCCTTTTATTTTAGTTTTTGCTTCGAGTTTGGCTCTAAATTGATATAATTGTAGTTCTTAGTCTCAGCCATGATACCATTTACTCAGAAGACTTACTTAGACTTCAAAATTCAGTTTACCACGAAAAAAACTTATTTGATATCGATACCAGGAAATCAAAATTTGACTCACATCCATTTATTTTTCTTTCAGTCTACGGTTTCGCTTTAACTGGAAACAGCTATTGCTTTTTAGTATTTCGTGACAACGTCCAAAGAGTCTGAGCTCCAGGACCGTGGATTAGTTTTAAAGCTTTCATTACACCCGAGCAACGCCGGGCTATACTGCTAGTATATACATACACACACACATACACACACACACACACACACACACACACACATATATATATATATATATATATATATATATATATATGTATATATATATATATATGTGTGTGTGTGTGTGTGTGTGTGTGTGTGTGTGTGTGTGTGTGTGTGTGTGTGTATGATAAAAATGGGTAGAAATGTAACTGGCATTACCGAACTGTTACGCGATATTTATACTCGTATATGACAGCAGATGCTGGATAATCTCATCAAAATCTCATAATAAATTTTGTTACGTGTAGGTTGTTTTTTTTATATAGAGGGCTTCGAGAATTTGATGTTGTTGTTTATACTTTAGTGGTGTAGAATATTAGTGTCGTCAACAAATATTTTAACAAATACTACGGCGCCTTCGTATTTAAAAAAAGAGGATCCATTTCATTTATTAAAGAGTTTGTATTACGTCTAAAAAAATCCATTAATTCTTTACAAATTACTGTCGTCGTGATGGTCTTTGTGTCTGAGAAGATTAAAAGCATGCTGGACTACAGTGATACCGCCTATGTAAGACAGACACAAGACCGAACCCTGCTGTTTCAATATATGGGAGTTTAACGGAAATTGTAAGAAATGAAAAACAGCATTAAGCGTTATATGCGGTTTACAATGGTGTTTTTATATTCATAACTAACTTTTGCGTTGCCCTGGTGTAATGAAAAACTAATCCATGGTCCTGGAGCTCAGACACTTTGGACGTCGGTACGAAATACTAAAAAGCAATAGTTGTTTCCAGTTAAAGCGAAACCGTAGACTGAAAGAAAAATGAATGGATGTAAGTCAAATTTTGATTTCCTGGTATCGATATCAAATAATTCTTTTCGTCGTAAACTAAATTTTGAAGGCAAAATAAGTCCTCTGAATAAATGGTATCATGGCTGAGACTAAGAACTACAATTATACCTACTTAGAGCCAAACCCGAAGTAAAAACTAAAATAAAAGGGCTGAAAAATACAGACATACAGACAGATAAAGACATACACACAAATATCTTGCCTTTTATATATATATATTATCGATTTTCTGCACTATTGTAAGAACTGCAACATTGAAACTTCTGAATATCGTTTCTTATGTCTTTGTCTATAAGTGTATCAAATTTGATTAAAATCGGACCACTTCTTCTATCAGCCGAGTTTTTCGATTATCGATTATCGATATTTATCGGGGGTACCTCGACACAAAACCTAGCGAAGAACACTCGCAGACGCTTATAGTACAACTGTGTAAATTTTCAAGAAAATCGGTTCAGCCGTTTCGGAATCTATAGGAAACGGACACACACACACACACACACACACACACACACACACACACACACACACACACACAGAGTTCCATTTATAAATAAGCTTAGATTAGATTAGATATAATAAATTATCTTCGGTGTTGGTTGGTTGTTTTCGATATAAACCGCGTTTATTTTTATTTTTTTCTCGCGGTGTACTATATATGGTGTTATCAACAAGTTTTTTTTAAATATACACTACCGACCATGATTATGAGGAAACCCCAGTGTTTAAAGAAAATTTCATACTATTTTTTAGTATTTATTGCCAAGTGAATAATTGTAAATGAAAATAGAATAGTTCTTTTGTTAATATTGCACAATAACATGTGCATCAAATTAATTTATAAATATTTATTAATTACCTATATTGCAGTTTCATCAATGAAAGAATGAAGAAAATTTAGTGTGATTCGGAAGAGTTCAGCATTGCTTCCTTGCCTTGTAAAATTTTGGAAAGTAATAATAACAAATGAACCATTCTATTTTCATTTAAAATTATCCACTTGGCAATAAATACTAAAAGATAGTATAAAATAGATCATTTCTTTTAAAAAAACTAACGTGACCTTATGATTATGGCCGACAGTATATATATATATATATATATATATATATATATATATATATATATATATTTAGGATATCGAGGCAGCAAGTAATTTTCTAAACATATGCTATTAAATATAAGAGACAATGAATATCTATTATGTTTAATCATGAGCCGTTCTAAACGTCGTATTTTTGCTTTAATTTTAGTTGAAAATAAAGACAAAAAATCTCCAACATTTGGATAATTATTTATTGGTTTTCTTCTAAGCTTTCGGCTCACATGAGCCATCTTCAGAGAGGTTGTTTAAACTGAAATATTATAAAATCTACCATCACCGACGATTTTATTTTGTGTGGACATAAAACTCCGCTTGGCAACGGTGTAATTCTTTATAAAATATAGATTTGGAAGAAGATATCATTTGTGTGCGTTGAAGTAAGTTTGGGGGCATTCACTATTATAATTAAGAAGACACGAATTTATGCTAGTTGGTTTCTTATATAGAGAAGTAGTAAATTTATGTGTGCTAGAATCAATGAATACATCAAGGAATGGGAGTTTGTTATTAATATTAAGTTCTAATGTAAATTTGAGGACGGAGTGACTTTGAAATTTGTTTTTAAGATATTTAATTTGATCGATATTCTTAGCTAAAACAAAGATGTCATCTATGTATCTTACATATATAGAGGGTTTATTGTTGTCATTAATTATTTTATTTTCTAGATTTGCCATATAATAATTAGAAAAGAGGGGACCTAAAGGAGATCCCATCGCAATACCATCTATTTGTGTATAAAAAACTTACTTCAACGCACACAAATGATATCTTCTTCCAAATCTATATTTTATAAAGAATTGCACAACATTAAGCAAACACTGGTCAATAATGGATTTCCTAACTCCGTTATTGATCAACAAATTAAAATGTATCTCAACAAAATTAACAATAGCTCTAACAATAATAATAATATTAATAATAATGGTTTACATCAAAATAAACAAAACATTATTAACTTATACTATTGCAACCAAATACATAATAATTATAAACAAGATGAAAAAACTCTCAAAAACATAATACGTAGAAATGTTAAACCAGTGGAAAGTAATAATCAAATTAAACTCATTATATATTATAAAAATTTTTAAAATAATTGACCTCATAGTCTATAATAACCCAACAAGCACTAAACTAAATTCTCTACAAAAAACCAATGTAGTGTACCAATTTACATGCCCATTCAGAGATTGCATCTCTGATACTAATCAAAAACCTAGTACATATATTGGTTTTACTACAACAACGCTCTCCTGTAGACTTACATGTCATATTTCTGATCAGAGTACTATTAAACAACATTTCTCTGAAAAACATAAACATGTAGGTAATATCAGACAGATTTTGGTCAACAATACGGTGATCCTTACTCATACACACAGTAAGAGGAACCTGCAGATATTGGAGGCCATGTACATCAAATCAAAACAACCAACACTCAATAAAATCAACTTTAAAACAGGAAATAACATATTACATTGCATTTGACTACATGGTTTTGTTGTCATTTTGAGCTATCCCGCGGTGTGACGTCATAAAACCGCATCGCAAACTTAAGAACTGCGTTTATTATTTTTGGTAACTATTGCCGTTGCCAAGCGGAGTTTTATGTCAACACAAAATAAAATCGTCGGTGATGGCGGATTTTATAATATTTCAGTGTAAACAACCTCTCTGAAGATGGCTCATGTGGGCCGAAAGCTTAGAAGAAAACCAATAAATAATTATCCAAATGTTGGAGAATTTTTGTCTTTATTTTCAACTGAAATTAAAGCAAAAATACGACGTTTAGAACGGCTCATGATTAAACATAATAGACATTCATTGTCTCTTATATTTAATAGCATATATATATATATATATATATATATATATATATGTTGACAAGTTCGTATTCTACTGAGGGTATATTTTTATTATTAATTTTTAAGCCAAATAGAACCTTACCTAACAGCTAATCAGTCAATTAAGTGCCATACGTGATACACACTTGAGCGATCATGTCTCGAAAGGCAGAAGGTTATCCGCAGAAGGTTGCCATTGTTTTCTGCGTTAGACTGGTTGCCAGCCAACACTATAGAACCCAATCTGATCTGTTATTTTTATAATTTTTTTTTTTATAAAACTGGGGTTGCCTAATAATTATGCCCGGGAGTGTGTGTGTATATATATATATATATATATATATATATTAGCATGCAGTGTGGGTATAAAAGAATCCAACGGAGTATCCAATACATACAGGAAACTGATGATGGTTTGCCTGAAATAGGCTTATACTTCCGATTTACCATGAAATAACGTGTCTGTCTTAATTTTTCATATATATAATATATATATATATATATATATATATATATATATATATATATATATATCCAAATGAATAATGAAAGAAGAAAAAAAATTACAACGTTCAAAACATTAATTTAAAACAATGCTCAATATAGAAATAGAGCTACGAATATTTATTAAAAATTATATTTTAGAACATGTCCAAACTACAATGTACTACAAAAGTGTACATTTCGTTTCGACATTTAAAGAACATCAAACGTTATTTTGAAAAGAGATGGAAATTCGATTCCATTTATTGGTAAAATATTTGTGTGCAAGGTAAAGTGTGTAGGGAAAATGAGAAACCAGAATGGGGAATCATAAAAAGAACCCTGGGAGAAAAAAAAAAAAGACAAACAAAAATAGGAGAACGATAGAGAAAGAACTAAAGTGACTTGATGAGAGACTCAAAAAAGGCGCTTGGTTTACGTAGGAAGTGAAGTATCATCGTCTACCACCTTTGGTGACACGGCGTTTGAGCTGAACAAAGAGGAAGAAGTGAGGAAATGCCTAGAGGGGGTGAAGAACGTGGGAGAAAATGGGCGAAGAGGGAACAGGTGGGTAAGACAGTATCATCGGTAAAAAGATAGGAATTTTAACACTGGCATGGAATGGGTTGAAGATAGAAAAATTGTTTTCTTCTCCTTCTTCTTCTTCTATGTGCCCTGTCCCTTCAGGACGTAGGCGATCATGGATCTCCACGTCTCCCTATCCCTTGTGGCTCTTAATATGTTTGCTCCTGTTGCTCCTGGCAACCCCCGTTCCGTCATCCACCTGATCAGATCCTGCAAATATGTTATCCGCTGCTTTCCTCTGTCTCTCCTTCCTTCTATCTGTCCAGTCAGTATCAGGTTCTCCAGGCTCTCCTTCCTCATTGCATGTCCCAGGAACTTCAGTTGTCTCTTCCTGATGCTCAGCATCAATTTCCTTTTTGTTGCCATTCTCTCTAACACTTCGTCGTTGCTTGTATGCTCAGTCCACGATATCCGTAGCATCCTTCTGTAGAACCACATTTCGGCCGCTTCCAGTTTTGTCCTCATTTTTGATGATATTGTCCAGCATTCACAGCCGTATTGAAGAACTGACATCACGTAGCAGTCTAGCACTCTTTTCTTCGTTTCTATTGAGATCTTCCTGTGTGTTAGTATTTTGCTCATCTTCTGGAACGCGTCCTTTGCCATGCCAATTCACCTTCGGATCTCCGTGTCGCACTTTCCATCTCCTGTTAGAACACTTCCTAGGTACTTAAATTCTTGGACTTGTTTGATTCTGTTATCCCCCACCTGTATTTGGCATTTTGGGTTGTATCTTTTGCTGATGACCATGCACTCAGTTTTCTTAAAGTTTATTTGTAGTCCCTTCTTGTCACTCTCCACTGCTACTTTCTGTATGAGATCTTGCAGTTAGTGAACTATAAAACTAAAATCTTTTTTTTTGTTGTTTTGGCCGTTATGAAATTATACGGAAATTTACAAAACTGGCATTAACCGACATATTGAAATTTATATATTTCAACATTATTTTTTAATGGATACTCGTATTTGAGTGGATAGTCTGTTATATATGGTTAAAAATTGTAAAACATTAAAATTTGGACCTTGATGATGACCGATGACGTTCGAAAAGTACTCGGTTAACATATGGACAATATTTGTATAAATATAATTTGGAAATAAAAAACCTCATTAGAAAATATGAGAAAATACAAAAAAGATCTGTATGACTAACTTGTCTCTATCGTTTAATACAACATGTTTAAAAGAAAGGATGCTGCCAAAATACACGTAGTTCATATATACATATATGTATATATATATATATATATATATATATAATTGTTTAATACTTAGTTTTTGGTCCTAATAGGGTTAGACCAGTACACATTTGTATTAAAAGTGTTCTATAGAATTATATTGGAGAACTTTTGAATATTTTTCATTTTTAAACGAGTTATTTCGCTACCTTGGTTTCCACCATGAGTGATTTCGTCAGGCGATTTTTAATAAAATAGCCTAATTAAAAATTAATATTATGATTAAAATTATCAAAAAAGTTATTAAAAATCGCCTGAAGAAACCACTCATGGTGGAAACCAAGATAGCGAAATAACTCGTTTTAAAAATGAAATATATATATATATAATGCGTCTGCTATTCCGTGACTGTTATCATTACATACCAATGTTTTATGTCAACACAAGTTAAAAATCATCTTTTATGGTGAATGTTTTTATGTTAATGTACCCGTAACCTCTCTGAAGATGGCTTATGGAAGGCAAAAGCTCAGAACCAACAGAATAAAAATATCCAAATGTTGGACAATATCTGTTTTTATTTTCACCTGAAATTAAAGCCAAAATACGATGTTTAGAGCGTTTCATGATTAAACATAATAAACATTCATTGTTTGTTGTATTTAACCGTATATGTTTAGAAATTATCTAACTGTCCTCGATACACTATATATATATATATATATATAGTGTATCGAGGAAAACAGCAGATAATTTCTAAACATATACGGTTAAATACAACAAACAATGAATGTTTATTATGTTTAATCATGAAACGCTCTAAACATCGTATTTTGGCTTTAATTTCAGGTGAAAATAAAAACAGATATTGTCCAACATTTGGATATTTTTATTATGTTGGATATTTTTATTATGTTG
The DNA here is from genome assembly GCA_037127315.1 of Ascarosepion bandense. NCBI lineage: Eukaryota > Metazoa > Mollusca > Cephalopoda > Sepiida > Sepiidae > Ascarosepion > Ascarosepion bandense. The sequence goes on from JBBBDQ010001471.1 coordinate 3,596,706, forward strand.
GATATTTTTATTATGTTGTTTTTTTTGGTTTTTTTTTTCGTTTTTTAGCAACAAAAATATAGTAGATATAATAGTTAATTAATAATGCTATTTTATAAAATTTTAATACCAATGCCCACCAAGATTAATTTTAAGTCTTCCCACATATTCTCCAAAGTAAAAGTTGCTTTACTCGGATTGGTCCACATTGTACATACAATAATGCCTCCCTGATGAAAGAGGTCTTGCTTGTTCTTAACCTTTTAAAGCCATTCATTTCGAAATAACAACATCACTTGAAAAGACACAAAAAGTGTCGAAACAAAATAGCTACTTTTATAGTGATATTATAACATATCAATGTTATAATTTATTAATAAATATTATATATATATATATATATATATATATATATATATTACGAAATTATACGGAAATTTACAAAACTGGCATTAACCGACATATTTGAATGAATTTGTTTTACATTATTTTTAATGGATACTCCCATAGTCTGTTTTTATATTAAAACAGTTACGTGCCATACGTGATACACGCTTTGGCCGATCATGTCTCTTTCAATCCATGACTGACTGGGCAGAAGATTATCCCGCAGTAGGCTGCCATTACTTTCTGCAGTAGACTAGTTACCAGCCAAGATTATAGAACCCAATCTGTCCTGTTATTTGACCCATAACGGGAGGGAAGGGACGGATAAATACCTTTCCCGAGGGTATTTGTGAGTAAGTGAATGAAAGGAATTCAACTGGAACTCGAACTCGACACCCTGATTTGTCGTTCCGAGTCGATATCCATTGCACAACAACGCACATCTTACATTATATAATTTCCACCTAAATTGATCGATAAATCATATTTGGAAATTATCTATCTTCCGGCAGGAATTGAACCTTCTTTTCTGACAGAAACCCCGATGACGTTTTTCTCTGCTGGATTTTTCAGTTTCTTTAGGAGCCTCTTAGATCTGATTAAGCAATTTTCCTTTATCTTTTCTGAAATAAAATGAACTTTTCTCATTTTTTTAAATCATATCACACCTACTTAAATACGAGTATCGATCAAAAATAACGTTCAAACAGATTATTTCAAATTGTAGGTTGTTTTTAACCAGTTTCGTTCATCTTCGTCTATTTTCGTAATATGATGATTATCGTAAATAATCAGGACGGTAGAAATAAATATATAATCATGTTTGATTCTAAACAGAATATCTATTTAAAGACGAGTATCGATCAAAAATAAAGTTCAAACAAATCATTTCAAATTGTTGGTTGTTTATAACCAAGTTTCGTTAATCTTCGTCAGTTTCCGTAACATGATGATTATCGTAAATAACCAGGCCGGTAGAAATAAATATATAATACTGTTTGATTATAAACAGAATATCTACTTAAATACGAGTATCGATCAAAAATAATGTTCAAACAAATCATTTCACATTGTCGTTTGTTTATAACCAGTTTCGTTAATCTTCGTTTATTTCCGTAACATGATGATTATCGTAAATAATCAGGCCGGTAGAAATAAATATATAATACTGTTTGATTCTAAACAGAAGATGTACTTAAATACGAGTATCGATAAAAAAATAAAGTTCAAACAAATCATTTCAAATTGTCGGTTGGTTATAACCAGTTTCGTTCATCTTCGTTTATTTCCGTAATATATAGTGTTTAATTGTGATAATGCTTTTGTTGATTATTCAGTGGTCTTACTGATAAAATACATTTTGGCAAGCAGTTTTTTATCATAAAGTGCTCGATATCGGGATGGAGATATATCGATGAAAAATACAAAGTGTTTGTCACTTTAACTGAGCAGATTCATGTCGGATTCTAAGAGTGAGAACATCATAATTGTGTTCTCGTGAAACTTTGAAGTCGGCATTAACCTGCTCAGTTAAAGTGGCAATTCTCTTTGTGCGTATATGGATTGATACCATCAATGTAACAAATAGGTTTTGTAATATAAAAAGAAAAAAAAACAACTGTTCCTTAATCTAAGTCGATACTGAAGAATATTACTGTTATGTCCCCAAGTGTAAATGAATAACTCAACAATAGAATCAGAATATAAGTTGTATTCCGCGGAAAAACGGTTAGCGTGTACAGAAGTGATTAGTAATATTTACAATAGAAAGATACAAGAGTCCAATCCGTCGTAAGACGTGTGTATACGTGATTACTTCCGGTACGCCACCGGAAGTGTGACTAACTCTTCACTGACTCTCAAGTGACTCGCTACGACTCCGTACGACTCTCTACGACTCCGTACGACTCATTATTGAGTTGTCCCTCCCAGTAAGGGCGACATGTGACACATGGTCAGTTTGGATTGGGATTTCCGGGCTATATGGCCCAGCCAAAAAATATCTGTCTATTTTTGCCCGGTCGTGTCTCTACCCTTCGGCGGAACCACGACTGAGTTACTGCTCTCTGCTCGGAAGGAGAGAGCGACCCCCGCCCGAAGGCAGAGAGCTGACAGTGTCGTAGAGTCGTCCAGCGACTCCGTACGACTGTATTTACTAGCCCTCCCACGCAGGCCGGATGTGACACATGGTCATTTTATTGTGGGTATTCCCGGCCATATAGCCGGGCCAAAAATATGTCTGTCTATTTTTGCCCAGTCGTGGTTCTACCCTTCGGCGGATCCACGACTGGGTTAGTGCTCTCTGCTCGGAAGCAGAGAGCGAACCCCCCCCCCCCCCCGCCCGAAGGCAGAGAGCTGACAGTGTCGTAGAGTCGTCAGTCTAGTGACTGTACGGCGAACCCGTACGACTCTCCATGTAGAGAATCCACCATTGCTATATATAGCAATGGGAACAGTCCTTTATGTAGTCAAATAAGTCACTGAGTAGCAGACTTGCCTCTGCTACTGTTGACACTGTCAGCACTCTGCCTTCGGTAGAGGGCGCTCTCTGCTTCCGAGCAGAGAGCACAAACCCAGTCGTGGTTCTGCCGGAGGGTAGAACCACGACTCGGTAAAAATAGACAGACATATTTTTGGCCCGGCTATATGGCCGGGAATACCCACATTAAAATGACCATGTGTCACATCCAGCCTTGCGTGGGAAGGCTAGTGAATATAGTCAAATAGGAGCGGCGCCCTAACAATTACCCATCGATATCAAGAGAACTATTAGACAAGAATTTGCCACTGTTTATTTGGATCTATCGGAGAGTAGCATCATAATGAATGCAAAAAAAAAAACTATTCTGTTTAATAACAAAGAACGGTAGACAAAAAATTATTCCAAGGAAAATTTTGATATAACAATGGGATCTTTAGACCCTGCCGAATCTTCAAATCTAGTTGGCATATTTGCGCTATATAATTTTATGGCCCATTATGATATAAATACAGAAGATATTAGATTATACAGCGATGATGGCCTTTGGTAGTGAGAAATTCCATATATTTTATAATAAATAAAATTATAAAATTAATATATAGAGAATTTAGAAAGCTTAGTTTAAAGTGACTATTAATACAAATATAAAAAGTACATTTTGTTGGTGTGACTTTAGATTTAGTAAATAGTATATACCAACCAAATAAAAACCAATGGATATCCTTTATATGTCCACACATCTCACTCACCATCCTCCGTACATTATTAAAGATGTTCCCTCATCCATAGAATATAATTTTAAATATAAATTTAGTAGGAATTCCTCAAAGGAATAAGTGTTTAATAAGCACAATAGTTTTCATAATACTGCCTTTAAAAACAGTGGAAATAAAATAGTAAATCTTAAAAGAGAACATCTACCCACGAAGAAAAAATAGAAAGTGAATGATTATTTGGTATACACCCACTTTCAACCAAATGCTTAGCAGTAAATTTCGCTAAAAATTCCTTGTTTTGAATAAGAAACTTTTTTCCAAATAATAATACATTAAACAAAATTTTCAATAAAAATACTCTAAAATAAAGTTATACGTGTCCGGATAATCTGGAAAAATTATAAAAAATCATAATAATAATATTCTAAATAACAGTTTAAACCTAATTTAAAATAAAAAATAATCTAAAAGCTGAAATCAATAATTTAGACAGTAATAAATGTAATTGTAGGAATCCTATAGAATGTCCGTTGGAAAACAAGTGCCTTACAGACTCCATAGTTTATCAATGTACTAATTCTTCTTCGGAAAACTAGTAATATAATGATTTTTGTTGGCATACTAAGAATTCGCTGAAAAAAAAAAATTTATCAACACACTTCTTCAAATACAGAAATACAACATTTTTATCGAAATATTTTTGGTATCTAAAAGAAACAAATAAAATTCCTACAATAAAATGGAAACTTTTAATAAAAGCTAGAATGTGAAAGTCTTAAAAAAACTTACGCCCCTTGTATCTATACGAAAAACTATATATTATTAAATTTCTTAAGAATAAAATCTATTAAATAAACGTAATGATAAAATGTCTTATGCCAACCGTGTAAAATGTTTACCTTAGAATATGGATAAAAATTTTCATGAAAGAATATCTATTATCTTACATTTATCCAATAATTTGTCTTGCATTATAATATAATATTAATTAAAAAGATATTAAGTTTTTTACAAATTATGAGTTTATGAAAAATTTGAAAAACATGCACTCTGAACTGAAATAGCATCATAGCCAGGCGTTGCCCGTGCAACTCAGAACATTTAAGTAGTAGGAGAAGATGCAAGACACCTTCCGCCATTGCAGAGTCCCATTGATTGTTGTCTTCCAGTAAACCGCGTTTGAAGCAGGCTTCCCTTCAGTATTTGTAATGTTTATAATATTAAGTGGATAAATTCCTTTAAAACTCGGTGATATAAAAAGTCATTATATAAAAAATTGTTGTTTCAAAATTGTTAAAAAAATCCATTAAAAAATCTATTTTCTTTTGTTTTGCGTAAACGTGATTTTATGTTTTGTGTGGCATTGTAAACAACATTGCGTTTGTTTTTGTTACAAAATTACGGATGAAACTATTGACATTTTTTGTTGACTAAATGAATTTAACATAGAAATAAAAATTATTTATTTTGTTTTACTGAAATTAGAAATATAAAATCTATTACGCTCTCAGTTCAGAAATTTTCGAAGAATATTTACAAAATGTAGACATTCAATTTTAGAAGAAAATGTTACATTAATGCCACACGAATTACAAACAGTTGATTTCCTGCATGAAATACTTATCGAAAAAAAGCTATATTTTTTGAAAATTTTATTTTCTGAAGTATGAAATATTAAATATGAAAAAAAAGTTAAATAACTAAATTAACCATTGGCACATTTTTTTTACATATTTTGTCTTTGTTTGAAAAAAACACTTTTTTTTTTTAAAAGATTTCTTTTGTTTCAAAATTACGGGGAAAAAATTGAATTTTTAAAACGTCGGAATAAAAATTAAATATAAAGGCTCATTTTTTTAATAAAAAAATATTTTAGTCGCGTTTGACACGTGTGATTTGATTTCTGTGTGCAAAAGGGAAAATTGCTGAACGTAAACTCAAAAAGTATGTATCGACCTGGCTTCCCTGTAGATATGTGTCCCGAGAAAGTTTGAATGGCGTAGCTTAAACAATGTAGGCGTGCATAGGTTACATTCACACACAGACTCACAGATTTCCTTTTATATATATAAATAATAGTCAGAGATCCCTTTAAATGGATCAAAAATATAAAGTGTTTTCTTTCTTTCTGTTTTTGTTTAAAAATAATTGCTGGAAACAAAGAAAATAAAGACAATACTTTTTAGCAAATATTGATACATCGCACCGGAAGAAAGAAGTCTAGAAGGTGG
>JBBBDQ010001471.1:3607500-3732500 GCA_037127315.1 Ascarosepion bandense
AAACAAACTGTAAATCCCGCACTCACGGGTAAGCCCTTCCTCACTATCCTAGGAGCAGCCACCGCTTCAACCATCGCAACCAAATTCAAATAAACAAGTTGCTCTGCCCACCCTGTATTTATCTCCTTGTCCATTTGAATCGCCCATTTACTTTCACTTTCAATTTCCATCCAGATCGACGTATTAAAGTTAATTAATTTGTAAAACCATTTTATTGTTTTTTTTAATATTGTATCAGAAAAAAGGTATTTCTTTTTTTTTATCTTCTTTTTAATGTTTTTCGTCGTTTCTTTTTTACTTTGTATTTTTCGTTCTTTTTTTACATTCAAACATTTTTTCTTTGTATTAGAACGTTTTTGTTTAAAACGTGTGTTAAAATCCTCACCTTATTTATTATTGCTGAAGTTATCGCTAGCATTTTTGTCGAGATTTACAAACTATACATTTCATTCCGTTTCGCAAAGCAATTGACGAACTTTGAATAAACAGATTTGTTTGGAAGAATACTTTGACAAAAACCCTACCTCATGGTTTAATGATTTCTTTAATTTAAGACTTCACGGTAAACTACTTTTTAAGAAGATTTCTTTTCTTTTTTTCTTTTTAACAGCAAAGAATAAATTCTTAGGATTTCTTACTCTTGAGCATGCAATATAACAACTGGTCATGCGTAAATGTTTCTTTTTGGAGCCAAATTCTGACATTTTGCATTAGGCCTAGTGATTTCTTTATAGCTCTTGCAAATGAAGAACAATCTGGAAACTGGGTTCTTGTCCATTCAAAAAGATATTTAAATAGATTTGCTACTTCTGTTATTGTTAGGCAGTGAGTTACACTTGCCTTTTGGTTTACCTGTAAATTGCTTTGCATTTTTGTTATCGAGCGGTTTTTATTTGTACTAGAATTTATTTGCAACATATATTAGCGTGTTGAAATCCTAACAATATTGCTGAAGTTATTGCTTACATTTTTTGTGGAGATTTACAAACTACATTTTGTCTAATTTCGCAAACCAATCAATAAAATTTGAATAAGTTGATTTGTTTGAAAAATACTTTGACAAAAGCCCTATTCACAGTTTAATGATTTCTTTAATTTAATAGGGCTTCAGGGTAACCTATAATGTATTTCATACTATTTTTTAGTATTTATTGCCAAGTGAATAATTGTAAATGAAAATAGAATGTTTTTTTTGTTAATACAGCACAATGACATGTGCATCAAATGAATTTCTAAATCTTTAATAAATACCTATATTGCAGTTTCATCAATGAAAGAATGAAGAAAATTTAGGGTGATTCGGACGAATTCATCTTTGCTTTTTTACCTTGTAGAATTTTGCAAAGTAATCATAACAAACGAACCATTCCATTTCCGTTTAGAATTATCCACTTAAACATAGTATGAAATACATAATTTCTTGAAAAGAAAAACGGGGGTGGACTATATATATATATATAATCTAAACTTATTTATAAATGTAACTTTGTCTCTGTGTGTGTGTGTGTGCGTGTGTATGTGTGTGTGTGTGTGTGTGTGTGTTCGTTACCTATAGATTCCAAAACGGCTGAACCGATTTTCTTGAAAATTTACACAGTCGTTCCATAAGGGCCTGCGAGTGTTCTTAGGTAGGTTTTGTGTCGAGGCACCCCCGATAAGTATCGAAAATCGATAATCGAAAAAATCGGGTTATAGAAGGAGTGGTCCGATTTTAATCAAATTTGATAAACTCATCGACAAAGACATTAGAAACGATATTCAGAAGTTTCAAGGTTGCAGTTCTTACAATAGTGCAGAACATCGACAATATATATATATATATAAAAGGCAAGACGTTTGTGTGTGTGTCTGTTTATCTGCCTGTATGTCTGTATTTTTTCAGCCCTTTGATTTTAGTTTTTGCTTCGGGTTTGACTCTAAGTAGGTATAATTGTAGTTCTTAGTCTCAGCCATGATACCATTTACTCAGAGGACTTATTTAGCCTTCAAAATTAAGTTTACGACGAAAAAATTTATTTGCATGCCTTGTGAGCATAGAAGAATCCAAAGGAGTATCCTTTACATATAGTGGTAGGATAACTCTCTACGAGAGCTCTAAGCATATATGGATATAAATACATATAGAGTGAATATAAAAAAATTAAGACAGACGCGTTATTTCATGGTGAATCGGAAGTACAGGATAATTTCAGCGACATTTATTTTCTTATCTTCTTAGATTTTTTAATTTTTTATTTTCTTATTCGTCGGGTTAGATTTTTGTGAATCCCATTCATGTAGAATTCTTCGTTGAATAAAGACGGAAGCTGACAATGGCTCACCTGAAATAGGCCTATACTTCCGAATTACCATGAAATAACGCGTCTGTCTTAATTTTTCTTATATATATATATATATATATATATATATATATATATATATATATGTGTGTGTGTGTGTGTGTGTGTACATGACTTCCAAGAGGACCGTCCACGATCACTACAATCTTAAGTTGTTGAAGTTTAGGGTTAACCATTGTCTTCCATATGTACCCCAATAAACTGTGGCACTTAATCTCTAACTCACTGCATCGAGTAGCTAATGAGCCTTATCCAGAGTGAACATAAGTGTACAAAACAAGCAATTATCTAATAAGTTTTTTTTATATATATGACAAAACAAGGAAGGGCATTGATTGATTGATTTGTTTTTACTGATTACCAAACTTTCACAGGCTATTTAAAGCAGAAATAATTTTTAGAATGGTATTATTTTTTTTTTTGATAATTATTTACTGATAAAAGTTGTGCTAATCAACTCATAGTTAAGAGGGAGGAGATGTGCGCTCGTATCTTTTCCCAAAAGTATTTGCGCGTTGTGTAAAATTTAACCTTGAACTGTAAAAGTAATTGACAGGTAAATCCGGCCGTAGGTAAGGTCAACAAAAATAACAACAGGTTTAAAAGGCGATGGCCCGACAATGATATATTGACAGATAAATCCGGCTGTAGGTACGAGGGTCATTCAATAAATAAGGGGAATTTTTCAACGTAGTCTCCCAGCAGTGTCACACAATTTTTTTTCCATCAAGCTTCCGTATTTCCTCAGCGTAAAAATCTTTGGACTGATGTCTCAGCCAATCGTTCACAGCACTTTTGACTTCATCGTCACATTTACACTTTGTGACTCTCGTGAACGCTTTCAAGGGACCAAACAAGTGAAAGTCTGAAGGGGCAAGGTCTGGCTGTAATGAGGAAGCAGTTCCCAGCCCAGCTCGTTGATGGTCTGCACCGTTTTGGCTGCTGTGTGAGCTGACCTTCGAGTAGGCAAGGTCATCATTGAAAATCTTCTGTGCTGGCCCAACAAGTAGACTCGCAGTCCTTGTCATGTTATCCTCTGTCACCCTTTTGTCAGACTGAATGAGGTCATTCACTGATTCGATCACCTCAGGAAACCTTACTTCTGTAGGCCTTCCAGGCCTGTCTTCATCCTCAACACTGCTCCGTCATTCTTTTAAAAGTTTAGCCCACTTGTAGACATTTTTTGGTTGAAACATGTGATACCATGCACAGTTGACAGTATCCTATGAATTTTAACTGGTTTGCACCCTTCAGCAACCAAAAACTTGATAACTGACTTCTGTTCATTCCTGGAGCATGCTTCTTGGTCAGCCATCTTTGTTAATCTCCAAAACTCTCAAAGTTTTTTTTTCAATCTGCAAAAGAATTGAATCCCTTTTGAAAAAGAAGTAAAGGGGGGGAAAAAATTAAAAAAGTAAGCTTCTATCTGTTTTAGAAGAATTTTATACCGAAAATTCACCTTATTTATTGAATGACTCTCGTAATTTCAACAAAAGTGACAGACCGCTTAAAATACGATGGCCCGGCAAGAATGCAGTTGACTGAAAAATCCTGCAGTAGATAAAAGTCAATGAAGGAGAAGGATGGTTGATAGATATATCCGGCCGTAGATGACGTCAACATAGCGACAAACTGAAAAGGTGAAGATGCGTGGGATGTTTAAGAATATATAAGATACAGCTCTCTCCGATTTCAATTTCCGAGTAGCTATCCACTTCACCACCCAGGCATTCAGCGTGACAGCATCTCGGATTCCCAATAGGTACTGACCAGTTTTGACGTTGTTTAACTTTTTTAATGTAATATGCCCGTAAGCCAAGTGGGGTGTAGGTATACGCTCTGCTAAGGGCGAAAAAAATAGGAATTTGTGGAGAGCTATAATGCCTACATCCTGAAGAGACACGGTACTCAGAAGAATCTTTTAAATAATTTATTTCTTACAGTAGGCGGGACCCGTCAGTCGTTAGTTCGCTAGATTAACCCCAAGTAACAGGTCCCCCACCCTCGACCTAGAATTACACGGCCAACCCACGAGAAAGCAAAATTCATCAGACAACTGAAAACACTAAACGAAAAAGAATAAAATAAATGAATACAAAAAAGAACACGCCCATGGACACTGCGATCAGTCTGTAGGAGGCGGGGGCCATGAAGCACAGAGTGAGAGGTCAGTGATGGTGGTAGTGGGGCTTGCGTTTAACCATTATGGCTTGGTATTTTTGTTAGGGGTGTAACCCTTTGAATTGTCGGGAGTTGAAAGGTTACTCCTGGAATGTCAAAGATCAAGAGTTTTAGAGATACATATTACGAAATACATAAGAAACGTTCAGACTCGGTTAACAAGAATAAAAATAAGGCGAAATATTTATATCAATTCAACATGGTGCATCATATAAATGTAAAACTTGGATATTTTAACTGCGTTTAGGCTTGAGTCTAGCGACTGCCAAGGTCGACATTGTGTATAACAGTTATTTATTTTTATTACTGAGCGATAGAGAAGTTAGAAGAGAATGGTAATAATAATAGTAAAACAAATAGGACATGGTACTAATAATGGTAACTCAAGCAGGACATGGGGATAATAATAATAAAAACAAGAAGGACATGGTAATAATAATGGTAAAAACAAGCAGGATATAGAAATAATAATGGTAAAAACAAGCAGGACATGGTAATAATAATGGTAAATCAAGCAGGACATGGGGATAATAATAATAAAAACAAGAAGGACATGGTACTAATAATGGTAAAAACAAGCAGGACATGGTAATAATAATGGTAAAAACAAGCAGGACATGGTAATAATAATGGTAAAAACAAGCAGGACATGGTAATAATAATGGTGAAAACAAGCAAAACATGGTAATAATAATGGTAAAAACAAGCCGGACATGGTAATAATAATGGTAAAAACAAGCAGGATATGGTAATAATAATGGTAAAATCAAGCAGAACATGGTTATAATAATGGTAAAAACAAGCCGGACATGGGGATAATAACGGTAAAAACAAGCGGGACATGGTAATAATAATAATAATAATAATAATAAAAACAAGAAGGACATGGTACTTATAATGGTAAAAACAAGCAGGACATGGTAATAATAATGGCAAAAACAAGCAGGACATGGTAATAATAATGGCAAAACAAGCAGGACATGGTAATAATAATGGTAAAAAACAAGCAGGAAACCTTTCATATTTATTGGCCGAAAAGTTAGCACTCATATGGTCGAATGGTTAGAATCTTAATCGGTTTGGTTTTGAATCTCACCATGGCTGATTTGTCAAGAAGATGATTTCTAGATGTTATTAGTCTTGAGAAAACCTTTGAAAATTGCTTGAAAATCACGCCACGGGTTGACTCAAGCCTGGTGAGTTAAATTAGGTAGACCGGATACAGTCGATGGTTGTGCTAGGATGAAATCACAAGTCATCCTAACCGAGGGTTTGAGGGTCACGTTAGATTAACGCGCTATCTCCCAGAAACTGCAACTAAGATCCGCTCAGCATAGTAGCAATATATAACACACATGAGTTCTGTGGGTGTTGAACAAGCACAAATGTCTCTGATTAGCTAACTGCCCTTGGATACAAGTGGCAAGACATGGAGGTTGAAATTTACAAAATATTCCTCTTAAAGTAATGTATTGAATACTGCGGCCATATTTGGTCGTGTGCCTCTGCTATCCACTTAGGGGTCCTTGACAAAATCCAACAGAGAATCTGTTATGTGATCGTTCCCGACTTAGCGGCTCGGATGCAGTCACCTTCTCACCGGCGTAATGTGGCTTCTCTATGTCTCTTCTACAAATACTTTCACGGCTTCTGCTCCGATGAACTTAGCTCATTGGTGCCTCCTATATATAAATTTACTCGTGCCACAAGATTAGCAACTAGGTCCCACCCTTTTAATGTGAAACCAATAAAATGTAACCGCAACTTCTACTCAAATAGCTTTTTTTCTCGCACTTTCCGCCTGTGGAATTCTCTTCCGTATACTTGCTTCCCCGACAGCTACAATCCCCAAGAATTTAAATGTAAGGTCAATAGTCATTATCCATCTCAATGATTTGCATCCTTTCTCTCATGCTCTTTTCTCCATCCTCTCCAGTATTCACATCCTTCTCTTACCAACTTCCTGATACTCCCTTAATCTGTCCCTTTTTCTTATCACTTTCCTCCTACGTAACCCACTACGCACCAGTGCCGGTGAGGCTTTCTTGCTTGGGGTCAAATGATTAAAAAAAAAAGTTTTACAAGAAGATAGAATTCTCAAGTCTACTTTTATCACATCTATCCGATTAAGTCAATCGTAAATTATATCCGATTTAGTTCTATATTAAACAACACTGATGAGTGTTTTTGTATTTAGTCCTGGGTATGACGATAAACTACACCCGGCAGCATGGTTGGGAAATTAGAAGTTTTGGGAGCGTGGTAATAATAATGGTAAAAATAAGAAGGACATTGTCTCAGTTATGGGTAAACAAGGAAACCTTAAGCAAAAACAAAACCCTATAAAAACATTAAAAAAAAATTAATTGTAAAATTACCAACAAAACATATAGTAAAAACTAACAATGTTCGAATTGTTGTTCTCCTATTTATTTCATATTCCTGACATCCCGATCTTCTTCAGGTGATTGGAATTTTGAACTGAACTCTTAATGTCACATGGTCCAGTGGATAAAAACATTGGTTTGATCCAATGACTTGACCCAAAGAGTTGTGCGTTCAATACTAGGCTACAGCAACGGTGAACAAGAAATTAGAGAGTTGAGGGAAAAGAATATAATTAAGACACTCGGAAGTGGCATGATTAATCGAACAAGAACAATCTACCCCAGTGGTCTAAATAAAGGATTCATTTCGATATTCCAATCACCTAAAGAAGGTAGAAGTGTACAAAAACCGAAACGTCGTAAATATGGCAATAAGGATGAGAACAACAGTTCGTAAATTCCCGTCTGAAACAATCATGCACATATATAAGTCTTTCATCCACCCGTGCATTGAATACTGCTGCTATATCTGGTAGGGTGCCCCTGCACTCCACTTAGGGGCCCTTAACAAAATCCAACGAAGAATCTATAATGTGATCCATCCCGACTTGGCAGCTCAGATACAGTCACTTTCTCACCGGCACAACGTGGCTTTCCTGTGTCTCTTCTACAAAAGATTTTCACAGCTTCTTGTCCGATGAACTTAGCACACTGGTGTCCCCCTATATATGAATTTACTCGAGTCACAAGATTAGCAACTAGGCCCAACCCTTTTACTGGGAAACAAATAAAATGTAAACGCAAATTCTACTTAAGCAGCTTCTTTTCTCGCACTTCCCGCCCGTGGTATTTCTTTCCGTTTACTTACTTCCCGGACAGCTACAATCTCCAAGAATTTAAATGTAAAGTCAATAGCCGTCTCCAATCTCACTAACCTGCATCCTCTTTCTCAGGCTCCTTTCTCCGTCCATTCTACTCTCATCGGTTTTCTCATCCTTATCTTACCCACTTCCTGACACCCTCTATAACCTGTCGCTCTTTCTCATAACTTTCCTTCTATGTAACCCCCTGCAAAACAGTGGCAGTAAAATACCTTGCTTCGGGCAATATGTTCATAAAAAAAAATAATTCTATTATAATGTGGTATAAAGTGGGGGATCAATTCTACATTACAATCAATATATAAACTGAATTCTCACTTCTTGACACCCACTATAACCTGTCACACTTTCTCATAACTTTCCTCCTATGTAACCCCCTGCAAAACAGTGGCAGTAAAATGCCTTGCTCGGGGCGATATGATTATAAAAAAAATCTGTCTATCTCATTGTCTTCATATCTATCTATCTATCTATCTATCTATCTATCTATCTATCTATCTATCTATCTATCTTTAAATCTAAAGTCAATAGTCATCTCCTATCGCAATAACCTGCATTCTCTCTCTCATGCTTCTTTCTCCGTCCATTCCACTCTCATCAGTATTATCATCCTTCTCTTACCCACTTCCCGACACTCCATATAACCTGTAACTCTTCCTCATAACTTTCCTCCTATGTAACCCCCTGCAAAACAGTGGCAGTAAAATGCCTTGCTTGGGGCGATATGATTAGTAAGAAAAAAAAAAGATTTCTATACATTTATATTCCAGAGAATGTAAATAAATCTAAAAGACATGCATGTGTAGCTAATCAGTATTTCATTTACTGATTGATTCATTTCCTACGACTTATCAACAGACAAGAAATAATGTGAATAGAAAGTGAGGGATCAGTTTTATATTACAATCAATATATAAACTGATCCCCCCCACTTTATGGCCACTGTCATCTTTCTCTTACCCACTTTCTGACACTCCCTATAACCTGTCACTCTTTCTCATAACCTTCCTCCAATGTAACCCCCTGCAATACAGTGGCAGTAAAATGCCTTGCTTGGGGCGATATGATTATAAAAAAAAATCTGTCTATCTCATTGTCTTAATATCTATCTATCTATCTGTCTATCTATCTATCTATCTATCTATCTATCTATCTATCTATCTATCTATCTATCTTTAAATCTAAAGTCAATAGTCATCTCCCATCTCACTAATCTTCATCCTCTCTCTCATACTTCTTTCTCCGTCCACTCCACTCTCATCAGTATTCTCATCCTTCTCTTACCCACTTCCTGACACTCCCTATAACCTGTCACTCTTTCTCATAACTTTCCTCCAATGTAACCCCCTGCAAAACAGTGGTAGTAAAATGCCTTGCTTGGGGTGAAATGATTATTAAAAAAAATCGAAAAAAAAACATTAAAACTACATTTTATTTATGGGTGAAAATATATGATTGTGCTCAAAATATATTTCATTCAAGTCGTGTTCTAAATATTTTGATTTCCACGTTAAATAACCCATAGAATTATTGATATGCCGCCAAACAAATTCAACCAGTCGACCAAGTTTTCTTTCTAATTTTATGTTCAAACAGTGGAATGTCAACATCCTGATTATGTCATTATTTTCTCTTTCAGTTATATGTGCTATCCATTTTATTTGTTGCTAGTGTTGGAACTCATCAATTGGGTTTTTGTTACATGGTGAATTTCTTGATGTGTTGTGGCACCAGTCTGAGAGAACTGATGAAGGATCTTCATCTTGCATGTGCCGTGTCCGTTCAGGACGTAGGCGATTATGGCCCTCCACATCTTCTTATCTCTAGTGGCTCTTAGCACGCTTTCTCCTGTTACCCCACACAAACCCCGCCCTGTCATCCATTTGATTAAACCTATGAAGTATGCTATGCGTTGCTTTCCCCTGTCTCTCTTTTTCATTCTGACTTGTGAGTATCAGATTCTCCAAACCCTCCTTCCTCATCACATGTCCCAGGAACTTCAGCTGTCTTTTTCTGATGTTAAGCATCAGTTTTCGTTTCGTTTCCATCTTCTATCTGACCTGTGAGCATCAGATTCTCCAAGCCCTCCTTTCTCATTACATGTCCCAGAAACTTCAGCTGTCTTTTCCTGATGTTAAGTATGAGTTTCCATCCTCTCCAAAATCTCGTCGTTGTTCACGCGTTCGGTCCATGGTATCCCCAGCATCCTACTGTAAAACCACATTTCGGTTGCTTCAAGTCTCTCCCTCATCTTTGAAGAAAATTGTTCAACGTTCACCACCATATTGAAGGACAGACATCACATAACAATCCGGTACTCTCTTCTTTGTTTCTAGCGAAATCTTCCTGTTTCTCAATGCTCTTTTTTTCTGGAATGTATCCTTAGCCATACCAATACGCCTTCGGATCTCAGTGTCGCACTTTCCGTCCCCTCTTAGATCACTACCCATGTATCTAAATTTCTGGACCTGCTTTAATAATCGTGTAAATATTACTAAGAGCAACAAAGAAGATGTGAGGAACCATGGTCACCTACAGTCTGAAGGCACAGTCTGAAGAGACACTGAAGGAGAATAGTTAGGGTTAATTTACGAAAAGCGTAAAAAAATCTTTTTAAGTGATGAATTTTGTCATTGAGCTATATAGTGGAAACACTATAAGTGATTAACGCATGAAAAGCACTCTTTTCTCATTATATATCCGAGACATGGTCGCCCAAGCGTGTGTCACGTATGGTATTAAACTGACTGACACCAAAACAGCCGAGTACCTTCATAACGTGGGAGATCATAGCCCTCCACATCTCCCTATTTCTTGTAACTCTTAACACGATTTTTCATATTACCACTCCCAAACCCTGCCCTATCATCTATTTACTCAAGTCTTTACGTACATTACGCATTGCCTTCCCCTGTCTCTTTTTTCCTCTATCAAATCTGTGAGTATCAGATTCTCCAAGCACTCTTTTCTCATTATATGTCCGAGGAACTTCAGCTATCTTTTTCTGATGTTAAGTATTGTTTTCTTTATCCTCTCTAAAACCTCATCGTTGCTCACATGCATGGTTTATAGTATTCTCAGCATCCTTCTGTAGAACCACATTTTGGTTGCCTCATTTTTTATGAGATTGTTTAGCATTCGCTGTCATATTGAAGAACAGATATCATATAACAAACCAGTAATCTTCCTGTTTTTCAATACTCTATTCTTCTGGAATGTATCCTTAGCCATACCAATACGCCTTCGGATCTCAGTGTCGCACTTTCCGTTTTCTGTTAGAACATTGCCCAGGTATTTAAATCTCTGTACCTGCTTTTATTTTATTATCCCCAGACTGTCGTTGGAATTTTGGGATTCTCTTTTAAGTGATGACCATCTATTCAGTTTTCTTAGACTTTATTTATAATCTTCTCTTTCCGCAATTGTCTATATTTCTATATGTCATTATTTTCACTTTAATTTATATGTGATATCCATTTTAGTTGTTGCTAGTGTTGGAAGTCATCAATTGGGTTTTTGTTGCTTGGTGAATTTCTTGATGTGATGTTAAGTGGCACCAGTCTGAGAGAAAGATCTTCACCTTGCTTGTGCCCTGCCCCTTCGGGACGTAGGCGATCATGGCCCACCATATCTCCTTATCTATAGTGGCTCTTAGCACGCTTTCTCCTGTTACACCACACAAACCCCGCCATGCCATTCATTTGCTCAAACCTATCAAGTATGTCATGCGTTGCTTTCCCTTTTCTCTCTCTCCCAGTCTATCCGTCCCATGAGTATCACATTTTCCAAGCCCTCCTTCCTCATCACATGTCCCAGGAACTTCAGCTGTCTTTTTCTGATGTTAAGTATTAGTTTCCTTTTCGTTTCCGCACTTGTCTATATTTCTCCTAAGCTTTTCCTTCCGATCCTCTATCTGACCTGTTAGTATCAGACTCTCCAAGCCCTCCTTCCTCATTGCATGTCCCAGAAACTTCAGCTGTCTTTTCCTGATGTTAAGTATCAGTATACTTAATGAGTATCTTAGAGATGAACCCAATATGGGAACCAATAAAACGGAGTGCCAGAGAAAATCAATAGGGTCAAAAATTTTCCATATGAGCTTTTGTAAAAAAAAAATACTAGAAAAAACAATTAACATAAAAAATACTAGTGAAAACCATAACCATAAAAAATTGCAATATGAACTCTGGTAAAAAAGGTTTACTGGACATTAGGTTTATAAGTCCCAAAAATTCAGTTGTTTTTCTCATTAAAGCGCAGTGGATATAGACGTTGGTTAGTTCCTGACTCTTATAGTTGTGAGTTCAATACCAGGCAACAGTGGTGAACAAGTAACTTGCAGGATTAGAGGGAGATAACTCATGACTTCCAATCGAGGCTTTACGCAAGGATACCCCAGTTCATATACCCCAGTGTTCGTAATAAAGGGTTCGGTTCGAAATTCCTAGCAGAAGGCTGGAGCGTACAACGGCCGAAACGTCGTACAAATGGCAACAAAGATATCCAAATAATGTAAATACTGCTTTCTTCAGCTACTTTTCATTTTAGTGTCTGCTATCAGCACTGTATCATCTGCGTATCTTATATTGCTGAGATTGGGGCACGACTTATTTCTTTGAAAATCTGTCGGGTTCATTCGGTCGAAGCACTTTTTAAGCATTGATCTGAAAAACGGTTGCTATATTGCTGACGAGCAGTATAGCCCGGCGTTGCTCGGGTGTAATGAAAGCTTTAAAACTAATCCATGCTCCTGGAGCTCATACTCTTTGGATGTTGGCACGAAAGACTAAAAAGCAATAGTTGTTTCCAGTTAAAGCGAAACCGTAGATTGAAAGAAAAATGAAGGGATGTAAATCAAATTTTGATTTCCTTGTATCGATATCAAATAAGTTTTTTTCGTCGTAAACTGAAATTTGAAGGCTAAATAAGTCCTCTGAGTAAATGGTATCATGGCTGAGGCTAAGAACTACAATTATACCTACTTAGAGCCAAACACGAAGCAAAAACTAAAATAAATTAGCTGAAAAAAATACAGACATACAGGCAGATAAAGAGACACGCACCCAAACATCTTACCTTTTATATATATATATATATATATATATATATATATATATATATATATATATATTATCGATTCTCTGCACTATTGTAAGAACTGCTACCTTGAAACTTCTGAATATCGTTTCTTATGTCTTTATCTATGAGTGTATCAAATTTGATTAAAATCGGACCACTCCTTCTATAACACGATTTTTTCGATTATCGATTTTCGATATTTATCGGGAGTACCTCGACACAAAACCTAGCTAAGAACACTCGCAGACGCTTATAGTACAACTGTGTAAATTTTCAAGAAAATCGGTTCAGCCGTTTCGGACACACGCACACAGAGACACACCCTCACACACAGAGAGAAAAAGCTCCATTTATAAATAGTTTTAGATACTGTAGACATTTTAAACCAGTTGAATGCCATGCGTAACGTCCATATGAAAGTAGAAACCGGGAGAGGTTATTTAAGAACATTGCTTGTGTTCTTAGCTGTGATACAGCGAAACACAACTGCCTGCGGATGATTATATATATATATATATATATATGTGTGTGTGTGTGTGTGTGTGTGTGTGTGTGTGTGTGTGTGTGACGCCACTCTCGGGTCGCTAGTCGTGATGGCTTCGACACAGTAGCTGGTCTTTAAGTCGTCTATTACATAGCGTTTAAGATTTGAAAAAGAAATCACCCGACCGGTGGTCGAGAGCAAGGGAAAACTTACTCGCCCCAAAATTATTTTAATCAACCAACTCCATTTTCTTCATAGTCGCCTTACGCAAACATAGCATAAATCGCTGACGGAAAACAAAAAATGAAATTTTAATTAAAATTTCGAACATGTTAGAAAGGATTTAAAAATTAAAAAAAAATAATAACAACAAAATTTGATCTTTCCTCTTAATAATAACATAAACATTTTGATGAGAAAACTTTGTTCTTATTAAGTTTGAGCCCTTTTAACATCATGATATGCTGTATTTTGTTTTGTTTATTTATTTTTTGGGGCAATTGAGTGGAGGCACCTAAATTCGTAGTTTCTTTCTTCTATTTGACTGCAGCCTCCATCTCATAGATGATAAAAAATAACAAATTTCTCAACGATTTTCTATAAAAATTACTTACTTGTATAATTTGTTTTTCGGTGCATGGTTGAAAGAAGTATGCGTATTTTTTTTCTTTCAAATGTTTGTTTTTACTTTTCGTAAGCGGGGAGGAAATATAGATGTTGAGTCAAGGATAATATTTTTCCAAATGAGTTTCTAAAAATTAGTGAGCGTCTTCAATCTGGGTGAGAGAAACATTTTGGCTTCACTCTGGTAGCGTTAATTAAACGAATGTTTACAATAACCGGGACAATAAAAGCGAGATAGGAGCTTGTCTATCTAAATTCCACTTGTCAGATCTTGCTTTGATGATTGCAGGATGCCACTGTCTTTTGTTTAAGTACACATTTCGACATAAATCAGGCGCCATGCATAAGATCAAAGAGTTCAATAATGTCATTGTAGGTCATTCTAAGTAACTTGTGAATCTTCAATGGTATACTTTTATGTTGAGAATGGAATCAGATTTTCTTTTTCTATATTTGAAGGGACACGTTTCATTGCGAGTTTTTTAATCGACCGCGGGCGAAAAAAGCAATAAACTTTAATCGCTCAATTAATTTTTTAATCGACTGAGTCGATCGGGCGAGTGAAATCTCAAAGGCTGCTGAGCACAAAAGCAACTTATATATATATATATATAATATATATAGAAGTGGCTATTGTGCTTAACACCCAATGTCGACAGTCTATTTCATGCTTAAAACCAATCGTCAGGCCACGTACATTGTATTTTGGTACGCTTATTTGTACATCCTGATCAGTGACGCATTATGGGTAGGTCTATTGCATTATTCTGAATTATTTGGGTGGGTGATAACGGTTATATTTCGCATTATTTTTGGGGCTGTTAATATAATCAGTACGGTTAGACATAAGATTACTTTTTTTTTCTTTCAAGCCCGGATTGAAACCTCATCGATTTGACATTGATTTAACCACTAAGCTATCGGCGCACGGCAATAAAAGGCAGATTTTAGCGTGTTATCTACACAATTCTAGTTGCATTCATTGCATTCACTTTCGCGTAAATCCCTTTGGGAAAGGTATTAATCCGTCTCTTTCCTGGGTTCTATAGCCAATAAAAATACCGCAGAAAATAATGGCATACCGCGAGATAATCTTTTGCTCAGTCAGTCATGCCTCTTTCGAGACATGATCGCCCAAGCGTGTATCACGTATGGCACTTAACTGACTGAAAGAATATATAATAGTTACAAACAAAGCTTCTAGTGGGCATAAAGTGGGGGATCGGTTCTCTATTGTTATGAAGTGATAAACCGATCCCCCAATAATTACTACTTATTCATATAATAATATAATGTCTCTTCTCAATCCATCTATGTGTTGAATAGCAGGATAGATTGGGTTCTATAGCCTTGGCTGGCAACCAGTCTACCGCAGAAAGCAATGACAACCTACTGCGGGATAATATTCTGCCCAGTCAGTCATGTCACTTTCAAGACATAATTACCCAAGCGTGTATCACGTATGGCATTTAACTGACCGAATGAAGATAATAGTTGGAAACAAAGCTTCTAGTTGGCATAAATAGGGGGATGGGTTTTCTATTGTTATGAAGTAATAAACAGATCCCCCACTAATTACTAATTATTAATACAATTCGTCGCTTCCCCATTCAGCTATACTTTAAATAGCAGAATAGAAAATCTTCTGCCCAGTCAGTCATGTCTCTTTCAAGACATGATCGCCCAAAGCATCTATCACGTACGGCACTTAACTGACTGAATCAAGATAATAGTTGGAAATATAAGTAAAGCTTCTAATGGGCATAAAATGGGGGTCGGTTTTTTATTGCTATGAAGTAATAAAATGATCCCCCACTAATTATTAATACAATCCGTCTCTTCTTCCTTCAGCTATACTTTAAATAGCAGGATAGAAAATCTTCTGCCCACTCAGTCATGTCCCTTCCGAGACATGATCATTCAAAGCGTTTATCACGTATGGCATTTAACTGACTGATATACACAATGTAAACGCACACGAGTAACCGAGGGTTTTCAATTCATTACTAAAGAACAGGCAGGCAGGCAGGACTTGCCGGGGCCCGGTAAGAAGGACAGGACCGGAACCACACGACGACCTTCTACCACAACTACAAACTAGGAGGCGCCAACACCAAGATCGCTGTGCCTCTGCTGCCGCTGCTGCTTGCTCGTGAAGCGAGACTTACGGATCCGGCGACTTTCGGGAAGACTTTCGCCCGCATCTTAGGACCGACTGACCCGTGCTCGACCGCCGTTGGCACGGAACCCTTCTCCACTTCGGTCTTCGAAGGTCTCCTTCGAATGTGCAGATGTGCGTTGTGGTGCAATGGACATCGGCTCGGAACGAGAAAGCGAGGAGTTCGAATTTCAGTTGAATTCATTGCATTCACTTACGCGCAAATACCCTTGGGAAAGGTATTAATCCGTCTCTTCCTTCCAGTTATGGGTTAAATAACAGGACAGATTGGGTTCTATAGCCTTGGTCGGCAACCAGTCTACCGCAGAAAGCAATGGCAACCTACTGCGGGATAATCTTTTGCCCAGTCAGTCATGTCTCTTTCGAGACATGATCGCCCAAGCGTGTTTCACGGATGACACTTGACTGACTGAATATAATAGTCGGAATCATGATTAAGGCTTCTGTTGGTCATAAAGTAGGGGATCGGTTTTCTATTGTAATGAAGTAATAAACTGATCCCCCACTAATTACTACTTAATAATATAATCCATCTCTTATCACTTAAGCTGCGGGTCAAGTAATAGTACAGATTGGCAACCAGTCTACCGCAGAAAGCAATGGCAACATACTGCGGGATAATCTTCTGTCCAGTCAGTCATGTCTCTTTCGAGACATGATCGCCCAAGCGTGTATCACGTATGGCATGTAACTGACTGACTGCTATCGAACTATCTTTTAATGACAAAGGAATATGTTTTATTCTTTAATAAAAAAAAATAAAATTGTGGATTTGTATAAAGAACATACAAACAGATAAAGAGACACACACACAAAAAACCTTGCCTTATATATATATATATATATATATATATATTATCGATTTTCTGCACGTTTGTAAGAACTGCAACCTTGAAACTTCTGAATATCGTTTCTTATGTTAATGTCTATGAGTGTATGAAATTTGATTAAAATCGGACCACTCCTTCTATAACCCGATTTTTTCGATTTTCGATATTTATCGGGGGTACCTCGACACAAAACCTAGCAAAGAACACTCGCAGACGCTTTTAGTACAACTGTGTAAATAAAATATAAAAATATAAAATAAAAAGGCTGAAAAAATACAGACATACAGGCAGATAAACAGACACACACACAAACATCTTGCCTTATATATATATATATATATATATATATATATATATATATATATATTCTCGATTTTCTGCACTATTGTAAGAACTGCAACCTTGAAACTTCAGAATATCGTTTCTTATGTTTTTGTCTATGTCTATGAGTGTATGAAATTTGATTAAAATCGGACCACTCCTTCTATAACACGATTTTTTCGATTATCGATTTTCGATATTTATCAGGGGTACCTCGACACAAAACCTAGCTAAGAACACTCGCAGACACTTATAGCACAACTGTGTAAATTTTCAAGAAAATCGGTTCATCTGTTTCGGAGTCTATAGGTAACGGACACACACACACAGAGACAAAGTTCCATTTATAAATAAGTTTAGATATAAACACTTAGGATTTTAGGCCTGTTTGTTGTCACATGACTTCTTTAATAGCTCCCAGGAATATCTGGTACGAAGATCAACATTTTATTGTGATTATTACTATTATTATAAAAATATGTTCAATCTAAAGCGAGGCTCGTAGAGTCGTTCAGGCGAAGAATGAACATATTGAGCATATGAAAGCCCTTGAGGCCAACCTAAGAACATGGACGGGTCTCACTCTGTATTATTTTGTCACTAGTCACAAGGCCTCGCCATAAAAGACGGCTCTGTGTGGAGCACTTGGAAGTCGAGCGATGTCTTATCTCGAAAATGTTTGTACGATTTATCACCTTACCGAAGACGGATCAGTGCTAAAGAATAAAGTCTTTGTTCGCGATAATTTCATTTCTCACATTTTCTGGCTTTATTAAAATCTGTCCATTTGCTTAGATTCGCCCTACTTCATTCACTTCTTTCTTGCTTTCTTGCTTTCTTTCTCTCTTTCTTTCTTTCTTTCTTTCTTTCTTTCTTTCTTTCTAATGCATAAATTTTATGCGTACTCTTCTTTCTTTCTTTCTTTCTTTCTTTCTTTCTTTCTTTATCTCTTTCTTTCTTTCTTTCTTTCTAATTCATTATTTTATGTGTACTCTTTCTTTCTTTCTTTCTTTCTTTCTTTCTTTCTTTCTTCTCTAATGTCTATTCTTTCTTTCTTTCTTTCTTTCTCTCTAATTCATTATTTTATGTGTACTCTTCTTTCTTTCTTTCTTTCTTCTCTAATGTCTATTCTTTCTTTCTTTCTTTCTTTCTTTCTAATTCATTATTTTATGTGTACTCTTTCTTTCTTTCTTTCTTTCTTTCTTTCTTTCTCTAATGTCTATTCTTTCTTTCTTTCTAATTCATTATTTTATGTGTACTCTTCTTTCTTTCTTTCTTTCTTTCTTCTCTAATGTTTCTATTCTTTCTTTCTTTCTTTCTTTCTTTCTAATTCATTATTTTATGTGTACTCTTCTTTCTTTCTTTCTTTCTTTCTAATTCATTATTTTATGTGCACTCTTCTTTCTTTCTTTCTTTCTTTCTTTCTTCCAATGTCTATTCTTTCTTTCTTCTCTAATGTCTATTCTTTCTTTCTTTCTTTCTTTCTTTCTTTCTAATTCATTATTTTATGTGTTCTCTTCTTTCTTTCTTTCTTTCTTTCTTTCTTTCTTTCTTTCTTCTACAATGTCTATTCTTTCTTTCTTCTCTAATGTCTATTCTTTCTTTCTTTCTAATTCATTATTTTATGTGTTCTCTTCTTTCTTTCTTTCTTTCTAATTCATTATTTTATGTGAACTCTTCTTTCTTTCTTTCTTTCTTTCTTCTACAATGTCTATTCTTTCTTTCTTCTCTAATGTCTATTCTTTCTTTCTTTCTTTCTTTCTTTCTTTCTTTCTTTCTAATTCATTATTTTATGTGTTTTCTTCTTTCTTTCTTTCTTTCTTTCTTTCTTCTACAATGTCTATTCTTTCTTTCTTCTCTAATGTCTATTCTTTCTTTCTTTCTAATTCATTATTTTATGTCTCTTCTTTCTTTCTTTCTTTCTTTCTTTCTTTCTTCTACAATGTCTATTCTTTCTTTCTTCTCTAATGTCTATTCTTTCTTTCTTTCTTTCTTTCTAATTCATTATTTTATGTGTTCTCTTCTTTCTTTCTTTCTTCTACAATGTCTATTCTTTCTTTCTTTCTTCTACAATGTCAATTCTTTCTTTCTTTCTTCTCTAATGTCTATTTCTTTCTTTCTTTCTTTCTTTCTTTCTTTCTAATTCATTATTTTATGTATACTCTTCTTTCTTTATTTCTTTCTTTCTTCTTTCTTTCTTTCTTTCTTCTACAATGTCTGTTCTTTCTTTCTTTCTTTCTTTCTTTCTTTCTTATTCATAAATTTTATGTGTCGTCTTATTTTTCATTCTTTCTTTTAAATTAGTATTTAATATATTTTCTTTCGTATTTTTGTATTATTTTCTACTTTCGCTTCTTTCTTTAATTTAATTTATTTTTCTTAACCATTCTTCTTTTTTGTATTTGTAGACGTTTTGTTTGTTTATATTTTTGTTTATTTGCATGTTTGTTTATTTGTTTGATTATTTGTTTTTCCTTTTTTTTTGTTTATTTTGTACCCATAGTTTGTTTTAAATTTCGAGTCGATTTCTTTCTTTCTTTCTTTCTCATTTTCTTTCTTTCTTTCTTTCTCATTTTTCTTCTTTCTTTCTTTTGTTACTATTCTACTTTTCCAATTACTTTCTTTTTCCTTTCTATTTTTCCTTCTCTCCTTAATATCCATTCTTTTTTCATTTGTAGTCGCTTTCTTTCTTTCTGTTTTTTGTTCTTTCGTTCATTTTTTATTTTTTCTCTCTTTTTTCTTTTATTCCATTCTTCCTTTTTCAATTTTTAGTCGATTTCTTTCTTTCTTTCTTTTCTTTCTTTCTTTCTTTCTTTCTTTCTTTCTTCATTGAATCAGACATTAAGTACACAAGAGCGTCATCACCTCCTGTATCTTTTCTTTCTTTCTTTATTTTCTTTCTTTTTTTCTTTCTTTCTTTTCTTTCTTTTTTTCTTTCATTCTTTCTTTCTTTCTTTCTTTTGTCCCTTTTCGTCTTTTTTATTTCGTATTCGCCTTTTCTGTTGCTTTCTTCATTCTTTCTTTTGTTCGTAATCTTTTTTATTTGTTCTCTCTTTCATTTATTTTTTCTTTCTTTTCTATTTCCCCTCCTTTTCTTTTATAACTGGTACGCATTCATCTTTTTAATTTTCCCTTCATCTCTTTTTCTTTATTTTTTAAGCTAATTTTTACTTTCGTTTGTTTGTTTGTTTCTTCCTTTTTTTTTGTACTTCTTGACTATTTGTAAAAAAAAAAACAAAAAAAAAAACAAAAAAAAAAAACGAAAGTTCATTAAGTGCATTTAGTTTAATTCTTCATTCATCATTAAAACATTGTTGTTAAGAAAGCTATTTTCATGTACATCTTCGGCCATTTTTTCTCTTTAACCTGCATCCTCTCTCTCTCTCTCTCTCTCTCTCTCTCTCTCTCTCATGCTCTTTTCTCCGTCCATTCCACTCTCGTCAGTATTCTCATCCTTCTCTTACCCAATTCCTGACATTCCCTATGACCTATCACTCTTTCTGATAACTTTCCTCCTATGTAACCCCCTGCGCACCAGTGGCAGTAAACTGCCTTACTTGGGGCGATATGATTATAAAAAAAAATTCTATGCTATTATAATGTGGATATAAAGTGGGGGATCAATTTTACATTACAATTAATTGGTCCCTCACTTTATGGCCCAAAGTCTTCCTTCTCTTACTCACTGCCTGACATATTCTCTCTTTGTTTTTTGTTTTTTTCAATTGGAGTAGATAGATCTATCTTTCGCCCGGTTCACACTCCACCCACGTCTATTGAACAGGTTAAGAGGCTCATCCCTTGTTCCCCGTTTAGGATGTGGTTTCCGGCTTTCTCTTTTCCAATCTTTTCACTATTACGTAGCCCCTGCACATCAGTGGCGTTACCGCCTTACTCGGGGTGATACAATTAAAAAAAAAAAAAAGAACAACCCAAATTGCCAGACACAGGTAGGGGATACTAGAATCAAGCAAGTAGAAAAATTTAAATACCTAGGAAGATGGAAAGTGCGACACAGTGATCCGAAGGTGAATTGGCATGGCAAAGGACGCGTCCCAGAAGTTGAGTAAAATACTAAGACACAGGAAAATTTCCCTAGAAAGAAAGAAGTGAGTGCTAGATTGCTATGTGATGTCAGTTCTTCAATACGGCAGTGAATGCTGGACAATATCATCGAAGATGAGGACAAAACTTGAAGCAGTGGAAATGTGGTTTTACAGAAAGATGCTGCGGATATCATGGACTGAACATGTTAGCAATGATGAGGTTTTGCAAAGAATGGCATTGAAAAGAAAATTAATAGTGAGCATCAGGAAGAGACAACTGAAGTTGTTGGGACATGCAATGAGGAAGGAGGTCTTGGAGAAACTGATACTGAAAGGTCAGATAGAAGAAAAAAGAGACAGAGGAAGGCAGCGGATAACATATTTGAAGGGTGGATGACGGTTGCGGGGAGTAACAGGAGAAAATATATTAAAAGCTACCAGGGATAGGGAGACGTGGAGAGCCATGATCGCCTACGTCCTGAAAGGATAGGGCACATAGAAGAAGAAGAAGAAGAAGAAGAAGAAGCCATCCCCTGTCAAGCATAGGTCTAGTTTACTCTAGAGTAAAAAATGGTTGATATGAATTCAGTTTGCACTAGTTGTAAAAAGGTAGACACTTGTTCAGTTTTCAATAGTGTCAAAAACGAAGCCGTAGGTTTGGTTTGCACTCGACACCGAAAGAGAGACATATGTTCAGTTTGCATTCGTGTAAAAAAATATAAACATTAGTTACGTTTACACTAGACCAACACTGTAGACAAACTCCTGACTAATATTTGATTTAAAAAGTCAGAAGTAAGTCTGGTTTACACTCGAGTCAAAAAAGGCCAGATGTATTGTATTGTTCAGTAGAGAAAGTTTCTAGTTGGGTATCCCATAAGAGAAATTCCTGTTATAGCTTCACAACCTACCGACACGAGAAAGAGGTCGGTCATTTTATTTTCTTCCCCTAATGCCTTGATATCTCTGATTTTTTTTTTAACCCAAGTCTGGGCTGAAAATCACCGGGTCAAAGTCTCGTCTGATTTTGGTTCGTCCAATCGACTTAAACATCCAATCGGCGACGCCATAGTAACATTGGTCCGATTTTACACATGATTAAAACAAAAAACAAAAAATACGTAGACATGCGTTCCGTCATAATCATAGGTTTAGTTTTCACTGGAAAAAAATGTAAACGTTGGTTCAGTTTACGCTACGATTTAGAGTAAAATAAAAATGGTAGATAACTGATGTGCGTTGTGGTGCAGTAGATATCGGCTCGGAACGAGAAATCGGAGAACCGAGTTCGAATTCCAATTAAATTTGTTGCATTTAATTAAATACCCTTGAGAAAGGTGTTAATACATCTCTTCCCTTCAGCAATGGATTAAATAACAGAACAGATTTGGTCTTATAGTCTTGGTTGGCGACCAGTTTATCGCAGAAAGTAATGCAAACCTAGAGCGGGAAAGTCTTCTGCTCAGTCAGTCATGTCTCTTTCGAGACATGATCGCCCAAGCGTGTATCACGTATGGAACTTTACCGACTCACTGTTTGGTTTGCATTATAGTCGAAAGAGCAGAATTTCGTTCGTATAAAAAGAACTATAATTTTTCTTAAATATTCAGTCAGTTGAGTGCTATACCTGATACACGATTTGGGCGATCATGTCTCGAAAAAAAAAATCTATATTTTCATATATTGGCGTGTTTTTTTTTTCACTTTTTTTTTTTGGTACTTACTTTCAGAAGAAATTTAACTTTCAAATATATGAAAATAAGTGATAAGTGTAGTTTAATTAACCTTCAAATATATTGTGTTTTTTTTTTCGGTATTTTTTTTTGGTACTTAATTTCAAAAGAAAGTTAACTTTCAGATACATGAAAATATAGATTTTTTTTTAAAGAAAGTTAACTTTAAGGGTAAGTAAAACTACACTTATAACTTACTAGCAGTATAGCCCGGCGTTGCTCGGGTGTAATGAAAGCTTTAAAACTAATCTATGGTCCTGGAGCTCAGACTCTTTGGACGTTGGCACGAAAGACAAAAAAGCAATAGTTGTTTCCAGTTAAAGCGAAACCGTAGACGGAAAGAAAATGAATGGATGTAAGTCAAATTTTGATTTCCTGGTATCGATATCAAATTTTCTGCACTATTGTAAGAACTGCAACCTTGAAACTTCAGAATATCGTTTTTTATGTCTTTGTCTATGAGTGTATCAAATTTGATTAAAATCGGACCACTCCTTCTATAACCCGATTTTTTCGATTATCGATTTTTGATATTTATCGGGGGTACCTCGACACAAAACCTAGCTAAGAACACTCGGAGACGCTTATAGTACAACTGTGTAAATTTTCAAGAAAATTGGTTCAGCTGTTTCGGAGTCTATAGGTAACGGACACACACACACACACACACACACACACACACACACACACAGATAAAGTTCCATTTATAAATAAGTTTAGATTTAGATTTTCATATATTTGAAAGTTAATTTTCTTCTGAAATTAAGTACAAAAAAAAACAAAAAACCTAATTACCAAAAAAAAAAAAAAAATAGGAAAAAAGAACACGCAAATACACGCAACTTTCCGCTGAAATTGAGTACCGACGAAAAAAAAAACAGTAAAGGAAGTAAATAGGCCAAAATTTTCTTTTTACGCCTAAAACTATTCAGCAGCGAATATAAGCCGGTAATGGGGACAAAAAGATCGAGAAGAAGTCCGATTTGTTTCTGTTCTTTAACATCAAAAAAGGTAGGTTTCTTCGTTATCTTATTGTTGATTTGAGTTCAGCATATACATTTGCACGGTAATAAGGCTATTTTGGAAAAATTTGAAGGGATAAAAGCCTTCGGGACCTAAAACGAAAATTTACCGTGAGTATATGTGTGTGTGTACCTGTAAATGGGTTAGTTCATGTATGAGAGTAAAATGATATTTGAGAAAGTTAAAGGTATGAACAGTGAAAGAAAGAAAGAAAGAAAGAAAGAAAGAAAGAAAGAAATGATGTATAGATAGGTATTTGAAGGCAATCACAATGCGTTCAGTATAATAAAGGAATATAAAGAAGGTGTTGGGTATTACCTATTAATATTTCGAGATCGGAATCTCATCATCAGAATAGGAGAGCTTGGTTTCAAGTCGTCCGCTGTTGAACCTTGCCTTTGAACGAATGGTTCTCTTTCGCTGCTACTTATTGTAGTATGTGTATGTGTGTATACCTGTAAGAGGGTTAGTTCATGTATGTTTGTGTGTGTTTATGCTTTATATAAGTGTGCGCGGTATTAGGATATGACTTTTTCTTCTTTTTTTTAAAGTGATAGCAGGCGCTGTTTTACGATTTCATGGCGTATCTGTCTGCTTTAATTTATGGTTTAACATGTGCGTTGTTAGCCCGTGGCAGGGTTTGGCATTTTCGCATCTCCGTCAGAATGGTGGTAGGCGCCGTTTTTAGTCAAATACCTACCCATACAGCTTATATACACAATGCTTCAAGCAAATCACAAAACTCTCCTATATTTAAAAGTAAAAATAAGAATACTGGTCTAAATAGTACGGCATACAGGGTGCAGTAGAAATATCTCTTACATAACATATTGGTAAGATGAAGATACCATTGCTAGCTGAAGACACCATTCCTGTTAATGTCTTACCATTATGTGGAAAAAATATTTCTGGGTGGTATACCTTTGTGCAAATTAATTGAAACAGCTGTTTGGGTTTCATGCGGTCAGTTTTAAATCCACTAGAGCAAGGGTAGGCAGCCTATGGCCCTCGGGCCGGATCCGGCCCGCGAAGGCATTTTGATCGGCCCGCAAGCCTGATTACCAAGGACTCTATTTTTAACATGAGAGACGAGGCTTTCGAATTCAACAAAAGGCCTGCTGTTATCTTCCTCTAATCCACCCAACCGAATTTGAATACTCAGACCGTAAAAACACGATCAAAACCGAATCATCTTCATTTCTGCGTAACAAATAAAAATAAACATAAAACAAAAACTGTGAGCCGATTTGACCGACCGACCGACTGACCGGCCGGCCGGCGACAGACATTAGGCGGGGACGCCTTCAAAGGAACAATGTCCTCTCAGTCGGCTTTCTATTTCATTCCTCCAACAGCGACCTCCCCTGCAACCTACCCTATGTAAGTTGCTGGAATCTTTCAATGGGCCGTGTTCTTATCTTAACATACGTAAGTGTATATTTTTGGAACTATTTGTATTCGTATGTATGGGTATATGTGTTTCGATTTTGTTTGATGTGTGTGTGTGGTTCGTTTGTGGTAGAATTTTCAATAACAGTTTCAAACCTACACCCCATAATTTCATCCATTTCACTTCGGTTGATTTTTTTCACTTATTTTGACGTTCCTTTGTTAGGTGTTTTTTTTAATTTTAGATTTTCTTTGGTTTTACTGATTTCTCAATGTTTATTTTCATAATGATTTTAAATATTTAGGTTGACAGGGGTCTGCATATGTAATTTTCCTTAATTTTTCATTAATGGCCTTCGTTCGGCTTGCGACCCGTCATTATTACACGATCCGGCCAGCGGGGGTCGAATGGGGTGCCGCCCCCTGCACTAGAGTAACAAAATGTAATCGATTTCTGTTTTTACCCCCCCCCGATTAGGTCATTTGCAGCGGTGTGCAATAATATGAATCTATTTTCGGAGTGTATGATGAAATTTGTTAATCCTTGAAGAATATTGTGTCATTCATGATTGCATCAGATTTCTATCACTCCTAGACACTATTGTCTCGACTGTCGATTAGCTGTCCTACTGCCATATATATATATATCAATTCAGGTGAAGAGTACCAAAGGTTTTACTATTTTGAGTACCCCAGCATTTATTTTATTATAAACAGGGATCAATATAATGAATATTATATAGCTTAATATGATCATATAATTATGAATTCGTTGTACATTTTCACAACCAACATCCAACATTGCTAACCCTTCCTTTATTTTACTGAACGCATTGTGACAGCCTTCAAGACCTAACCATAGCCCATATCTATCTATCTATCTATCTATCTATCTATCTATCTATCTATCTATCTATATCTATATATATATATATATATATATTACGGAGATTAACGAATTTTTAACGAAACTTGGTTATAAGCAACCGACAATTTGTAATGAATTATTTTGAACATTGTTTTTTTACCGATACTCGGATTTAAGTAGAAATTCTGTTTTTAATTAAACAGTATTTTATATTTATATCTACCGGCCTGATTATTTCACGATAAATGTTTATTACGAAAATGTGTGCTATCCAGCAGGATTCGAACCTGCGACCCCTATTTACATAGGAGAAGCTACCATTTGATCTGGTACTGTCTTAACCACTCGACCATGAATAGCCTCTTGATCAGACGAGATTTTTATCATGCTTATATAACACAATTTTCGATCTATCGTAAACAAACCATATCTGCTCTGTAATATATCGTAATGTCAAACAAATGTAAACATGTTAAGGAGATTAACGAATTTTTAACGAAACTTGGTTATAAGCAACCGACAATTTGTAATGAATTATTTTGAACATTATTTTTACTACACAGGCCGGTAGATATAAATATAAAATACTGTTTTATTAAAAACAGAATATCTACTTAAATACGAGTATCGGTAAAAATAATGTTCAAAATAATTCATTATAGATATATATTATGCTCTCATTACGATTGAGCTCTCTAGAGAGGGAAATTTTAAAAACAAATTTCACTTCTGCGATATATGCGTTAATCTTCAGAAATGAATTGAGTTCTTTCGGTGACTGGCGTGTGTATACACTGCTTATATACAACACGTCAAAATTTCCCTTCTTTGATTCCATACACTTATGGTTTAGTGGGTAGCGACACCGACTGACACTAAAACTGTCGTGTTTCGATCCTGGCCAGAAGCAAGTGGATGTGTCTAGCCACACCGATGAGCTGTGATACAGCGAAACAGGCTTGTATGTGGATGATTAATATATATATATATATATATATATATATCTGAATAGAATAGGAAAAAACAGGTAGAAAAAAAACGTGTTTTAATCTAACATGTTTCACTTTAACAAGCTTCTCCTGGTTAGAAGTCGTCCTATATAGTTCTCTTTTTTAAAAACTCTGGAGAGTCCTCTGGACTTTCTAAATATCGCCCTATCATGCCGGATTTTAGCAAAGTGTTCGAGGCTATTATCTGTGCTGAAGTGATTCAAAATCTCATATCCAACAACTTTTTTCTGACAAGCACTATGACTTCCGCTTCGTCAGGTCTACTGCTGATGTGCTAATGTCCATCACTGAATACATATAACAGGCCCTTGATAAGAACAGCGAAGCGTGGGCTGTTGTCCTGCACATCTTAAAAGCGTTTGATAGAGTTAGGCATGCTGGCCTTCTGTGAAAGCTACAGGGCTATGGTATAACTTGACGATTGTTTGATGTAATCTAATCGTTTCTGTCAAATCGTAAAAGGATGGTCGTTCTGGATGGGCATACTTCCAAATCGTTTGATGTATTCCTTAAGGCTTTATCCTCAAGCATTTATCCTAGTCTTTATTGCTCAAGGCTTTATCCTCAAGGATTTATCCTAGTTTTATTGCTCAAGGTTTTATCCTCAAGGTTTTATCCTCAAGGCTTTATCCTAGACCTGATTGCTCAAGGCTTTATCCTCAAGGCTTTATCCGAGTCTTTATTCCTCAAGACTTTATCCTCAAGGCTTTCTCCTATTCTTTATTCCTCAAGGCGTTATCCTCAAGGCTTTAACCTCAAGGCTTTATACTAGTCTTTAATGCTCAAGGCTTTATCCTAGTCTTTATTCCTCAAGGCTTTATCTGCAAGGCTTTATCCTAGTCTTTATTCCTCAAGGCTTTATTCTCAAGGCTTTATCCTAGTCTTTATTCCTCAAGGCTTTATTCTCAAGGTTTATTCTAGTCTTTATTCCACAAGGTATTCCTCAAGGCTTTAACCGAGTCTTTATTCCTCAATGCTTTATTCTCAAGGCTTTATCCTAGTCTTTATTGCTCAAAGCTTATCCTAGTCTTTATTCCTCAAGGCTTTATCCTCAAGGTTTTATCCTAGTCTTTATTCCTCAAAGCTTTATCCTCAAGCCTTTATCCTAGTTTTTATTCCTCAAGGCTTTATCCTCGAGGCTTTATCCTAGTCTTTATTCCTCACGGCTTTATCCTCAAGGCTTTATCCTAGTCTTTATTGCTCCAGGTTTTATACTCAAGGCTTTATCCTAGTCTTTATTCTTCAAGGCTTTATCCTCAAGGCATTATCCTAGTCTTTATTCCTCAGGGCTTTATCCTCAAGGCTTTATCCTAGTCTTTATTCCTCAAGTCTTTATCCTCAAGGTTTATCCTAGTCTTTATTCCTCAAGGCTTTATCCTCAAGGCATTATACTAGTCTTTATTCCTCAAGGCTTTATCCTCAAGGATTTATCCTAGTCTTATTGCTCAATGGTTTATCCTCAAGGCATTATACTAGTCTTTATTCCTCAAGGCTTTATCCTCAAGGCTTTATCCTAATCTTTATTGCTCAAGGCTTTATCCTAATCTTCATTCCTCAAGGCTTTATCCTCAAGGCTTTATCCTAGTTTTCATTGCCCAAGGCTTTATACTAGTCTTCATTCCGCAAAGCTTTATCCTCAAGGCTTTATCCTAGTCTTTATTGGTCAAGGCCTGATCCTGAAGGCATTATACTAGTCTTTATACCTCAAGTTTTATCCTCATGGCTTTATCCTAGTCTTTATTGCTCAAGGCTTTATCCTCAAGGCATAAGCGCAGTCTTTATTCCTCAAGACTTTATCCTCAAGGCTTTATCCTAGTCTTTATTGCTCATGGCTTTATCATCAAGGCTTTATCCTAGTCTTTATTCCTCAAGGCTTTATTCTCAAGTCTTTATCCTAGTCTTTCTTCCTCAAGGCTTTATTCTCAAGGCTTTATCCTAGTCTTTATTCCTCAAGGCTTTATCCTCAAGGATTCATCCTAGTCTTTATTGCTCAAGGCTTTATCCTAGTCTTCATTCCTCAAGGCTTTATCATCAAGGCTTTATCCTAGTCTTTATTGATCAAGGCTTTATTATCAAGGCTTTATCCTAGTCTTTATTCCTCAAGGCTTTATCCTCAAGGCTTTATCCGAGTCTTTATTCCTCAAGGCTTTATCCTCAAGGCGTTATCCTAGTCTGTACTGCTCAAGGCTTTATCCTAGTCTTTATTCCTCAAGGCTTTATCCTAGTCTTTATTGCTCAAAGCTTTATCCTCAAGGCTTTATCCTAGTCTTTATTCCTCAAGGCTTTATCCTCAAGGCTTTATCCTCAAGGCTTTATCCTAGTCTTTATTGCTCAAGGCTTTATCCTAGTCTTTATTCCTCAAGGCTTTATTCTCAAGGATTCATCCTAGTATTTATTGCTCAAGGCTTTAAACTCAAGGCTTTATCCTAGTCTTTATTTCTCAAGGCTTTATCCTCAAGGCTTTATCCTAGTCTTTATTGCTCAAGGCTTTATCCTCAAGGCTTTGTCCTAGTCTTTATTGCTCAAGACTTTTTCCTCAAGGATTTATCCTAGTCTTTATTTCCCAAGACTTTATCCTCAAGCCTTTCTACTAGTCTTTATTGCTCAAGGCTTTATCCTCAAGGCTTTATCCTAGTCTTTCTTGCTCGAAGCTTTATCCTCAAGGCTTTATCCTAGTCTTTATTGCTCAAGGATTTATCCTCAAGGCTTTATCCTAGTTTTATTCCTCAAGGCTTTATCCTCAAGGATTTATCCTCGTCTTTATTCCCCAAGGTATACTCCACAAGGATTTCTCATAGTCTTTATTGCTCAAGGCTTTATCCTCAAGGCTTTCTTCTAGTCTTTATTGCTCAAGGCTATATCCTCAAGGCTTTATCCTAGTCTTTATTCCTCAAGACTTTATCCTCAAGGCTTTCTTCTAGTCTTTATCGCTCAAGGCTTATCCTCAAGGCTTTATCCTAGTCTTTATTCCTCAAGGCTTGATCCTCAACGTTTATCCTAGTCTTTATTCCTCAAGGCTTTATCCTCAAGGCTTTATCCAAGTCTTTATTCCTCAAGGCTTAATCCTCAAGGCTTTATCCAAGTCGTTATTGCAGAAGTCTTTATCCTCAAGGCTTTATCCTAGTCTTTATTCCTCAAGCCTTGATCCTCAAGGCTTTATCCTAGTCTTTATTGCTCAAGGCTTTATCCTCAAGGCTTTATCCTAGTTTTATTGCTCAAGGCTTTATCCTCAAAGTTTTATCCTAGTCTTTCTTCCTCAAGGCTTTATCCTCAAGGCTTTATCCTAGTCTTTATTCCTCAAGGCTTTATCCTCAAGGATTTATCATAGTCTTTATTCCTCAAGGTTTACTCCACAAGGCTTTCTCCTAGTCTTTATTGCTCAAGGCTTTATGCTCAAGGCTTTATCATAGTCTTTATTCCTCAAGGCTTTATCCTCAAGGTTTTAACCTAGTTCTTATTGCTCAAGGCTTTATCCTCAAGGCTTCATCGTAGTCTATATTGCGCAAGGTTTGATCGTCAAGGCTTTATCCTAGTCTTTATTCCTCAAGGCTTTATCCTCAAGGCTTTATCCTAGACTTTATTGCTCATGGTTTTATCCTCAAGGCTTTATCCTAGACTTTATTGCTCAAGGGTTTATCCTCAAGGCTTTATCCTAGTCTTTATTCTTGAAGACTTTATCCTCAACGCTTTCTTCTAGTCTTTATCGCTCAAGGCTTATCCTCAAGGCTTTATCCTAGTCTTTATTCCTCAAGGCTTGATCCTCAAGGCTTATCCTAGTCTTTATTCCTCAAGGCTTTATCCTCAAGGCTTTATCCTAGTCTTTATTTCTCAAGGCTTTATCCTCAAGGCTTTATCCAAGTCTTTATTCCTCAAGGCTTTATCCTCAAGGCTTTGTCCTAGTCTTTATTCTACAAGGCTTTATCCTCAAGTGTTTATCCTAGTCTTTCTTGCTCAAGGCTTTATCCTAGTCTTTATTCCTCAAGGCTTTATCCTCAAGGCTTTATCGTAGTCTTTATTGCTCAAGGCTTTATTATCAAGTCTTTATCCCAGTCTTTCTTGCTCAAGGTTTTATCCTAGTCTTTATTCCTCAAGGCTTTATCCTCAAGGCTTTATCCTAGTCTTTATTGCTCAAGGCTTTATCATCAAGGCTTTATCCTAGTCTTTATTCCTCAAGGCTTTATCCTCAAGGCTTTATCCGAGTCTTTATTCCTCAAGGCTTTATCCTCAAGGCGTAATCCTAGTCTTTATTGCTCAAGGCTTTATCCTAGTCCTCATTCCTCAAGGCTTTATCCTCAAGTTTTATCCTAGTCTTTATTGCTCAAAGCTTTAACCTCAAGGCTTTATCCTAGTTTTTATTCCTCAAGGCTTTATCCTCAAGGCTTTATCCTAGTCTTTATTGCTCAAGGCTTTATCCTAGTCCTTATTTCTCAAGGCTTTATCCTCAAGGATTCATCCTAGTCTTTACTGCTCAAGACTTTAACCTCAAGGCTTTATCCTCGTCTTTATTCCTCAAGGCTTTATCCTCAAGGCTTTATCCTAGTCTTTATTGCTCAAGACTTTATCCTCAAGGATTTATCCTAGTCTTTATTTCTCAAGACTTTATCCTCAAGGCTTTCTACTAGTCTTTATTGGTCAAGGCTTATCCTCAAGCCTTTATCCTAGTCTTTATTCCTCAAGGCTTTATCCTCAATGTTTATCCTAGTCTTTATTCCTCAAAGCTTTATACTCAAGGCTTTATACTAGTCTTTATTCCTCAAGGCTTTATCCTCAAGGCTTTATCCTCAAGGCTTTATCCAAGTCTTTATTCCTCAAGGCTTTATCCTCAAGGCTTTATCAAAGTCTTTATTGCTCAAGGCTTTATCCTCAAGGTTTATCCTAGTTTTTATTTCTCATGGCTTTATCCTCAAGGCTTTATCCTAGTCTTTATTGCTCAAGGCTTTATCCTCAAGGCTTTATCCTAGTCTTTATTCCTCAAGACTTTAACCTCAAGGCTTTATCCAAGTATTTATTCCACAAGGCTTTATCCTCAAGGATTTATCCAAGTCTTTATTGCAGAATTCTTTCTCCTCAAGGCTTTATCGTAGTCTTTATTCCTCAAGGGTTTATCCTCAAGGCTTTATCCTAGTCTTTATTGCTCAAGGCTTTATCCTCAAGGCATAATCCCAGTCTTTATTCCTCAAGGCTTTATCCTAGTCTTTATTGCTCAAGGCTTTATCCTCAAGGCTTTATCCGAGTCTTTATTCCTCAAGTCTTTATCCTCAAGGCATTATCCTAGTCTTTATTGCTCAAGGCTTTATCCTCAAGGCTTTATCCTAGTCTTTATTGCTCAAGGCTCTATCCTCAAGGTTTAACCTTGTCTTTATTGCTGAAGGCTTTATCATCAAAGATTTATCCTAGTCTTTATTCCTCAAGGCTTTACTCTCAAGGCTTTATCCTAGTCTTTATTCCTTAAGGCTTTATTCTCAAGGCTTTATCTTAGTCTTTATTTTTCAAGGCTTTATCCTCAAGGATTTATCCTAGTCTTTATTCCTCAAGGCTTTATCCTCAAGGCTTTATCCTAGTCTTTATTGCTCAAGGCTTTATCCTAGTCTTTATTGCTCAAGTCATTATTTTCAAGGCTTTATCCTAGTCTTTATTCTACAAGGCTTTATCCTCAAGGCTTTATCCTAGTCTTTCTTGCTCAAGGCTTTATCCTAGTATTTATTCCTCAAGGCTTTATCCTCAATGCTTTGTCCTAGTCTTTATTGCTCAAGGCTTTATTATCAAGACTTTATCCTAGTCTTTATTCTTCAAGGCTTGATCCTCAAGGTTTATCCTAGTGTTTATTCCTCAAGGCTTTATCCTCAAGGCTTTATCCTAGTCTTTATTTTTCAAGGCTTTATCCTCAAGGCTTTATCCAAGTCTTTATTCCTCAAGGCTTTATCCTCAAGGCTTTATCCAAATCTTTATTGCTGAAGGCTTTATCCTCAAGGCTTTATCCTAGTCTT
The DNA here is from genome assembly GCA_037127315.1 of Ascarosepion bandense. Classification (NCBI taxonomy): domain Eukaryota; kingdom Metazoa; phylum Mollusca; class Cephalopoda; order Sepiida; family Sepiidae; genus Ascarosepion; species Ascarosepion bandense. The sequence continues at coordinate 3,640,802 of JBBBDQ010001471.1, forward strand.
TATTCCTCAAGGCTTTATCCTCAAGGCTTTATCCTCAAGGCGTTATCCTAGTCTTTATTGCTCAAGGTTTTATCCTAGTCTTCATTCCTCAAGGCTTTATCCTCAAGGCTTTATCCTAGTCTTTATTCCTCAAGGCTTTATCCACAAGGCTTCATGCTAGTCTTTATTGCTAAAGGCTAGATCCTAGTCTTTATTCCTCAAGGCTTTATCCTCAAGGCTTTATCCTAGTGTTTATTCCTCAAGGCTTTATCATCAAGGCTTTATCCTAGTCTTTATTCCTCAAGGCTTTATCCTCAAGGCTTTTTTCTAGTCTTTATTCCTCAAGGCTTTATCGTCAAGGATTTATCCTAGTCTTTATTCCTCGAGCCTTTATCCTCAAGGTTTTATCCTAGTCTTTATTGCTCAAGGCTTTATCGTCAAGGCTTTATCCTAGTCTTTATTGCTCAAGGGTTTATCCTCAATGCTTTATCCTAGTCTTTATTGCTCATGGCTTTATCCTGAAGGCTTTATCCTAGTCTTTATTGCTCAAGGTTTTACCTTCAAGGCTTCATCCTAGTCTTTATTCCTCAATGCTTTATCCTCAAGGCTTTATCCTAGTCTTTATTCCTCAAGGCTTTATCCTCAAGGCTTTATCCTCAAGGCTTTATCCTAGTCTTTATTCCTCAAGGCTTTATCCTCAAGGCTTTATCCTAGTCTTTATTCCCCAAGGCTTTATCATCAGGGCTTTATCCTAGTCTTTATTGCTCCAGGTCTTATCCTCAAGTCTTTATCCTAGTCTTTATTGCTCAAGGCTTTATCATCAAGGCTTTATCCTAGTCTTTATTCCTCAAGGCTTTATCCTCAAGGCTTTATCCGAGTCTTTATTCCTCAAGGCTTTATCCTCAAGGCGTTATCCTAGTCTTTATTGCTCAAGGCTTTATCCTAGTCTTCATTCCTCAAGGCTTTATCCTCAAGTTTTATCCTAGTCTTTATTGCTCAAAGCTTTATCCTCAAGGCTTTATCCTAGTTTTTATTCCTCAAGGCTTTATCCTCAAGGCTTTATCCTAGTCTTTATTGCTCAAGGCTTTATCCTAGTCTTTATTGCTCAAGACTTTATCCTCAAGGATTTATCCTAGTCTTTATTTCTCAAGACTTTATCCTCAAGGCTTTCTACTAGTCTTTATTGGTCAAGGCTTATCCTCAAGCCTTTATCCTAGTCTTTATTCCTCAAGGCTTTATCCTCAATGTTTATCCTAGTCTTTATTCCTCAAAGCTTTATACTCAAGGCTTTATACTAGTCTTTATTCCTCAAGGCTTTATCCTCAAGGCTTTATCCTCAAGGCTTTATCCAAGTCTTTATTCCTCAAGGCTTTATCCTCAAGGCTTTATCAAAGTCTTTATTGCTCAAGGCTTTATCCTCAAGGTTTATCCTAGTTTTTATTTCTCATGGCTTTATCCTCAAGGCTTTATCCTAGTCTTTATTGCTCAAGGCTTTATCCTCAAGGCTTTATCCTAGTCTTTATTCCTCAAGACTTTAACCTCAAGGCTTTATCCAAGTATTTATTCCACAAGGCTTTATCCTCAAGGATTTATCCAAGTCTTTATTGCAGAAGTCTTTCTCCTCAAGGCTTTATCGTAGTCTTTATTCCTCAAGGGTTTATCCTCAAGGCTTTATCCTACACTTTATTGCTCAAGGCTTTATCCTCAAGGCATAATCCCAGTCTTTATTCCACAAGGCTTTATCCTCAAGGCTTTATCCTAGTCTTTATTGCTCAAGGCTTTATCCTCAAGGCTTTATCCGAGTCTTTATTCCTCAAGGCTTTATCCTCAAGGCATTATCCTAGTCTTTATTGCTCAAGGCTTTATCCTCAAGGCTTTATCCTAGTCTTTATTGCTCAAGGCTCTATCCTCAAGGTTTAACCTTGTCTTTATTGCTGAAGGCTTTATCATCAAGGCTTTATCCTAGTCTTTATTCCTCAAGGCTTTACTCTCAAGGCTTTATCCTAGTCTTTATTCCTTAAGGCTTTATTCTCAAGGCTTTATCTTAGTCTTTATTTTTCAAGGCTTTATCCTCAAGGATTTATCCTAGTCTTTATTCCTCAAGGCTTTATCCTCAAGGCTTTATCCTAGTCTTTATTGCTCAAGGCTTTATCCTAGTCTTTATTGCTCAAGTCATTATTTTCAAGGCTTTATCCTAGTCTTTATTCTACAAGGCTTTATCCTCAAGGCTTTATCCTAGTCTTTCTTGCTCAAGGCTTTATCCTAGTATTTATTCCTCAAGGCTTTATCCTCAATGCTTTATCCTAGTCTTTATTGCTCAAGGCTTTATTATCAAGACTTTATCCTAGTCTTTATCCTTCAAGGCTTGATCCTCAAGGTTTATCCTAGTGTTTATTCCTCAAGGCTTTATCCTCAAGGCTTTATCCTAGACTTTATTTTTCAAGTCTTTATTCCTCAAGGCTTTATCCTCAAGGCTTTATCCAAATCTTTATTGCTGAAGGCTTTATCCTCAAGGCTTTATCCTAGTCTTTATTCCTCAAGGCTTTATCCTCAAGGCTTTATCCTCAAGGCGTTATCCTAGTCTTTATTGCTCAAGGTTTTATCCTAGTCTTCATTCCTCAAGGCTTTATCCTCAAGGCTTTATCCTAGTCTTTATTGCTCAAAGCTTTATACTCAAGGCTTTATCCTAGTCTTTATTCCTCAAGGCTTTATCCACAAGGCTTCATGCTAGTCTTTATTGCTAAAGGCTAGATCCTAGTCTTTATTCCTCAAGGCTTTATCCTGAAGGCTTTATCCTAGTGTTTATTCCTCAAGGCTTTATCATCAAGGCTTTATCCTAGTCTTTATTCCTCAAGGCTTTATCCTCAAGGCTTTTTTCTAGTCTTTATTCCTCAAGGCTTTATCGTCAAGGCTTTATCCTAGTCTTTATTCCTCGAGCCTTTATCCTCAAGGTTTTATCCTAGTCTTTATTGCTCAAGGCTTTATCGTCAAGGCTTTATCCTAGTCTTTATTGCTCAAGGGTTTATCCTCAATGCTTTATCCTAGTCTTTATTGCTCATGGCTTTATCCTGAAGGCTTTATCCTAGTCTTTATTGCTCAAGGTTTTACCTTCAAGGTTTCATCCTAGTCTTTATTCCTCAATGCTTTATCCTCAAGGCTTTATCCTAGTCTTTATTCCTCAAGGCTTTATCCTCAAGGCTTTATCCTCAAGGCTTTATCCTAGTCTTTATTCCTCAAGGCTTTATCCTCAAGGCTTTATCCTAGTCTTTATTCCCCAAGGTTTTATCGTCAAGGCTTTATCCTAGTCTTTATTGCTCCAGGTCTTATCCTCAAGTCTTTATCCTAGTCTTTATTGCTCAAGGCTTTATCCTCAAGGCTTTATCCTAGTCTTTATTCCTCAAGGCTTTATCCTCAAGGCTTTATCCTCGTCTTTATTCCTCACGGCTTTATCCTCAAGGCTTTATCTTAGTCTTTATTCCTCAAGGCTTTATCCTCAAGGCTTTATCCTCGTCTTTATTCCTCACGGCTTTATCCTCAAGGCTTTATCCTAGTCTTTATTCCTCAAGGCTTTATCCTCAAGGCTTTATCCTCGTCTTTATTCCTCACGGCTTTATCCTCAAGGCTTTATCTTAGCCTTTATTTTTCAAGGCTTTATCCTCAAGGCATAATCGCAGTCTTTATTCCTCAAGGCTTTATCCTCGAGGCCTTATCTTAATCGTTATTGCTCAAGGCTTTATCCTCAAGGCTTTTCCCTAGTCTTTATTCTTCAAGGCTTTATCCTCAATGCTTTATCCTAGTCTTTATTCCTCAAGGCTTTATCCTCAAGGCTTTTTCCTCGTCTTTATTCGTCACGGCTTCATCCTCAAGGCTTTATCCTAGTCTTTATTCCTCAAGGCTTTATCTTCAAGGCTTTATCCTAGTCTTTATTCGTCAAGGCTTTATCCTCAAGGCCTTATCCTAGTCGTTATTGCTCAAGGATTTATCCTCAAGGCTTTTCCCTAGTCTTTATTCTTCAAGGCTTTATCCTCAAGGCTTTATCCTAGTCTTTATTCCTCAAGGCTTTATCCTCAAGGCTTTATCCTCAAGGCTTTATCCTAGTCTTTATTCCTCAAGGCTTTATCCTCAAGGCTTTATCCTCGTCATTATTCCTCACGGCTTTCTCCTCAAGGCTTTATGCTAGTCTTTATTCTTCAATACTTTATCGTCAAGGCTTTATCCTAGTCTTTATTCGTCAAGGCTTTATCCTCAAGGCCTTATCCTAATCGTTATTGCTCAAGGCTTTATCCTCAAGGCTTTTCCCATGTCTTTATTCTTCAAGGCTTTATCCTGAACGCTTTATCCTAGTCTTTCTTCCTCAAGCCTTTATCCTCAAGGCTTTATCCTAGTCTTTACTCCTCAAGGCTTTATCCTCAAGGCTTTATCCTAGTCTTTATTCCTCAAGGCTTTATCCTCAAGGCTTTATCCTAGTCTTTATTGCTCCAGGTCTTATCCTCAAGACATTATCCTAGTCTTTTTTCCTCAAGGCTTTATCCTCAAGGCTTTATCCTAGTATTTATTCCTCAAGGCTTTATACTCAAGGCTTTATCCTATTCTTTATTCCTCAATGCTTTATCCTCAAGGCTTTATCCTAGTCTTTATTGCTCCAGGTTTTATCCTGAAGGCTTTATCTTAGTCTTTATTCCTCAAGGCTTTACCTCAAGGCTTTATCCTAGTCTGCATTCCTCAAAGCTTTATCCTCAACCCTTTATCCTAGTCTTTATTCCTCAAGGCTTTATCCTCGAGGCTTTATCCTAGTCTTTATTCCTCACGGCTTTATCCTCAAGGCTTTATCCTAGTCTTTATTGCTCCAGGTTTTATATTCAAGGCTTTATCCTAGTCTTTATTCTTCAAGGCTTTATCCTCAAGGCTTTATCCTAGTCTTTATTCCTCAGGGCTTTATCCTCAAGGCTTTATCCTAGTCTTTATTCCTCAAGGCTTTATCCTACTCTTGAGCTCTTCCTGATATTTTTTGTGGATTCCGTTTAAGGAACCTCACAAAATAATGAATAATAAAACAGATATTTGAGATAGAAAAATAGGTCATATTAAACGTAAACATACAAACTTGAACGCAGATTAGTAATCCAGGAATTGAAGCCGTGCTGGAAATATCCGTGTAATATTATTCTGAGTGGAGCTCAGAGCTACTATGACTACTGACACGATATTCTCTGTGAAAATTCGGTATCGTTCTGTATCTTTCGGATCAGTCACCGTTCTCTCTATGGCAGGAGTATATGTATACTCAAGTCGAGTCCATTATTATAGAAAAAGGGGAGATCCTACAACAATATTCATGAATGATCTTCCTGATGTAGACAATTCCAATGCTGAAATCTATGCAAGGGCTGACCAAGTATATCTCGCTTCTGCTTTTGAAAATGGCTGCCAATCTGTAATGGATTGCGGGTAAGAAGTGACTCGTAAATTTTAATGTTTCCAAAACGAAGCTGTTCTCTTTTGATCACCGTAGAGAAGCTTTCCTACCTTCCATTAATATAGATCATACTAGTCTCTCGAAAAGCAATACCATGCGCCTCCTCGGCTTCACTCTCTCAGCCGATCTCAAGTGGAATCAATAAATCGAATCAAAATCTACATGTAATGAGTTTGGGTCACTGTGCCGAGCCAGAATTTTTTTTCTTGTCAGAATACATCTTACACATTTACAAATATACCATTCTTCCATGTACTGTTGCCATATCTGGTCAAGTTCTCCTGTTGTTCATCTCGGGGTTCTCGACAAAATCCAAAGAATTTCTGCAATGTAATTGATCCCGATTTGACAGGTTAACTTCAGCCACTTTCTCACCGATGGAATGTGGCTTCTCTATGTCTTTTCTACAAGTATTTCCACGGCTCGAGCAACCAGACTGGCAACAAGGTCCCAACCATTAACAGTCGAAACAACCAAATGCAGCCTCACTTCTACTCTATTAGCTACTTTTCTCGCAATTCCCACGTGTGGAACTCCCTTCCATGACAGTTACAATCTCCGAGAGTTTAAATGCAACGTCAATTGTCATCTGCTATCCCCTTGACTTCCATACTTCTCATATCCTTTCCCCCAGTACTCTCTGAATCTTCTCCCCTCCTTTTTCACACTACTCTCTCGCAACTCTCTTCACACCAATTGTCCCATACTTCTTTTTACCATTCTCTCACACCTACTTTAACAGGTTCCTTTTTCTCATCTTTCTCCAACTTTGTAACCCTTCACTCTCCTCTATAAATTAAAGCTAAAATACGATGTTCAGAACGGCTCATGATTAAACATAATAGACATTCATTGTCTGTTATATTTAACAGTATATGTTTAGAAAATTATCTACTGCCTCGATACACTAAATTTAAGTTACATGATGCCGCAGCATTAAATGATCCTAACACCAATAAATTTCATTGGAACCCCATTAAACTTCAAATACACACAGCTAAACAGGAATTATGGTGGATGTTTTTATGTTAACCTCTCTGTAACCTCTCTGAAGATGGCTCATGTGTGCCGTAAGCTTAGAACCAACTTAATAAAAAATTATCCAAATGTTGGAGAATTTTTCTCTTTATTTTCACCTGAAATTAAAGTCAAAATACGATGTTTAAAACGGCTCATGATTAAACATAATAGACATTCATTGTCTTGTATATTTAACAGCATATATATATATATATATATATATATATATATATATATATATATATATATATATATATACACGAAAAATCTAAAGTGAGCCAAAAACCTACCGCGGTTTCACACTACGGATCGTCAAGGAAAAGGCTCTTTTTGCCTGACGATCCCTAGTGTGAAACAGCGGTAGGTTTTGGCTCACTTTAGATTTTTCGTGTGTTTTTGCTCTACTATTGTATTTTAGTACTTTCGTATTGAGCACTTTTTCTTGTGTTTGGTTCCGTTTGGGGTTTTTTTCTTTACTGCGGAATCTTGAATGTTTTGTTCTTGTTCCGCTGGTTTCTTTTGTTTTCTCCCCATTTATCCGACGACTTAGTACGCCGGATTGTAACGGATTTAGGTTGTTTGTTAATGGGTTTTTTGAAAGTTTATATTGGCATAAATTTACGGAGTTCATTCGTACAGAGTCTAAGTAGTTATTATTATCATTATATATATATATATTTTGTGTATTTAGGTAGCCATCCGTTTTTACACAAGTTTCATAAAAATGACGAAAAAGATGCTATGGTTAAGTGTTTAATATAATTTTTCATGTGATTTTTTAATTCTTTTTTTTAGAACATAAATTACGCAAAAGATGTCTTAATGATTTATTTAGAATTTTTCATGTGATCTTATTTTTTTCTTTTCAGCTCAATTTTGATATAATTTATGTTTCTGAAAATAAAAATAATTATGAGATCACATGAAAATGACATAAAAAATTCACCATAGTACCTTGTCTATCAGTTTTAATGAAACTTGCCTATATATATATATATATATATATATATATATATATATATATATATATGCAGTGTAGGTATAGGAGAATCCAAAGGAGTATCATGGACGTAAAGAGGTAGGATAACTCTCTAGGAGAGCTCTAGATATATATGTATATAAATACATATAGAGCAAATACATGTAAAATTTAAGACAGGCAATATATTCAATGGTTAAGAGGAAATATAGGCCTATTTCAGGCGAACCATTTTCAGCTTTCGTCTTTATTGTACAGAAGATTTTACACGAATGAAATTCACAAACCACGAAAAAACCAAAAAACAGAAATAAAAATAAAGATTGCTCCCTTAAAAGTGAAAATTTAAGAAAAATGCACCATTACATTAGTTAGGCGAATACATACACACACACATACATAAATATGTACACATACATATAATCAAAGAGAACGCGTAAAAACGGATGTCAACTTAAAGATATTTTACGTAAGTCAGTCAGACTGCTCACATGTCGATTTGGAAAGTAAAAATAAAAAATAAAAAAGGTGGTTGGGGGTGATATATATATATATATATATATATATATATATATATATCACTCCCAACCACCTTTTTTATTTTAATATATATATTTAATATATATATATATATATATATATATATATATTATTATTAGCTATATATATATATTATTAGCCATATATATATATATATATATATATATATATATTATTAGCTGAACAGTAAAAAATATATATATATTATTATTATTATTATTTGCTGCCCAGCAAAAAATAGAAATACATTTTAACGATTTTGATCAAAATTATTTGCAATGTGTTTGACATTGTAATTCATTTTTCATTTCCTTTAATTTTCTATATCAATCTAAATTGATAGCGGGTTTTAACATATTCGCGACTGGTCTGAATACCCCCAACTGATATGACGCCAATACCTCTGTTCTGACTCTTTTTCCTTTTTCTTTTCTCTTTTATCTTATATTTCTCTCTTCAGTTAAAGAAAATGTTTTTTCTGGCAAAATCGTTTTTCTACCAATGGAACGAGTATTGTGTGTTCTGATGAAATGAGCTAATTTAGCTCATTGAAATGAATTATAGTTTATAACCAATTTAAATGACGTGTTGAGTTTTCCTTCATATATATATATATATATATATATATATATATATATATGTATGTATTATTAGCTATGTATATATATATATATATATATATATATAGAACAACTAGAAAAAATTATATATATACATATATATAATATTTTCTAGTTGTTCTATTTTTTCTATATTTAATTATAATTTTTTGTTTCTTTTTTAAGTTTTAATTATAATTATTTTAACTGCAATTGTTAAATAATACTAACAGTGGTTATATTTTAATTTTTATTAAAATTATGATTTACAATTTATTTTTGCCGTAAATGCATCCCATTATATTTAAAACTAAATTTCAATGTTAAATTTCCATGTCATGATTTTCTAAGAAAGCAGATGGGTTGCAATAGACGCTGTGTCGATACATGACGCTAGCTTTTATTTCTCTGTATTCTGTTCGTTCTTTTTCCATTTCTATTTCTTTTCTTTTCTTTCTTTTCTTTACATTTATCAATTGTCTACATTTTACCCTTTTTTTCTCTCTTTGGGTTTCTTTTTTTTTTTTTTTTTTTGAATGAGCGAGGAATTGTTTTCTGTATATTACCGTTACAAATGTCTACTCTCAATACGGACACGTGAGCGTCTGTGTGTAATGATTTTCGGGAATATTTTGAAGATCAACTGTTGTATCATTTGGGTCTGACGAGGCGCAAGGTTAGTAGCGGCAGCGAAATACGTATTACCCATGAAATTGTAGAATATCTCAAATTATTGCTAATATATATAGACATATATATATATATATTAGAAATAATTTATTTGATTTTATTCTATCTTTTTCTTTTTCTTTTTCTTTTTCGTTTCCTTTTTCTTTTTCTTTCCCTTTATTTTTATTTTTATTTTATTTTATTTTATTTTTTATTTTTTAATTTCTTTGCAATCTATTTAAAAAGGAAAAGTAGACTAATTTTTCTCCAGTTTCTGAAAGGATTTTTCTGTTGCTGAGTTGATGTGTTGTCCCCCGTGGGGATCTTCATATCGAAATGGCCAGTCAACATCTTTGAATTAATCCTTTTTTAATATATATTTGCTCTGTAATATTTTATTACATGGAGCTCTCTTCCTGTATCATTTTTTAATATTAAAATAACATTTTTAATATTAATTAGGATCGGGTTTGTTGGAATTTACCTTCCTGCTTTTTTCCCTTGGATTGAAGTATCTGAATTAAAATTATAATATATATGATATTATTATCATCATTATTATTATTATTATTATTATTATTATTATTATTATTATTGATATTATAGCATATATGATATTCAGTCAGTTAAATACCATACGTGTTGCACGCTTGGGCGATCATGTCTCGAAAGAGACATGACTGACTGGGTAGACTGGTTGCCAAAAAGGCTATAGAACCCAATCTGTTCTATTATTTGACCTATAGCTAAAGTGAGAAGAGATGGAGCATATCATATTAATAAGTAGTAATTAGTGAGGGATGAGATTATTACTTCGTAAAAATAGAATACCGATCCCCCACTTTATGCCCAGAAGAAGCTTTAATTAAAGTTTCTAACTTTTATATACAGTCAGTCAGTTAAATGCCATACGTGATACACGCTTGGGCGATCATGTCTCGAAAGAGACATGACTGACTGGGCAGGTTATCCTGCAGTCGGTTGCCATTGCTTTCTGCGGTAGACTGGTTGCCAGACAAGGCTAAAGAACCCAGTCTGTCCTGTTATTTAACCTTTAACTGGAAGGAAGATGCGGATTAATACCTTTCCCAAGGGTATTTGCGCGTAGGTGAATGCAATGATTATCATCTGGAATTCGAACTCGGCTCCTCGATTTCATTATTATTATTATTATTTATTTGATACCCGGCGTTACCAAGACGACGGACTGATAGTCCTCCGCAAAACTAAATCATAAAAAAGATAAACTCAGAAAAAAGTCTTAAAATTTTTTTCAAAGACCACGATCTTAATATTATCACTATAACTAACGCTAAATTGGTAAATTTCTTAGATGTTACCTTCGACCAGAGCAATGGTCGGTACAAACCATACACTAAGGACTAACAATCATACATACATCAACAGGGAATCAAATCACCAACAGATAATCACCAACAACCCACACAAATCCATCCAATTTCGTTTAAGTACCAACTCTCGCAATAAGGAACGTTTTGACAATTCTAAAATTAAATACATTAATGCCTCAGAAAAAAGTAAAGTCAACACTAGATTAGAATACTCCGTTGAAGAAATAAGCATAAATGACATAAATATAACATTATTTGGTTTAGCTCACCTTTCAGTCGTAACGTCCAAAATAACATTGGTAAACCATTCCTTTTACATTAATTCAGAAACATTTCTACTATTCACCCACACTAAAAAAAAAAACAAAAAAAAACAATGTCAAAGTTGGTTATAGTTGCGTTATAAATATAGAAAAATATATTTCACAATATAATGTCATGATATCAAATAAATATTTGGCCCACATTAACAACATCCGTCACCAAACTAATAGCAAAAATAACCCTCCTAAAAATAATTGCAACGGCCGAAAAAATAAAACCTGCCCACTGAATGGCTAATGTATGTCCGAAAGTATCGTTTACAGAGCTCGAATTTGGATGTTAATGCTGTTAAACTTGACTTCGGATGCACTTCTAACAGAAGCAGATCTAACAACGACATGTCTTTCAACAACAGTAAATACAGCAAAAGTACTGGGAGCCGAGTTCGAATTCCAGTTGAATCCATTGTATTCACTTACGCGCAAATACCCTTGCGAAAGGTATTAATCCGTCTCTTCCTTCCAGTTATGGGTTAAATAGCAGGACAGAATGGGTTCTATAGCCTTGGCTGGCAACCAGTCTACCGCAGAAAGCAATGGCAACCTACTGCGGGATAAACTTCTGCCCAGTCAGTCATGTCTCTTTCAGGACACGATTGATCTTAATTGACTGACTAAATAGTTGGAATCATGATTATGGCTTCTATTGGGCATAAAGTGGGGGATCAGTTTTCTATTGTTATCAAGTAATAAACTGATCCCCCACTAATTAATACTTAACATAATACACCTCTTTCCCCTTTAGCTATAAGTCAAATAACAGGACAGATTGGGTTCTATAGCCTTGGCTGGCAACCAGTCTACCGCAGAAAGCAATGGCAACCTACTGCGGGATAAACTTCTGCCCAGTCAGTCATGTCTCTTTCAGGACACGATTGATCTTAATTGACTGACTAAATAGTTGGAATCATGATTATGGCTTCTATTGGGCATAAAGTGGGGGATCAGTTTTCTATTGTTATCAAGTAATAAACTGATCCCCCACTAATTAAAACTTAACATAATACATCTCTTTCCCCTTTAGCTATAAGTCAAATAACAGGACAGATTGCTCTATAGCTTCGTCATAACCAGTCTACCGCAGAAAGCAACAAATCAATGCGGATAACCCTGTCGAAACAACATGCGTCCTTCAGGACATGATTGATCTTGTCTCTGACTGACCAAGAGTTGTAATCAAGTGATTATGGCTTCCATTAAGATAAAGTGGGGATCAGTTTTTCATTGTTATCAAGCATGTTCAATCCTCACCAATTAATACTAACATAACACCTCTCTTTCCCCTTTAGCTATAAGTCAAATAACAGGACAGACTTCATTCTATAGCCTTAGCTATGTCTGTTCATTCATGTACACTATGCATCCATTTGCCAGTTGAAATCTCTTGCCCAGCCATTGTCCTTTATAATAATTGATCTTAATTGACTGACCTGTGTTGAGTTAAATCATGATCAGGCTTCTCATTACATGGCTCGGTGACCTGCTCTTTTATTACACGAAGGGACAACTGATCCCCTATTTTTAATTGTTACTTAAATATATTACATCTCTTCTCTTTAGCTATAAGTCAAATAACAGGACAGATTGTTCTATAGCCTTGGCTGGCAACCAGTTCACTGCAGAAAGCAATGGCAACTCATCAAGCGACAACTTGCTCAGTCAGTCATGTTCTTTCAGGACACGATTGATCTTAATTGACTGACTAAATAGTTGGAATCATGATTATGGCTTCTATTAAGAGAAATTGGGGGACTGAAGCTTATTGTTATCAAGTAATAAACTGATCCCCCACCAATTAATACTTAACATAATACACCCTTTTCCCCTTTAGCTATAAGTCAAATAACAGGACAGATTGGGTTCTATAGCCTTGGCTGGCAACCAGTCTACCGCAGAAAGCAATGGCAACCCACTGCTGGCTAAACTTCTGCTCAGTCAGTCATGTCTCTTTCCAGGACACGATTGATCTTAATTGACTGACTAAATAGTTGGAATCATGATTATGGCTTCTATTGGGCATAAAATTGGGGATCAGTTTTCTATTGTTATCAAGTAATAAACTGATCCCCCACTAATTAATACTTAATATAATACACCTCTTTCCCCTTTAGCTATAAGTCAAATAACAGGACAGATTGGGTTCTATAGCCTTGGCTGGCAACCAGTCTACCGCAGAAAGCAATGGCAACCCACTGCCGGCTAAACTTCTGCTCAGTCAGTCATGTCTCTTTCAGGACACGATTGATCTTAATTGACTGACTAAATAGTTGGAATCACAGATTATGGTTTCTATTGGGCATAAATTGGGGATCAGTTTTCTATTGTTATCAAGTAATAAACTGATCCCCCACTAATTAATACTTAACATAATACACCTCTTTTCCCCTTAGCTATAAGTCAAATAACAGGACAGATTGGGTTCTAGCCTTGGCTGGCAATCAGTTCACCGCAGAAAGCAATGGCAACCTACTGCGGGATAATCTTCTGCCCAGTGAGTCATGTCTCTTTCGAGACCTGATCGCCCATGCGTATATCACGTATGGCACTTAACCGACTGACTGATATCGTAGCTAAATCCAAACCTTACAACGAAAAAGGAAATAGATCTAATTTATGCCTTATAGAAAATTTGCCATCTTAAACCAAATCAATAATCCTAATTTGTTTAACAAAAATAGTGATTATTAGCTGCCCAGCTGCTCTGATGTCAGAGAAAAATACTTAAATTCTTAGACCCAGATTCCTTTTCATGTTTGCTTCTTTCTTTCCCTCTTTCTTTCTTTCTTTCGTTCTTTCTTTCTTTCTTTCTTTCTTTCTTTCTTTCACAATATTACTTTTAACAATTATGAATTAAACCCATTTAATTTTTGCTTCCTGCATTGTTTAATTTTTAATTTTAATTCTAAATTTTACGTTTTAATTTTTTAAAATTTAATTTTTTTAATTTTTATTTAAAATTTTAATTTTTTATCGACATGTAATATTAGAATGTTTAAATTTTTACGTTTTATGATTTATGCCTCTTTGATTTTTTTTCCCTGCATTTAAATATTTTAAATATTTCTTGTTTTATGTATTTTATATTTTAGTCTTAAACTTAAATTTTCATCTATACGTAATCTTAGAATATTTAAATTTTTAATCTTGCTATTAAAAAAGCAGTAACTTAAATTTATAAGATTTGATTCTAATGAACATCAAGGGAACTTAAATTCAAATCTACTAAACTGTCAGTTTGAAATATTCACTTGATGAAGCCATAGATGCAGGACAATATGTAGACTTATTAATATATATATATATAATTCAATATATATATTTATATATTCAACTCGATAATATATATATATGTGTGTGTGTGCGTGTGTGTGTGTGTATGCACTTACAAAACACACACACATATATATACAAATAAATACACAACGGTCTTTATTGTAATAGATAGAATATATATATTTGACGATAATTGTTCCAAAAATATACAATAATAAAACAGTGTCAAAGGGCAAAGACGCGGAAAGAGATTTAAGAACTGGTAGTAATGAGAATGAACTGAGCCGACACTGCCTCGCTATTGTCTCTCGAATAAACTGAGCCGATGCTGTTTCGCTATTGTGTCTTTCTCCATGAGCCTGACAAAGGAATATATATATATATATATATATAGCAGAAGTGGAAATTGTTTTTAAAATTTTCTTCTCCGTAGAACTCAATCGTAATGAGAGCATGGCTAATATATATATATATATATATATATATATGGGGGGGGGGGGGGAACACACACACAGACACACACACACACACACACACACATATATATATATATATATATATATATGTAATAAAAACGGCGAGAAGCCGTGAACGTTTTGTTTAAAGTGTAGATTTATTGTTGCTACTATTATTATTATTATTATTATTATTATTATTATTATTATTATTATTATTATTATTAATTGCTTTTTGTTTGATATATTAAGTGGCCATAATGGTATTTGTAACGCTACACGTGTTTCGAGTCTAAGGTTGACTCTCTTCAGGCGAATAAATTTGCGACTTCTTCACATATCGAGATCCGTTTGCTTTTCTCATGGCCAAGGTATCGTGTATAAATAGATAAGTCAAGTGGTGCCCAAGTCAGCGAGTTTAAATGTGTGAATGCGTGTAGGGTCTTTTTTTACTAGCACGTTAAGTTTGTTCTGTCGCCTTTGTTGTCTGTAAGTAATTTTTTCACTGACTTGCAAAATTTGATTTCGTCTTTATACTTCAAAATTGCTTTCAGCGATTTTCATTCAATTCTACTCTACGGGTAATCTAGTGCTTTTTATTGTTTTTGGGATACACTTTGAATTTAGTGTGTGTGTGCGCGTGTGTGTGTGCGGGTTTGTTTTTCCATTCGATTTTCGTGTGTCTCTATGTGTGTCTTAGGTTTTCCATGTTGTTTTGTTGAGGGCAGGCTTGTATTTGTTTCATAAATATTTCTTCATGCATCATGAGTGTGTCATAATCTACATTTTGGTAGATAGGCATTACTCTGAATTTACCTCCACTGCATTCATGTAAATATTGGGAGACATACAATTTCCTGTTATTGGCTATATATATATATATATATATATATATAATGGTTTTTAATGTATATTACTAATTCTTAAAATGTATTATAAGAAATCAAACTGAAATACATGTAAATTAAACTATATATTAAACTAGCACTCTAGCCCGGATTTCCTGGTATCCATATCAAATACGCTTTTTCGTCCTAAACTGAATTTTGAAGACTAAATAAGTCCTCTGAGTAAATGGCATTATGGCTGAGACTAAGAACTGCAATTGTACCTACTTAGAGCCAAACCCGAAGCAAAAACTAAAATAAAAGGGCTGAAAAAATACAGGCATACAAGCAGATAAACAGACACACACGCAAACATCTTGCCTTTTATATATATATATATATATATATATATATATATATATATATATATTATCGATTTTCTGCACTATTGTAAGAACTGCAACCTTGAAACTTCTGAATAACGTTTCTTATGTCTTTGACTATGAGTGTATCAAATTTGATTAAAATCGGACCACTCCTTCTATAACCCGATTTTTTCGATTATCGATTTTCGATATTTATTGGGGGTACCTCGACACAAAACCTAGCTAAGAACACTCGCAGACTCTTATAGTACAGCTGTGTAAATTTTCAAGAAAATCGGTTCAGCCGTTTCAGAGTCTATAGGTAACGGACACACACACACACATTCACATACGCACACACACACACACACACACACACACACACACACATTCACACACACAAAGTTCCATTTATGAATAAGTTTAGATTTAGATATTAACTTCCGCCATCTTCCGTTTACATTTCAGTCATTGGACGACTTCCGGTATAGAGGACTTACAACGCCTATTGAACCCTTTCGGAGCTTTCAGATTTCTCGAATTTGTCTTTAAACGGTAAGTGCATGTATAACTTTTATTGTAATATTCCAAACTTGACTTACATTTTGCTTGCGAAGATTTGTCACGTGTTTATTCCACTGCCGACATTATGCTTTTTACTCCTATTTTTATGGCAAAATTTCTTTCTATTTTATATTCTACATCTGTTACATAATCGGAAAAAAAATCAACTCGTATCAACGGAAACTCGTCTTACTGAGACAATGACTTACCGATTAGGCAGCGGAAATTGTTTGACAGAAATCATTCTCATTTATCCGATTTCACTCTAAACAACAACGTTTAGTGTTTCGTTTCAGAGATAAACAATTTGTAATATAATGTACAGTTCTGTGCAAAAGCATTAGGACAAGAACTATTTTACCTTTTATGAGGCATCAAAATAAAGTCTGAAATCACTTCTGTTCTAATACTTATGCACACTACCGGTAGTGTACAAAAGTATTAGGATATGGGTGATTTCCCCTAAAAACCTCACTGAAATTTAAATACAGGGTGAAAAGCCAAGTAAATTGATAATAAATATTGATTATTTAAAACTAGGTGTAAAAGAAATGTATTAAAAAGTAGTTATGCATAATTTTTCTTATTTTCTATTAAACAAGTTATTTTGAAACTACTCATTATTCTATTATCCTTGGATATGACTGACTTTTTTGTTATTCCCCGCCCCACGAATTGATAAATCTAATGTTACTTAGCAAGACACACTTTGGGAACAAATACAAGCTGCTCGGCAGGAGATACCATTAGATACATTGAAGAAGCTTGTGATGTCATTGCCTGACAGATTGAAGGCTGTGATCAAAGCAAAAGGCTATTATACTAAATAATAAATTTATTTTGTAACAAGCGTTTTTTTTTTCTTGTTAAAGCATTTGTTGAGTAAATCAAATGATTTTTTTTTTAATCATATCACCCCGAGCAAGGCGGTAACGCCACTGAAGCGCAGGGGGCTAAGTAGGAGTGAAAAGATTGGAAAAGAGAAAGCCGGAAACCCACCATCCTAAACAAAGGAACAAGGGATCGACCTCTTCACCTGTTCAATAGACGTGGGTGGAGTGTGAACCGGGCGATAGTTTAGTCTATCTACTCCAATTGAAAGAAAAAATAAGAAAAAGAAAAGTGAAAAGATAGGAGAAGAAAGCCGGAAACCCACATCCTAAACAAGGAACAAGGGATGAGCCTCGCCCCACCTGTTCAATAGACGTGGGTGGAGTGTGAACCGGGCGATAGTTTAGTCTATCTACTCCAATTGAAAGAAAAAATAAGAAAAAGAAAAGTGAAAGATAGGAAAAGAAAGCCGGAAACCCACATCCTAAACAAGGAACAAAGGGATGAGCCTCTTCACCTGTTCAATAGACGTGGGTGGAGTGTGAACCGGGCGATAGTTTAGTCTATCTACTCCAATTGAAAAGAAAAAATAAGAAAAAGAAAAGTGAAAAGATAGGAAAAGAGAAAGCCGGAAACCCCACATCTAAACAAGGAACAAGGGATGAGCCTCTTCCACCTGTTCCAGTAGACGTGGGTGGAGTGTAGTTCGAACGATAGTTTAGTCTATCTACTCAATTGAAAGAAAAAATAAGAAAAAGAAAAGTGAAAAGATAGGAAAGAAAGCCGGAAACCCACATCCTAAACAAGGAACAAGGGATGAGCCTCTTCACCTGTTCAATAGACGTGGGTGGAGTGTGAACCGGGCGATAGTTTAGTCCTATCTACTCCAATTGAAAGAAAAAATAGAAAAAGAAAAGTGAAAGATAGAAAGAAAGCCGGAAACCCACATCCTAAACAAGGAACAGGGATGAGCCTCTTCACCTGTTCAATAGACGTGGGTGGAGTGTAGACCGGGCGATAGTTTAGTCTATCTACTCCAATTGAAAGAAAAAATAAGAAAAAGAAAAGTGAAAAGATAGGAAAAGAGAGAAGCGAAACCCACATCCTAAACAAGGAACAAGGGATGAGCCTCTTCACCTGTTCAATAGACGTGGGTGGAGTGTGAACCGGGCGATAGTTTAGTCTATCTACTCCAATTGAAAGAAAAAATAAAGAAAAAGAAAAGTGAAAAGATAGGAAAAGAGAAAGCCGGAAACCCACATCCTAAACAAGGAACAAGGGATGACCTCTTCACCTGTTCAATAGACGTGGGTGGAGTGTGAACCGGGCGATAGTTTAGTCTATCTACTCCAATTGAAAGAAAAAATAAGAAAAAGAAAAGTGAAAAGATAGGAAAAGAGAAAGCCGGGAAACCCACATCCTAAACAAGGAACAAGGGATGAGCCTCTTCACCTGTTCAATAGACGTGGGTGGAGTGTGAACCGGGCGATAGTTTAGTCTATCTACTCCAATTGAAAGAAAAAATAAGAAAAGAAAAGTGAAAAGATAGGAAAGAAAGCCGGAAACCCACATCCTAAACAAGGAACAAGGGATGAGCCTCTTCACCTGTTCAATAGACGTGGGTGGAGTGTGAACCGGGCGATAGTTTAGTCTATCTACTCCAATTGAAAGAAAAAATAAGAAAAAGAAAAGTGAAAAGATAGGAAAAGAGAAAGCCGGAAACCCACATCCTAAACAAGGAATAGGGATGAGCCTCTTCACCTGTTCAATAGACGTGGGTGGAGTGTGAACCGGGCGATAGTTTAGTCTATCTACTCCAATTGAAAAGAAAAAATAAGAAAAAGAAAAGTGAAAAGATAGGAAAAGAGAAAGCCGGAAACCCACATCCTAAACAAGGAACAGGGATGAGCCTCTTCACCTGTTCAATAGACGTGGGTGGAGTGTGAACCAGCGATAGTTTAGTCTATCTACTCCAATTGAAAGAAAAAATAAGAAAAAGAAAAAGTGAAAAGATGGGAAAAGAGAAGCCGGAAACCCACATCCTAAACAAGGAACAAGGGATGAGCACCTCTTCACCTGTTCAATGAACGTGGGTGGAGTGTGAACCGGGCGATAGTTTAGTCTATCTACTCCAATTGAAAGAAAAAATAAGAAAAAGAAAAGTGAAAAGATAGGAAAAGAGAAAGCCGGAAACCCACATCCTAAACAAGGAACAAGGGATGAGCCTCTTCACCTGTTCAATAGACGTGGGTGGAGTGTGAACCGGGCGATAGTTTAGTCTATCTACTCCAATTGAAAGAAAAATAAGAAAAAGAAAAGTGAAAAGATAGGAAAAGAGAAAGCCGGAAATAATACATCCTAAACAAGGAACAAGGGATGAGCCTCTTCACCTGTTCAATAGACGTGGGTGGAGTGTGAACCGGGCGATAGTTTAGTCTATCTACTCAATTGAAAGAAAAAATAAGAAAAAGAAAAGTGAAAAGATAGGAAAAGAGAAAGCCGAAACCCACATCCTAAACAAGGAACAAGGGATGAGCCTCTTCACCTGTTCAATAGACGTGGGTGGAGTGTGAAAAATAAAAAAAAAATTTCAAGTCCGAGTACAAGAACAAGAGGGAGGAGTTCCACAAGCAAGCATTCTATCAGTGATGCTCTTTTGCATTAAAATCAATTCTATAGTGAAATTCTAAAGCTGAGGAGTTAGATGCTTCCTTTATATTGTTTATTTTTCTGTCAATATGCCTCATAAAAGATAAAATAGTTCTTGTCCTAATACTTTTGCACAGTACTGTATATATACTGGGTGCGATTGGTAAATTGTCGCAATTATTTTGATGCCTCGCAAAAGATAAAATAGTTCTTGTCCTAATACTTTTGCACAGTACTGTATATATACTGGGTGCGATTGGTAAATTGTCGCAATTATTTTGATACCTCATAAAAGATAAAATAGTTCTTGTCCTAATACTTTTGCACAGTACTGTATATATACTGGGTGCGATTGAGTAAATTGTCGCAATTATTTTGATGCCTCATAAAAGATAAAATAGTTCTTGTCCTAATACTTTTGCACAGTACTGTATATATACTGGGTGCGATTGGTAAATTGTCGCAATTATTTTGATGCCTCATAAAAGATAAAATAGTTCTTGTCCTAATACTTTTGCACAGTACTGTATATATACTGGGTGCGATTGGTAAATATGTCATAATTATTTTGATGCCTCATAAAAGATAAAATAGTTCTTGTCCTAATACTTTTGCACAGTACTGTATATATACTGGGTGCGATTGGTAAATTGTCGCAATTATTTTGATGCCTCATAAAAGATAAAATAGTTCTTGTCCTAATACTTTTGCACAGTACTGTATATATACTAGGTGCGATTGGTAAAGTGTCGCAATTATTTTGATGCCTCATAAAAGATAAAATAGTTCTTGTCCTAATACTTTTGCACAGTACTGTATATATACTAGGTGCGTTTGGTAAATTGTCGCAATTATTTTGATGCCTCATAAAAGATAAAATAGTTCTTGTCCTAATGCTTTTGCACAGTACTGTATATATACTAGGTGCGTTTAGTGAGTCATCGCAATTATTTTGATGCCTCATAAAAGATAAAATAGTTCTTGTCCTAATACTTTTGCACAGTACTGTATATATACTAGGTGCGATTGGTAAATTGTCGCAATTATTTTGATGCCTCATAAAGATAAAATAGTTCTTGTCCTAATACTTTTGCACAGTACTGTATATATACTAGGTGCGATTGGTAGTGTCGCAATTATTTTGATGCCTCATAAAAGATAAAATAGTTCTTGTCCTAATACTTTTGCACAATTACTGTATATATACTAGGTGCGATTGGTAAATTGTCACAATTATTTTTTGATGCCTCATAAAAGATAAAATAGTTCTTGTTCTAATACTTTTGCACAGTACTGTATATATACTGGGTGCGATTGGTAAATTGTCGCAATTATTTTGATGCCTCATAAAAGATAAAATAGTTCTTGTCCTAATACTTTTGCACAGTACTGTATATATACTAGGTGCGATTGGTAAATTGTCGCAATTATTTTGATGCCTCATAAAGATAAAATAGTTCTTGTCCTAATACTTTTGCACAGTACTGTATATATACTAGGTGCGATTGGTAAATTGTCGCAATTATTTTGATGCCTCATAAAAGATAAAATAGTTCTTGTTCTAATATTTTTGCACAGTACTGTATATATGTGTCCAACGGAAAAGGTGGAGAAACACTGCACAAAAAAAAAAAAAAAAAAAATATATATATATATATATATATATATATATATATTAATAATAATAATAAAACCGACTCTGTATGTATTCTAATCTTAAAATGTTACACAAGTAATTTTTAAAGACCACGAATAACCAGCAGAATCTAACTCCGTTATTGTCCTCGGCTATAGAGCTTTGGACAAAGAGGGGAAAAAAAGAAAACTGCGTAGGACCGACAATACATACGGTTCTTCACAGTAAAGAAAAAAAACCCTCGAACGGAACGAACCACCAGGGAAAGAAAAGTGCTAGAAATAATTTGGCACTGCCGCAAAACGATCCATCGATAACAGCTAATTTACTTTCAGAAGCGTTAGAATTAGCGAAGGAATATAACGAAATAAAAGAGGAGGAGCTAGAAATAATTTGGCACTGCCGCAAAACGTTCGTGTATATATATATATATATATAATTCACTTCCCTTGTCTGAGTTTCGTAGAATTGCATCCACACTTTACGAAACTTGATTTCATCATCTTACACTCAAGTCTTCTTAAGCAGTGCTTCTCAAACTATCTGATGTGGCGGACCGGTATTTTTTTTTCACTGTGCCAGGGACGGACAATCAAGGCAAGCCAATTCAGCTGAATAAGGTGGGGGGAACTGTGAAACCCGGAATTTTTTTTGAGATATGTACTATTTCAGGGACATTTTCAGACTATCTGTAATAAACATGAGGACCTGATATCTTGTTCGTTCTAAGGGCAGTCATCATTGACGTAACAAGTCTTCCCAATGTGCCATTGACCGGTACCCTATTTGTGCTATATTAGTTATGGCCACTGGTTTCGAGGGTATATATTTTTAAAGATCCAGAAAAAAATATTTAAAGTTAATATTAATACTTCGTAAGCAATCTGAATTTAATAAAAACTTATTATAAAATATTCTTCTAAAAAATAGACAAACAGTAAAACAAAATATTAATTTTAATTAATTTAAGACGTAATTAAAATATATGATATGTATATATCATGGATATATGAATGGAACAAAGTCTGATGCGTATTCAGTTCACTGTTTTGCTGTTCATTATATCGCATTCGTTAGTTGGATAGCAATAACTTTTAACATGAGTGGGTAAATGAACAATGCAGACATAAAATTAAAAAAAATAACGAAAACGAGTCAAATATCCTGACAGTCTCTCGTGGGATAGAGTATTACTATTGTTTCTTTCTTTTCTGGAAAATCTCCGTATACCGGCAAACGATGGCTCGCGTACCGGCGACGGTACGCGTACCACAATTTCAGTTCTTAAGAATTAATATTTTACCTTGGTTGATACTGATGTTATTTTAGACATAATGTATCGACCAGATACTCTTTGGTCATTCTTCGGATCGGTGGTGTAGTGGATTTAGGAGTTGTTTACTGTAATCTCCAGGTCAGGAGATCAATCTCTGGATAAGGTAGTGGAGCACTAATTTAGCAAGAACAAGCAGTTATTGGCATCACAGGAAAAAATTGATCAACAGATATCCCTTATCAGAAAATCATTGCGCACCTGATGGTGACCATATAGTACTTAGTCAAAACGTTTTGGTGTCTACAGTAACATGGATAATCTTGGAATTATTTTTAACTTTTGTTCTCATCTTGGTTGATATATGATAATAGACACAACTTTTCGACCAAGTACCCTCTGGTCATCTTCAGGTGTCCATAGATTGGCTGATGTGGATTATCTCATTGATTATTGCGAAATATCCTGTGAAATAAATCATTTTTCTTTCTTTCTGGTCATCATCAGCCAATCTATGGACACCTGAAGATGACCAGAGGGTACTTGGTCGAAAAGTTGTGTCTATTATCATATATCAACCAAGATGAGAACAAAAGTTAAAAATAATTCCAGGATTATTGGAAATCACTCATCTCAGAAATAAATACAAAATTAGTAACATGGATATCAACCAATATGAAAACCATATTTCGAAACAAGTATATTGGCGATATTGTTTGTTTCTTTATAACTGTACAAAATATTCAGAAGGATGTGCACTTGAACGTTGCCCGTATGATATAGGCTCAGGGCTCAGGGCCGCGGAAAAAGGTACTCAGAGACGAGTAACCAGAAACAGCGCGCGGCAGTCACAACCAAGAATTGAATGTACATGTTGGTAAATCTAACATAAAACAGTTTATTTTCTATTATTGCAAAATAATTTTAATAACTGCATTTGTTATTTAATCTTACAAAATCATTTTATTTTATAATATTTTAAAGCAAATCACATTTACACATAATGAATCCGCAATGTACTGTAAAGATCGTCAAATTGTAAACATCTACATTTACAATTATGTGTATACGTATTTGTAAATTTAGATTACTTCTTTTATGCACTGTATTAAAAGCTAAAGTTTATTTGTTTGCAAGCTTAAAGTAGATTCTTATTGGCCATATATTATTAAAAATTCATTTATAAATAAAATACTGAACTGGCAATGGTTATTTATGATTTAGCCTATTTACAAATAAAGAGTCCATGATGTACTGTAAAGATCACCAAATTGTGAACATCTCTATTAACAAGTATGTACATGTATTTGTAAATTTAGATTGCTTTTTTCTGTAATATATTAAAAACTGAAGTTTATTTGTTTGTAAGCTTAAAATAGATTATTATTGGTCATATATTATCAAGAATTCATTTATAAATAAAATACAGAACTGGGAATGGATGTTTGTGATTTAGCCTAGTGTTAAGTAAATTCGGAGACATGTAAATTCGACTTGAGTTGGCTCTCCTGGGACAAATTACCGATGTCAGGTGAGTTTCCTCAATTATTTTTTACGAGAAATGTTTTCAAGAGAAGAGAAACTTAAATCTGTAGAATAATCTGGCAAAAAATTGCTTCCTCGATTCTCTATTCAAAATTGATTTGTCAATTTATATCTACTGTTTAATTATTGATAATTTGCAAGAATGCTTCTTAGCTAAGAGATATATAAGGAAAATAATAGTAAATTTGATTATTGAGCAATATTCTGGTCGGGTGCCCCTGCTGTTCTCCTCGGGCTTCTCGATAACGTTCAGAGGAGGGTCTGTAATGTGATAGATACCGACTTGGCAGACCGCCTGCAGTCTCTCTCCCACCGGCGCGACGTGGCTTCCCTGTGTCTCTTCTATAAATACTTCCACGGCTTCTGCTCCGATGAACTTAGATCACTAGTGCCCCCTAAATACGAATTTGAACGTGATACTAGATTAGCAACCAGATCCCACCCTTTTACAGTGAAACCGATAAAATGCAGCCGTAACTTCTACTCCAACAGTTTCTTTCCTCGCACTTCCCGACTGTGGAATTCTCTTCCACACGATTGCTTCCCCGACGGCTACAATCTCCAGGAGTTTAAATGTAAGGTCAATAGACACCTCCTAACACACTAACCTGCTTCCATTCTATCAAACACTCTTCCCATCTGCCCAACCCTCATCCTCGGTATCCTTACTCATCTGTCACCTTCCTCCTGACATTCCCTATGTCTAACCACTCCTTCTCTTTACCTTCTCCTATGTAACCCCCTGCGCAATAGTGGCAGTGGAATGCCTTGCTTGGGGTGAGATGATTAAAAAAGAAAAAGAAAAAAGATTAATATAAAACTAATTCCTTACTTTTGGCAAATGGATTAATTTATTTTCTATATATAATTGATCAGATTACGAATTGTCAGTTATATAAAATTGGACCCTCATTATATAATCACCTCTTGGTCAATAGCTGAAGCTCCAAGGATGTATTCGTGTATAGAAAGAAAAAAAATATTCATACAGTTTTTTAAGCCATGAAGATTGATTACTTTTAGCAGGAAAACCCTGAAAATGCTATTCGGAATCTAAGACAAAGAATATTGTAACATTTTCGTTTAAAGCATCTGTATATTAATACCGTAGTACCTAAATGTGTCATGTTCTAGAAAGGGATATGAACACACTTTCAAACACAACAGATTAAACATAGGAACGCCGGACGACGTACACACAAACACGCATGAAAAATGGAAGAAAAAGTCGAACAGAACATATAAAACGAAAAGAGAATTACTGTAAATATATATATCATCTATTATAAACAGAGAGAGAGAGAGAGAGAGAGAGAGAGAGAGAGACAGACAGACAGACAGACAGACAGATAGAGAAAGAGAAAAATTATTGTGCTTAGAGTATTTTTGTATTTTAAATAACAATTACAATTTTTTCTTTGCTGACTTCATCAGATTATTTATTTTATTCAATCGGTCCTTCAGTTCTCGCTGTGAACAACATAGCAAGTCGTAGTCTTGATATTATAATACAGTAATACCTAACTAGGTACCTACGTGTGTCACGCTTTTGCAGTACTGAATGAAATTAAACGTATTTTGTAAATGCATTATATTTCCGGAGAAAAATCATTATAATGGAAGAAAGAATAAGACAACAAAGAGAGGCAGCAAGAGAACGGAAGAGAAGCTAAACAAAACAAACAAAACAGACAAATATACATGTAGTATTATACTAAGAGAACAGGAGAAACATATATATAATATTATACTAAAACAACAGGACAAATATATCTGTAATATTATATCAAAACGACAGGACAACCACGTATATAATACTATACTAAATCAGGACAAATATATCTGTAATATTATATCAAAACGACAGGACAACCACGTATATAATACTATACTAAATCAGGACAAATATATCTGTAATATTATATCAAAACGACAGGACAACCACGTATATAATACTATACTAAAACAACAGGACAAGTATATCTGTAATATTATATCAAAACGACAGGACAGCCACGTATATAATACTATACTAAAACAACAGGACAAATATATCTGTAATATTATATCAAAACGACAGGACAGCCACGTATATAATACTATACTAAAACAACGGCCATATCACGTTAAATACACCGGTTCTCGCTCGATCACCGAAATTAAATAACGTTGAGCCTGGTCAGTACTTAGATGGGTGACCGCTTGGAAATACCAGGTGCTGTAAGCGTTTAGTGACAGATGTGCATTGTGGTGCAGTGGATATCGGCCTGGAAAGAGAAATCGGTGAGCCGAATTCGAATTCCAGTTGAATACCCTGCATTCACTTAAGCACTGGTACCCTTGGGAAAGGTATTAATCACTGATACCCTTAGGAAAGGTATTAATCCGTCCCTTCCCTCCAGTTATGGGTTAAATAACAGGCTAGGATTTGGGGGCCCTGCCGTTAAAAACAAATCGCAATTAATCTTGATACTCGAAAAGAAAAAAAAAAGTATTACTAGACACAAAACTTATATAAAAACAACAATAAATTGTTGAAAGAAAAAAAGGTATTACCAGCAATAAATAAATAAAATTTAGTTGGCAATAAATGACCCGCCGAGGTTGATATCCCATAAAACAAAAACAACTAGCCAACCAACTAAAACAACAGGACAAATATATCTTTAATATTTTATCAAAACGATAGGGCAAACATATATTTATAATAATATACCAAGACAACAGGGAAACATATATATATATATATATATATATATATATATATATATATATATAAAATTATACTAAAACAACAGGGCAAACATATATATAATATACCAAGACAACAACAGGGTAAACATATATATATATAATATTATACTGAAACAGTAGAGCAAACATAACTGTAATATTATACTAAGGCAATACAGCAAAAGTATAAGCAGTATTATATTAAAACAACAAGCCAAACATCTGTAATTTTATACTAAAAAAACAGGACCAACATATCTGTAATATTATGCAAGACAACAGAGTAGATATATCTATAATATTTTACGAAATCAAAGGGGTAAACATAGAAAGATTATGCCAAGAAAACAGGAGCAAACTTTTCTCTAGAAACAATAGGTCAAACGTCTGTTTAATACTCTCCCGTGATATCAAGAAGTACATATGTGCGATATTTATCCCAATAAAAGAAGGCAGACATAAAAGAAATGTTTTCGCAACAAAAATATGGTAATTACTCTCCCAACAAAATAGGGAAACATGTGTAATATTATCCCCAAACAACAGGGCACACATACTTCCCGCCTGTGGAACTCACTCCCGTATTCTTGCTTTCCTGACGGCTACAACCTCCAGAAATTTAAATGCAAAGTTAATACTCATCTACTAACCACTGGCCTCTAGCTCTCTCCCCTCCTCTGTATAACCTTCCCTTTCTCTCCACCTATGTATCTGTCATCGCACCTGCTTTCTCAGCTTTCTATTGTTCCTTTCTAACTAGCTTGTACTCCTCACTCTTTTCTATTTAATCTTTTTACATTTATGTAACCCCCTGCACATCAGTGGCGTTTCCGCCTTGCTCGGGGTGAAATGATTAAAAAAAAAAAAAAGAAGTTATATTATCTTCAAAAATAGGGAAAACATATTTAATATGCATCAGGCAAAACAGGGCAAATATCTGTGTAATATTATTCCAGCAAAACAGGGAAAACTTATGTGAAATAAATCATTTTCACCATTTATTTTAAAATATCACCTGAAAAAGAACAGTATTGATTTGAAACGTAGAATTTTGTGTCGTGAGAAAATGATTTTATAAACCATTTTAATAACAAAATTACAATATATATTACATATTGCCTGATGAAGGTCACGAGACCAGAAACACGTGTACAAAAAATATGAAAAATAAAGTACAATATATATATTTTTAAAAAATCTAGTTTATAACTAAAACTGTTTGCGTTTTCTCTCTCTCTCTCTCTCTCTTTTATATATATATATATATATATATATATATATTCCATTTTTAAGTGAGTTATTTCGCTACCCAGGTTTCTACCATGAGTGGTGTCCTCAGGAGATGTTTAATAGAAACCTGGGTAGCGAAATAATTCGTTTAAAAATGGAAAATATAATAATTCTACAATATAATTGTATAGAACATATTTTAATACAAATGTGTACTGGTCTAACCCTATTAGGACCAAAAACTAAGTATTAAACAATCAATCAATCAATCAATCAATATATATATATATATATATATATATATATATATATATATATATATATATATATACAAGCAAAATTTGATTTTTAACTTAAGAAAATAATTTGTAAGCAAATGCCGTCATAAATTTAAATTTAAGTTCAAAATTCCTATTTATTAAACTATAATTTAAATTTCTTAAAATAGTTGTTTCATTTTTTTCTTATTAGCCAAATATCTAAATTATATTATATAATAAGTACCTTTTAAAATCTATATTAAAAAATCTCATTTAAAGTAAGGAGTCCAAGTTCGTGCATATAGTATAAGGTTCAAAATGTCAGTCTCACCGACTTTATACCCACCCTCTCTCTTTGATACAGAGGAGGAGGTGCTGCAGATGGCTGGAATCCCCAATTTGAGAGAGTAAATTGAGAGAGAGTTGATTGATCAAATTTAGTTTGTTTGCCCGAAAACGGATATAACCCTTTGATTGCATATACCTAACACCCCTTGCTGGCAGGATGTGACACAAGGTCAGTTTAATGTGAGGATCCCCGGCGTAAACCCGGCATCGGTACTGCTATCGATATTCCCCCTTGAGTGGAATAATGGAGATACTGCCATGGGCAGCTGCCTCCCGGGAGTCGTAAGGTCTGAATAATATTTTCAGTTGTGTTCTCTCTAAAAAAACAGATACACAACTCAGAGATAAAATGTAGTTCATCCGCCCGAGGGCAGATACTACACTTTGATCTCTGCCTGATGTTCATGAGTGAACAGACAGCGTCTCTCTAGTCGCACTGGCTGCTCGTTCGATGAATGTTTCATTATAAGGAACCGGCTAATATTACCATTATCATTAGAGATGAGGAGAACAGATGCTACACTTTGATCCCAGCTTGATGGCCAGGGAGTGAAGAAATGTATAACTTGAGCTGCACTGGCAGATTTGCCAATGAATGTCAAAATTATCCTTATAAGAAAACAACTTATATAATAATTAGCATGAGAGATGAGAAGAACAGATACTACACTTCCGATTTACCCTATTCCCCCACTGGAGCGAGTTGTGACACAAGGTCAGTTTTTAACGTGGGGAACCTGAACACGTACGCTCAGGCCGTTGGTCAAAGATTATCCGGCCCCCGCTTATGCGGCAATTGGGTACAATCTGGTCTTAGTTGGTCATAGCTTCTTAAAGTTGGTCAAAAGCTAGTCTTAGCTGGTCATTGCTTCCAGGCCGGCAAGCAGGAAGTGAGTACCTGAGAACATATACTACACTTTGATCCCAGTCTGATGGCCATGGTGTGAAGAAAAGCCTAACTTGTCACACTGGTCAATAAATGATAAAAGTATCTTTATAAGAAAACAACTTATATTATCATTAGAGATGAGGAGAACAGGTACTATACTTTAATCTTAGCCTGTTGGTCAGGAAGTGAAGACAAGTATAACTTGAGTTGCACTGGCAGATTGGCCAATGAATGCCAAAAGCATCTTTATAAGAAAACAATTTATATTACCATTAACATTAGAGATGAGGAGAACAGTTACTACACTTTGATCTTAGCCTGTTGGTCGGGAAGTGAAAAAAAAAGTATAACTTGAGTTGCACTGGCAGATTGGCCAATGAATGCCGAAAGCATCCTAATAAGAAAACAACTTATATTACCATTAACATGAGAGATGAGAGGAACAGGTACTACACTTTGATCCCAGCCTGATGGTCAAGGAGTGAAGAAAAGTGTAACGAATCGCACTGGTTGCTCAGTCAAAAAATGCCAAAGGGTTCAAAGGTTTTAATATTACTATTACCATTTACGCACTTGCAACAATTAAATAAAACACTACCGTAACAGGCTCTTGGGCATTGTGTATGTGTTAAACCTGGAATTTCAAGTTTTTCCTTGCTTTGTAGACTGACAGAACCCGCGGCCTAAAGCGGAAATTGTTTGACTTCATATTTAGCATCCCTGTGCAAGCTTTAACTAAATCTGGGAGATGGGTTTGTTTGGGACGCTGGTTATTAGCGATAGGATTGCGTTGAGAGGAAAGTAGAGAGGTATTTCTGGGGAACATTTTCCCGCGGTTTCGATAACATTCAACACCAGAATAACTAAGGTCACGCCCATAATCTGACCTTGTTTTAAAAATAAATGCGTGGTGTGTGTGTGTGTGTGTGTGTGTGTGTGTGTGTGTGTGTGTGTGTGTTTGTGTGTGTATGAGAGAAAGAGAGAGAGAGAGAGAGAGAGAGAGAGAGAGGTTGGTAAATTTGCGTCTTTCACAAATGCTTATAAACAAATTCATACACCCAATCACACAAGCACGCAGACTCACACATATACTCACAAATGTCGACAGATATAAACAAACTGTGATAAATTGATAGATAGTATATATATATAAAATATGAACATACTGATATAATATACATATATATATATATATATATATATATAGAGAGAGAGAGAGAGAGAGATAGATAGATAGATAGATAGATAGATAGATAGATAGATAGATAGATAGATAGAAACAGTCTGAAATAGAAAAATAGACAAGTAGATATGTACAGACTGAGATAGATAGATAGATAGATAGATAGATAGATAGATAGATAGATAGATAAAAGAATAATGATAGATAGATAGATAGATAGATAGATAGATAGATAGATAGATAGATAGAAAAGAATGTGATAGATAGAGAGATAGATAGATACGAATAGACTGAGATAGATAGATAGATAGATAGATAGATAGATAGATAGATAGATAGATAGATATGAATAGACTGAGAAAATATAGATAGATAGATAGATAGATAGATAGATAGATAGATAGATAGATAGATATTTAGATATGACACTGATATACATACATGTATATATATATATATAGATAGATAGATAGATAGATAGATAAGACATTGATATATATATATATATATATCTAAATGTATATATATATATATAGATAGATAGATAGATAGATAGATAGATAGATAGATAGATAGATAAGACACTGATATGTACACACACGCATATATATATATATATATATATATATAGATAGATAGATAGATAGATATAAACAGACTGTGATTGACAGACTGACAGACAGATAGATAGATAGATAGATAGATAGATAGATATGACACCGATATATATATATATATATATATATATATATATATATATAGATAGATAGATAGATAGATAGATAGATAGATATGAGCAGACTGAGATAGATAGATAGATAGATAGATAGATAGATAGATAGATATGAGCAGACTAGAGATAGATAGATAGATAGATAGATAGATAGATAGATAGATAGATAGATAGATAGACTGACATAGATAGATAGATAGATAGATAGATATGAACAGACTGACAAAGATAGATAGATAGATAGATAGATAGATAGATAGATAGATAGATAGATAGATAGATAGATAGATAGACATGAACAGACTGAGATAGATAGATAGACATGAACAGACTGACATAGATAGATAGATAGATAGATAGATAGATAGATAGATAGAAATGATTACAATGTCCATATGCATGGAATTGGTATTTATGTTAGCGAACATCTCCCTCTCGCTAGGGTAATTTCTCTTGAATCTGCAGATCATTCCTACATGTGCCTCTGTCTCTCTCTACTAAACTCGGTTAGCTGACTTTTCTTTCTCTACCACTCCCCTTCATCTCCTAACTGTTCCTTACTTAAAAATATAGATAAGGCAATTTCCTCTCAATCATGGGCCCATATATTTGTGTTTGGAGACTTCAATGCCCAACATGCCAAGTGGTTGGAAAACTCTGTCTGTGAATGGTTCATCTTTGCTTCCTTACCTTGTAAAATTTTCCAAAGTAATAATAACAAAAGAACCATTTTATTTTCATTTGGCAATACATACTAAAAATAGTATGAAATACATCATTTCTTTTAAAAAATTGGGGTGGCCCAACAATTATGGCCGGTAGTATATATATATATATATATATATATATATATATAGAGAGAGAGAGAGAGAGAGAGAGGGAGAGAGAGATGGGCATTAAATTCGGCAGCCGAAAGAGTGTCTATTTCATGTTAAACACATTCGTCATGGCCTGACAATTTGGTTTATCATGTAAAAGTCTGTCGCCTCTATATATTGTCTTTAAAATCCTCTTTACGTTTCTTCGTTTTTATATTCTATGTGCTCTGTTCTTTCAGGACGTAGGCGATCATCGCTTTCCACCTCTCCCTATTCCTGGTGGCTCTTAGCACGCTTTCTCCTGTTACACCATGCAACCCTCGTTTCGTCATCCACCTGATTAGGTCCTTCAAATATGTTATCCGCTACTTTCCCTTGTCTCTTTTACCTTCTATCTGACCTGTTAGTATCAGATTCTCTAAGCCCTCCTTTTTCATTGCATATCCCAGGAACTTTAGCTGTCTCTTCTTAACGCTCAGTATTAATTTCCTTTTCGTTTCCACCATTTCCAAATTCTCATCATTGCTCACATGCTCGATCCATGATATTCGCAGCATCCTTCTGTAGAACCACATTTCAGTTGCTTCAAGTTTTACCTTCATCTTTGATGATATTGTCCAGCATTCACTGCCATATTGATGAACTGACAACACATAGCAATCCAGTACTCTCTTCCTTGTTTCTAGTGAAATTGTCCTGTTCCTTAATACTTTACTTAACTTCAGGAATGCATCCTTGTGCTTTTGGATCTCAGGAATATAAATATGTAGAAACTGCTGTGACAACAATGTGAGGGGTTAGTTTATATATTGATTATAACATGAAATTGATCCCCCATCACATAGCAATCCAGTACTCTCTTCTTTGTTTCTAACGAAATTTACCTGTTTCTTAATACTTTGCTCAACTTCTGGAATGCATCCTTGTGCTTTTGGATCTCAGGAATATCAATGTATAGAAACTGCTATGGCCACAAAGTGAGGGGTCAGTTTATGTATTGATTTTAATATGGAACTGATCCCCCACTTTATATCCAATATTCTTCTGTAGAACCGCATTTCAGCTGCTTCAAGTTTTTCCTTCATCTTTGATGATATTGTCCAGCATTCACTGCCATATTGAAGAACTGACATCACATAGAAATCCAGTACTCTCTTCTTTGTTTCTAGCGAAATTGTCCTGTTTCTTAATACTTTACTTAACTTCTGGAATGCCTCTTTCGCCATGCCAATTCGCCTTCAGATCTCTGTGTTGCATTTTCCGTCTTCTGTTAGAACACTTCCCAGGTGTTTAAATTTTTGTACCTGCTTCATTTTAGTATCCCTCACCTGTAATTTGGCATATTGGGTTACTCTTCTTTTACTCATGACCATGCATTCGGTTTTCTTGCAGTTTATTTGTAGTCCTTTTTTGTAACTCTCTTCCGCTACCTTCTGTAGGGGGTCTTGTAGTTTCCTTTCTGTGTCTGCTATCAGCACTGTATCATCTGAATACCTTAGGTTGTTTAAATTGTGGCCTCCGATGATGAATCCAGGCATAACTTTACGTTTACGTACACTTAATCCCTGATATTGAGCACTTTAACTCATGCCAGTTAAGTACCTTACGTGATACACACCTGGGCGATCATGTCTGGAAAGTGACATGACTGACTGGGTAGAATATTTTTCCTGCAGTAGGTTGCCATTACTTTTTGCGATTGCCAACCAAGGCTATAGAACGCAATCTGTCTTGTTGTTTAATCCATAGCTGAGAGGAGAAGAAACGGAGTAATACCTTTTCCAAAAGTATTTGGGCGTAAGTGAATGTAACGAACTCAACTGGAATTCGAACTTGGCACTGCGATTTTTCGTTCCTAGCCGATATCCACTGTACCACCTTAAAATTACATATATAGTTCTCTGGCTTGGTTATTTGATCAAATTTGTGGAACTGGGTTAGGTCGTAAATCTTTCAATACCTTCTCATAGAAAATAAATCAGACACGTCACAGAGTAACACCGGGTGACACCACCTTTGAAAATTACTAAGAAACACAACACATATCTGAAAATGTTTTCCTGTTAATCCACAAACAAAATCTTTGATAACGGCTTTATGTCGACCGAAAGTGCTCTGAATGTGCACAATAAATTCAATCAAAATGTCAGTTTGCCAGAAAGGAAAAAGTTAATAAAAATGTTTACTTTATTTAAAAAAAATTTACTTTATTTTCAAAAAAATTTGAGTAGAAAAAATTGTTAACAAAAAACACTGTCTTTACCTGTCCTTTACATTTCACACACACACACACACACACACACACACACACACACACACACACACACACACACACACACACATATATATATGATAATATTTACGCTCTCACACTCTGGAAGAATGGTAGACTTTGAAAAACAGTTGGTACTCTGGCATGTAAGCATCGCTCATTCAGTAAAATGAATTAGAGCACTCTGGCTAATGGGCGTGCATAATGATAATATACACGCTAAAAAGTCTGCGTTCTTCTGCCGGACGCCCGGTCGGGTTTCAATCCTGGGTTAAAAAGCAATCGGAGTTTAACCGTACTGACGAGCTGTGATACACCGAAACAGATCTATCTGCGGATCACAATATATATATATATATATATATATATATATATATAATATTAACTATAGCAATAACAATACCAATAGTAACCGAATTAACTCTGCCATAGTATTAATTAAGCCATAATTTAAATCGTCTTGTACAACCCACCGAGGACAAACTCGGAGGGCAAAGAAGGGGAATTAAAAAAAGAAACAAACGAATTACATGAACAAAAAGTCAAGCACTCGTAAGAAAGAAAAAAAACCCTGACGATCCGTTAGGCGAAACCGTGGTAGGTTGTTGGCTCTTGCTCAGATTTTCTGTCTCTGTCTCTCTCTCTCTCTCTCTCTCTCTCTCTCTATATATATATATATATATATATATATATATAATGACAAAGTAGTAACTATACTCGTGTCGAAAAACCCTCCGCGGATTTACGTGGAAGGAAAAATGGTTATAAAAAAAAGAAAGAGCTAAGCACATGAACACCAGTCAAAAGGGTTCGGACCGAGTCAGCACGTAACCCAAAGAAAAAACCCGAGACGAGTAATCAACTAACAAAAAAAGCGCTCAATACTTAGGTAGAGCAGAATAAAGTATACCTAGTGAGCCAACAAACCTACTTGCTATACTTCATATATATATATATATATATATATATATATAAATACTATAAAAAAATACATTTTTAAACTTACAACTTTTTAGTAGTTTTCCTATAAATATTAAGACAGTATACGTGGATCATCATTATGCTATATATATATAAAGACAAACTTATAACTATACTCGTGTCGAAAAACCCTCCACGGATCTGCGTGGAAGGACAAAATGGTTATAAAAAGAAAGAGCTAAGCACATGAACACCAGTCAAAAGGGTTCGGACCGAGTCAGCACGTAACCCAAAGAAAAAAACCCACTAACAAAAATCAACTAACAAAAAATCACT
Source organism: Ascarosepion bandense (assembly GCA_037127315.1). NCBI lineage: Eukaryota > Metazoa > Mollusca > Cephalopoda > Sepiida > Sepiidae > Ascarosepion > Ascarosepion bandense. Next base: position 3,676,880 of record JBBBDQ010001471.1, read on the forward strand.
CAATACTTGGGTAGAGCAGAATAAATCAAGTAAATTGAGTTTCCTTTATCATGTCATTTGTTTCTTTCCTTGTTAGCCAGCTTTCTCTGACGATCCGCTTTGGTGAAACCTTGGTATATATATATATATATATATATATATATATATATATATATATATATAAACAAAGGTTTGGAGGTACAAAATCTGTTCAATACTTTAAAAACAAGGTATTTGTTAACAGTCTCAAGAGCTCTTTCGTCCAACATCTCATCAGGAGAAAATCGTTGGAATTACAAATTAAACAAAAAAACAGCAACGAAAATGAAGAGCAGAAAAAGTGGGTGGAGAAACACCTTAAAATATATATATATATATAACGAGGGGAGTAGAAATCGCGTGTAAATAATTAGCGAGAGACTGTTAAAATAAAATATTCTTCAAAATCTGTTATTTTATTTTATTTTAACTGTCCCTCAAAAACAGATGAAACAACTCTTGAGACTGCTAATAAATTCCTTGTTTTTAAAGTAGTATATATATATATATATATATATATATATATATATATATATATTGTATATTTATATAGTCTTTATATATATATATATATATATATATATATATATTGTATATATAGTTTATATATGTATATATATGTATGTATGTGTGTGTGTGTGTGTGTGTGTTTAGGCAGCAAATTGTTTTTATACATTTCAGATTAAATAAATTGCAAACATTGTGTCTACTTATTTTTAATAAAATCCGTTCATACTCACGGATAATCTTTCGCGTATTATCATTGAAAGATGTCAGAAATGAGCTGTAACTTTGAAAGGTGATTTTATTATTCATTTCTAGATTTTCCCAAGTACTTACAATCTTTTTCAGAGATCATTTTCAGGGCTGTGGTTGTGGTAACAAAAATAACTGCAAATCTGTGTTGTTAAAAATTACTGAAAATATTCTTCTTTCTTTAAATATAACGGTTGACAAATTGCTTAGCGTTAATAAGTATGTGAAAATTAACCAAAAGTGTAACTGCCCAAAAATTAGACTTAGACGACAGAATATGTTGCATCGGTAAGGCACAAGCCTTCATCACACTAAAAGACCACAAAGAACATTTCAAAATTAACCCAGCATGCAGACTCATAAACCCAACCAAAAGTGAACTAGGAAAAATAAGCAAAACAATACTGGAAAGAATTAATTCTGAACTAAGAAAGCAGTTAGGTGTAAACCAATGGAAAAACAGAAAAGCAACTACGGACTGGTTCAATAATATAAATAATAAACATCATTGCCAATTTGTACAATTAGACATGAAAGAATTCTACCCGAATATAACAGAACTCATGCTAGATAAGGCCATCACTTTAGCCCAGGTGCAAATAAAAATGAACCCAAATAAAATCAATTACATTAAACACTCCCGCAAATTACTACTATTCGACAACGAAAACACATGGATAAAGAAAGACGGCATTTTTGACATTACTATGAGAAGCTTCGACGGTGCAGAGACCTGGAAATCATAGGCATATTAACTAAGTAAAATAATAGATAAAAATGATACAGGACTCTACAGAGACGACGGTCTAATAATCTTAAGGAACTGTAACAAACAACATACGGACAAAACCAGAAAAGCAATTATAAAGATTTTCAAAAGTAATAGATTCGATATAGACATAAAAACTAACCTAACTGAAGTTGATTTCCTAGATGTTACTTTTAATCTAAAAAAAATCGGCACATATAAACCATACAGAAAACCCAACGACAAACCACTGTATAAACACACTTCTTCCAATCACTCGCCATCTATATTTAGGCAGATACCAAAATCAATTGAACGTATGCTTTTCGACAACTTCAGCAATTAAACCATATTCAACGAAGTTAATAAAGACTAATAGTCCCTAATAGATGGTGGATTCTCAGTAATACTCTCATACTCACGACAGAGAACAAAAAATAACAACAGGAAGAGAAATATCATATGATTTAACCAACCATATAGTAAAAACTAACATAGGAAAAATATTTTTCAAGCTCTTACACAAACACTTCTCTGAATCAAATCCTCTTCACAAAATATTTAACAAAACACAGTAAAAATCAGCTACAGCTGCACCGAGAACATAGCACAAATAATAAAAAGGCACAACAGAAAAAATATCAACAAACAACCCGAACAAACTACACACACACACACACATGTAACTGCAGAATAAGGACTGAATGCCCATTAAACGCTAATTGTTTGCAAGACAACGTACTATACCAAGTCACGGTAAAATCACCAGATAATGAGGTAAAATATATATAGGAGTAACAGAAATACCCTGGAAACAAAGACATTAAACACAAAAACATCCTTCACAAATAGAAAATACGCGAACAGCACAATGCTTTCCAAGTACACATGGGAAGTCAAAAACAAAACCCAAATCACTCTAAAAAATAGCATGGAAAATACGAAAAAGAACATCGGCCTACAACAATCAATCAAAAACCTGCTGACTCTGCCTGGAGGTAAAAAAGCTATTATTATCTTCCCTGACAAAAACAAACTACCAAATAAACGACGTGAACTTATATCAAAATGCAGACATGAAAACTAATTTTTACTACGTTACTTAAAAACAAAAAATCAAATAATAAGGGACAAATTATAAACAAATTAACAAATAAAACATAAAACATCCAATACAATAGATAAATAATAAAAATAAAATAATATAAATAAATAAATAAAATAATAACAAATCAAAATAAAAAATAAATAAAGTAAAAAAAAAATAAAATAAGTAATAAATAACAAACCTAAATAAATAAATTACTCATCGAAAAACAAAAAATAAACAAATAACAATTCAAATTGATTTGCTCAAAAAATAGATAAATAAACAAGCTACTCCCGCCAAAATAACCGTTAGAAGGATTACCCACAATGCCCCACTAACACTTATATAGAAATAGCCGAGAAAAACTCAACACGTTTGGCCTGATGATTGTGCTTAGCATGAAACAGTCTGTCGCCCCTGAGTGTTGGCTTCAATGTTCACTCTTTTGTGTGTGTATATATATATATATATATATATATATACTATAGTTATCCGCAGACAGATCTGTTTCGCTGTATTACAGCTCATCAGTACGGCTTAGACTCCGGTCGCTTACGTGTAGGGTGTCGTGATTATTTGTTCTTTTCTTTGGTTTTTCCTTACATTTTACTCTCAATTCTCAGCCTTTTCTCCTTTTTCTTTTATTTCATATATATATATATATATATATATATATATATATATATATATATATATATATTCTAAACATATACTGTTAAATACAAGAGACAATGAATGTCTATTATGTTTAATGATGAGCCGTTCTAAACATTGTATTTTGACTTTAATTTTAGGTGAAAATAAAAACAAAAATTCTCCAACATTTAGATAATTTTTTATTAAGTTGGTTCTAAGCTTTCAGCTCAAATGAGCCATCTTCAGAGACGTTACATGGACGTTAACATAAAAACATCCACTATCAGCGACGATTTTATCTTGCTAGGGAACGATAACAGTTTCCAAAAATAGCAAACACACTTCATAAATTAGTAATGCGGTTCTATGACGTCACACAGCGTGAGAACTCGAAATGATAACAGAACCATATATTTAAATGCAATGTAATGTGTTATGACCAGATTTAAACGTGATTTTATTAAGTGTGGGTTGTTTGGATTTAATGTAGATGGCCTCCAATATCTGAAGGTTCTTTTTACTGTGTGTATGAATGAGGATTATTGCGTTAATGACTAAAATTTATCTGTTATTGCCTACATTGCTATGTTTTTCTAAGTAATGTTGTTTAATTGTACTCTGATATTTTTTTTTAATCATTTCACCCCGAGCAAGGCGGAAATGCCACTGATGTGCAGGGGGTTACATAAATGTAAAAAGATTAATTTGAAAAGAGTGAGGAGTACAAACTAGTTAGAAAGGAACAATAGAAAGCAGGTGCGATAACAGATACATAGGTGGAGAGAAAGGGAAGGTTATACAGGGGTGGGGAGAGAGCTAGGGTCCAGTGGTTAGTAGATGAGTATTTTTTTTTTTTTTATAAGCGTTTCACCCCGAGCAAGGCATGCCACTGCCACTACTGCGCAGGGGGCTACGTAGAGTGGAGAAAGGATGGTTAAGTATAGGAAATGTCAGAGGGTGGGTGATAGGCGGGTAAGGATACCGAGGATGAGGGTTGGGTAGATGAAAGTGTTCTGAGAATAATTGGGAGTTAGTGTGATAGGAGGTGTCTATTGACCCTACATTTAAACACCTGGAGATTGTAACTGTCGGGAAAGCAGAGTTGTGGAAGGGAGTTCCACAGTCGGGAAGCGCGAGAAAGGAAGCTGTTGGAGTAGAATTTACGGTTACATTTTATTTGTTTAACTGTAAAAGGGTGGGACCTAGTTGCTAATCTAGTATCTCGTGTAAATTCGTGCTTGGGCGGCACCAGTGAACTAAGCTCATCGGAGCAGTAGCCATGAAAGTACTTGTAGAAGAGGCACAGGGAAGCCACATCACGCTGGTGTGAGAGCGGCTGCAGCAGGTCTGCCAAGTCAGTATCAACCACGTTACAGATCCTCCTTTGTATTTTGTCAAGAAGCCCAAGGAGAGCAGCAAGGGGCACCCGACCAGATATGGCAGCAAAAACAACTACTGTTAAATATAAGAGACAATGCATGTCTATTATGTTTAATCATGAGCCGTTCTAAACGTCGTATCTTGGCTTTAATTTCAGGTGAAAATAAAGACAAAATTTATCCAAAATTTGGTTAATTTTTACTATTGCCGTTGCCTAGTGGAGTTTTATGTCAATACAAAATAAAATCGTCGCTGATGGTGGATGCTATTGTGCTAGAATCTTAATAACCTCTTTGAAGATGGCTCATGTGAGCCGAAAGCTTAGAACCAACTTAATAAAAAATTATCCAAATGATGGAGAAGTTTTGTCTTTGTTTACAACTGAAATTAAAGCCTAAATACGACGTTTAGAACGGCCCACGATTAAACATAATAGACATTCAGTGCCTTTTGTATTTAACAGTATATATATACATACATATATATATATATATATATATATATATATATATATTAAATAAATATATATTAAATATAAAGCTAAAATATGACGTTTAGAACGGCTCATGATTAAACATAATAGACATTCATTGTCTCTTATATTTAACAGGATATGTTTAGAAAATTATCTGCTACACTATATGCTCGGATGAGCTTAAGTCACTGATGCCTCCTCAACAGGTGTTTACCCGTGCAACCAGACTGGCAACTGGGTCCCACCCATTCACAGTCAGGTTAGCCAAACGCAGACGACAATTCTACTCCTGCAGCTTCCTCTCTCGCACTTCCCGCCTGTGGAACTCACTCCCGTATTCTTGCTTTCCTGACGGCTACGACCTCCAGAAATTTAAAAGCAAAGTTAATACTCACCTACTAACCACTGGACTCTAGCTCTCTCCCCTCCCCTGTATAATCTTCACTCTCTCTCCGCCCATGTATCTGTCATTGCACCTGCTTTCTCAGCTTTCTATTGTTCCTTTCTAACTATCTTGTACTCCTCACTCTTTTCTAATTAATCTTTCTACATTTATGTAACCCCCTGCACATCAGTGGCGTTTCTGCCTTGCTCGGGGTGAAATGATTAAAAAAAAAAAAATATATATATATATATATAGTGTAGCAGATAATTTTCTAAACATATCCTGTTAAATATAAGAGACAATGAATGTCTATATATATATATAGTGTAGCAGATAATTTTCTAAACATATCCTGTTAAATATAAGAGACAATGAATGTCTATTATGTTTAATCATGAGCCATTCTAAACGTCGTATTTTAGCTTTAATTTCAGGTGGAAATAAAGATAAAAATTCTCTAACATTTGGATAATTTTTTATTAAGTTGGTTCTAAGCTTTCGGCTCAGATGAGCCATCTTCAGAGTGGTTACAGCGACGTTAACATGAAGACATCCTCCAACAAAGATGAATTTATCTTGTGTTGACCTAAAACATTTCTATGCAACGATAACAGTCACCGAATAGCAGACCCAGTTCGTAAATTGGTAATGCGGTTCTAAGACGTCACACCGCGTGAGAGGCAGAAATGTTAACAGAACCATATGTCTAAATGCAATGTAATGTGTTGTGACCAGATTGAAATGTGATTTTATTAAGTGTGGATTGCTTTGATTTAATGTAGATGGCCTCTAATATCTGAAGGTTCTTTTTACTGTGTAATATATATATATATATATATATATATATATATATATAAACGTGATTATATATAGTTATACTCGTCTCTGAAACTTTCCTCGAAAACTTTCGAACGAAGGAAAAAATGGTTTTAAAAAATAAAAAAAGAAAGATCTTAGGCCATGAAAGTTTGTCAAAAGTGTTCGGACAGAAATCATCACGAACCCAAAGAAAAATGACAAAACCCAACACAAGTAGCCATCTAACAAAAAGCACTCAATACACAGGTAGGGTGAACTTAATAGAATCTAATGAGCCAGAGGAACCTACCTAGGTTTCTCCTAAACGGATCGTCAGGGAAAGCTTTCTAGGTTCTATTATATATATATATATATATATATATATAAATATATATATATGAAATGATTTGTTTGAACATTATTTTTGATCCATACTCGTATTTAAGTAGATATTCTGTTTTTAATTAAACAGTATTATGTATTTATATCTACTGGCCTGATTATTTACGATAAATTTTTATTACTAAAATGTATCATTCGGCAGGTTTTTCGTAATAAAAATTTATCGTAAATAATCAGGTCGGTAGAAATAAATATATAAATATACTGTTTAATTAAAAATAGAATTTTTAATTAAATACGAGTATCGATCAAAAATAATGTTCAAGCAAATCATTTTAAATTGTCGGTTGTTTATCACCAAGTTTCGATAATCTTCATTAATTAACGTAATATATATATATATAGTGTTCTCACTTGTCAGGGCTGGTTTGAAAAAGTTAAAGAATCTCTTTGTGCTTATGTCCACCGAGATATCGAGCACTACTTGTCAAAATACTTTTATCAGTAAATAACAATGAAACAAGAACAAGGTTGGCGTTGTAGATTATTAGAAATCAACACTATATATATAACTGTGCAAAAGCATGATGACAAGAACTATTTTATCTTTTATGAGGCATCAAAATCATTGCGACAATTTACCAATCGCACCTAGTATATACACAGTACTGTGCAAAAGTATTAAGACAAGAACTATTTTATCTTTTATGAGGCATATTGACAGAAAATAAACGATTTAATTGAAGTAATTTTATTTGATTTACCCAACAAATGCTTTTAACAAGAAAAAATACTTGTTTCAAAACAAATTTGATATTTAGCATAATAGCCTTTTGCTTTGATCATAGCCTTCATTCTGTCAGGCATTGACATCACAAACTTCTTCAATGTATCTAATGGTATCTCCTGCCAAGTAGCTTGTATTTGTTCCCAAACAGTGTCGTGCAAAGTAACATTAATTTTATCAATTTGTGAGTGAGGAATAAGAAAAAAGTCAGTCATATCCAAGGATAATAGAATAATGAGTAGTTTCAAAAAAAACTTGTTTAATAGAAAAAAGGAAAAAATAAATATAACTTCTTTTTAATACATTTCTTTTACACCTAGTTTTAAATAATCAATATTTATTAGCAATTTACTTAGCTTTTAACCCTGTATCTGAATTTCAGTGAGGATTTTCGGAAAATCACCCCTGTCCTAATACTTTTGCACACTACCGGTCGTGTGTAAAAGTGTTAGGACAGGGGTGATTTTAAACTTTATTTTAACCTTCATAAAAGATAAAATAGTTCTTGTTCAAATACATTTACACAGTACTATATATATATATATATATATATATATATATATATATATATATATATTAATTCAGATACTTCAATCCAAGGGAAAAAAGCAGGAAGGTAAATTGCAAAAACCCGATCATAATTAATATTAAAAATTTTATTTTAATATTAAAAAATGATACAGGAAGAGAGCTCCATGTAATAAAATATTACAGAGCAAATATATATTAAAAAAGGATTAATTCAAAGATGTTGAATGGCCATTTCGATATGAAGATCCCCACGGGGGATAACACATAACCTCAGCAACAGAAAAATCCTTTCAGAAACTGGAGAAAAATTAGTTCCTTTTTATTTTATTTTTTAATTTCTTTGCAAATCTATTTAAAAAGGAAAAGTAGACTAATTTTTCTCCAGTTTCTGAAAGGATTTTTCTGTTGCTGAGGTGATGTGTTATCCCCCGTGGGGATCTTCATATCGAAATGGCCATTCAACATCTTTGAATTAATTCTTTTTATATATATATATATATATATATATATATATATATATATATCCTAGAATACTTGGTATTGTTGTCAGGTAAATTCCAATAGAGACAAAATCAAAAGAACTCAATGTTAATTTTTTTATTAAATTTAACAGAGTAATATAATCTTGAAAAATATTTTAGATATTCTACAAATCCATGTGTTAATAGATAGTACGCGGCTTAGCAGTCGCTCCTCAAACCGAAATCATACAACAGTTAAAGTTTAAAACCATACAGAAAATCGTCACATACGGACACTCACGTGCCCATAACGAGAATAGATATTTGTCAAGGCAATCTACAAAAAATTTTTCCTCGCTCATTCAAAACTTGTAGAATATCCAAAATGTTTTCAAGATTATATATATATATATATATATATATATATATATATATATATATATATAACGTAGAATATTTGGTATTTAAGTCAGGTAAATTCCGATAGAGACGAAGTCAAGAGAACTCAATGTTAAATTTATTTATTTGATTTAACAGAGTAATATTTTTTTTTAATCATCTCACCTCAAGCAAGGCATTCCACTGCCACTATTGCGCATGGGGCTACATAGGGGAAGGTAAAGAGAAGGAGTGGTTAGACATAGGGAATGACAGGAGGAAGGTGACAGATGAGTAAGGATAGCGAGGATGAGGGTTGGGCAGATGGGAAGAGTGCTTGATAGAATGGGAGCAGGTTAGTGTGTTAGGAGGTGTCTATTGACCTTACATTTAAACTCCTGGAGATTGTAGCCGTCGGAGAAGCAATCCTTTGGAAGAGAATTCCACAGTTGGGAAGTGCGAGGAAAGAAACTGTTGGAGTAGAAGTTACGGCTGCATTTGATCGGTTTCACTGTAAAAGGGTGGGATCTAGTTGCTAATCTAGTATCTCGTGCAAATTCGTATTTAGGGGGCACCAGTGATCTAAGTTCATCGGAGCAGAAGCCGTGAAAGTATTTATAGAAGAGACACAGGGAAGCCACGTCGCGCCGGTGGGAGAGAGACTGCAGGCGGTCTGTCAATATAACCTAGAATATTTTTTTTAGATATTCTAAAATTTCAGGATTAATACATATTTCACAGCAAACCAGCTGCTCGTTAGTCCCAAATTTTTTAAAAAATTAATCAATTTGTTTGACGATCCCAAGAGCGTGAAACCCAGGGTCACAAACTCACACCTATATATATATATATATATATATATATATATATATATATATATATATTCTTATTACGAATCAATCATTTTTTTAAACACTCAAATATTAAAAAAGGGGCGAAGTCTAACATTAAATATGTCAATCAAATGTTAAGATCTTGTAAAATCAAACAACCCATTCTCCTCAATTTTCCAAGCAAGTCACCTTCTTTCTTTTGGATTCCATTATTCAACCCTGCATCCCAATCATAAGACATTTTTTTTATCATACATGACCATAGGTGAGGGACTAGGGAGAAATAGTGTCAAGCCTTTCCGAAGTGTCATCAGTGAATATAAGTATAATGAGAGCAAACTCGGTTCGCCGATCGCGTTTCCATGGCAATAACCGTTCCGTCACCCAGCTCTCTCTTACCCACCATGTTTCCTTTCTTTTGTACATGTTCCCGTGGGCGCTTTTTGTGCACGTCGTTGTATTGAATTTTAGATATTCACACATATTAAGTACATAAGCGAGTTTCTTAAAGATAAGGGTCGAAAAACAAAATAAGGCATGAATATTCCAGCCCCTAATCCGACTAATATTATTTCCTGCATGATTTCATTTGCCTGGGATGATTTTTTTTATGTCGCTTCCCTCCGTCCGATGTCTAATCTCATTTCCAGGGAGAGCAGTTTTGAGAGTCGAACAAAGAAAGGTCTTCGGAGGGGAAACGATTTTCTATCTATGCCAGTGTGATAATATCAGCCTTTCTGAACAGACACAGGCATGAACCAATTTACATAGATAGATAGATAGATAGATAGATAGATAGATAGATAGATAGATAGATAGATATAAACAGACTGAGAATAGATAGATACGAACAGATTCATATATATATATATATATATATATATATATATATATTATTAAAACCTTTTTAATAATAAAAATTATTAAAAAGTTATTAAAAATCGCCTGAAGAAACCACTCACGGTGGAAAGCAAGGTAGTTAAATAATTCGTTTAAAAATGAAATATATCTATATATATATATATATAAATATATATATATATATATATATATATAATCGTTCATTCCATAATGAATTAGAATACTCTTAGCTACTAGCGTATGTTTACACGGTATATCACACGCAAAAATCTGCTTTCTTCTACCCATAGCTCAGAGGTAGAATCGCCGACAATTCGGTCGGGTTTCAATCCTGGTTAAAAGATGTCTAACTGTACTGATGAGCTGTGATACAGATCTGATTATATATATATATATATATATATAGTCATCTGCAGGCAGATCTGTTTCTCTGTGTCACAGTTCATCAGTACGGTTAGACATCCGATTGCTTTTTACCCAGGATTGAAATCCGACCGAATTACCGATTCTACCTCTGAGCTATAAAGGGGGCAGACTTTTAGGGTGTGATGTATCATACGCCAGTAGTTAGAGTGCTCTAATTCCTTACTGAATGAGCTATGCGTAGATGCTAGAATAGCTAATTTTATTTCAAATTCTACCATTCTTCCAGAGTACTCAATCAGACTGTCAGAACGTAAATAATAGTCAGGATAGGATTGGTAAATAATCAGGGATAAGGGTGGTAAATAACCTCGGAGGATCCTAGTAATATTGTTAAAATATTAAAGCTTATCCAAAAGAGAGCTCAATGTAAATTAATTCAATTTACAGAGGAGATATTTTGTTAGTTATCTGTAAATTCAGATAAAATATAGTGGGGAAAATAGCCATTTTCAACATGTCATTTTAAAGATTCTTTGTTTACATGGAGTTGAGAATGCATATCTTAAAATGACATGTTGAAAATGGCTATTTTCCCGCTAAGTTTTCTCTCAATTTACAGATAATTAAAAAAAATAAATCCCGGTTCACACTCCACCCACGTCTATTGAACAGGTGAAGAGGCTCATCCCTCGTTCCCTGGTTAGGATGTGGTTTCCGGCTTTCTCCTTTCCAATCTTTTTTCTCTTACGTACCCCCCTGCGCATCAGTGGCGTTTATAGCATCTACAAATTATAATTTTTTTCAAAAATAACTTTTAGTACCATCATTATTAACTACCTTATTAACTAACTGATGGGACATTGTTTTTTCGATGTCGAAACAAAATGTACACTTTTGTAGTAAATTATAATTTTTGCATGTTCTAAACTATAACTTATAATAAATATTCATAGCTCTATTTTTATATTGAGCACTGTTTTAAATTAATATTTTGAACGTTGCTAATATTTTCTTCGTTCGTTATTCACTTCTGTATGATTCGTGTAAAATCCTTTGTACAATAAAGACGGACGCTGATGATGGTTCGCCTGAAATAGGCCACACTTCTGATATAACATAAAATAACGTGTCTGCCTTAATTTATATATATATATATATATATGTGTGTGTGTGTGTGTGTGTGTGTGTGTGTGTGTATAGGCAGCAAATTTTCTTTTAAACATGTCAGATTAAATAAATTGCAAACAATATGTTTGCTTATTATTAATAAAAACCGTTTATACTCACGAATAATGTTTCGCGTATTACAATCAAAAGATGTCAGAAATGAGCTGTAACGTTGACAGATGTTATTTTCATTCATTTCTTAAGGTACCCAAGTACTTTCAACCTCTTTCCGAGGTCATCTTCAGGGGTGTGAGTTATGGTAAAAAATGTAACCGGAAAACTGTGTTGCTAAAAATTACTGTACATTTTTTCTCGATTCAAATATAACGATTGACAAATTGCTAGCGTTCATTAGAACGTGAAAATTATCCAAAATGGAATTTCTTTTATATGTTGTAACGTTATGGTCATGCACAGGCTAAAGCATGAAAAACTATTCTTTTTACAAACATTTTAGAACATTGCTACAATATTTATAGCTGATTCTATTAATTGACAGCTTAAGTGTTTTAATGAATATTGCCTAGAGAATCTATAGTTTGCTTTTGTTGTTTTCTTGGTCTAGGATAGTTGTATTATCGATCATTATTTTTTTTATATTGTGAATGTAGACAGGAATGTTGTTGTAGATGTCTATAAATGGATGAATGGTCGGAGAAATGTAATGTAAGACGTCTAGTTAATGTGGTTGTAGTAAATCCAACATATATATTTGTTTTTTGTCGGAGATACATTCTCCCAAGGGACATTTAAATTGATATCTAATGTTTGTTTTAAGTAACACATCAGTTGGTGCGGAGGAGTTAACACGGACAATCAAATCAGTAGTATTGTACCTTATATTATTAATTTTAATTTTTTATTAGGATCAATGGGAGATATATTAGTACGAATGAGATGTTTTATTATTTTCTCATTCTGATTGTAATTATCGTGCATCTGGTTATAATAGAAGAGTTTGATATGTTTAGGGTCTTTTATGGAATTACCATATTTTGTTTGATGTGTTTTGAGGTTTTCGAAATATCGTCTTATTTCTTCATCTACAATTTGGTTTGGGAAGTCATTATTAATAAGAGTCGGATTAATGTTTTATTGTTCAGAGTAAAATATCTTTTTAGTGGAGGAGTTGATTTGTGCTCGATTAATAAAATTGTGTATAAGTGCTATTTTGTAGTAGTTAGGTCATTCACTCGTATAGTTGAGAGTGCGAGGGCTTTTGCTGGTTGTATTTTTATATGGGGGGGGGTAGTAAATGTTTTATTGTTTGTGTCTATTAAATGTCAAGGAATGTTATTGTTGGGACGCCCGCGCCTATTCGGCTATAATGGACTATTCCATTACTATGTAAAGTAATGGTGGCATCTACGTTGGGTAGAGAGTGTGCCGAGCTGCCGATCGACAAGTCAGTCGTAGACTTCCGGTGACGACCCGGAAGTACCCATTGCTCATACTACGTCTTACGACGGTTGGGACGATTAACCCTTATTCTTGTATTGGATACTAATAACCTTTGTAAATACTATTTTCACGGAATACAACAATTAACCTATTCCTGTTGTTGAGTTATTTATTCTTACTCACGACATAACAGTTATTTTCTTATCTTTGTTTATTGTCATTTATATAATCTGACATGTTTAAAAGAAAATTTGCTGTCTAAATACACACACACACACACACACACACACACACATATATATATATATATATATGTGCGTGTGTGTGTGTGTGTGTGTGTGTGTGTGTGTGTATACCAGATTAAATAAATTGCAAAGAATATGTTTGCTTGTCTTGAATAAAATCTGTTCATACTCACGGATAATGTTTCGTGTATTACAATCAAAAGAGGTCAGAAATGAGCTGTAACGTTGACAGATGTTATTTTATTCATTCCTTAAAATACAATGTGGTTTGGGAAGTCATTATTAATGAGAGTCTGCTTAATGTTTTATTGTTCAGAGTGAAATATCTTTTTAGTGGAGGAGTTGATTTATGCTCGGTTAATTGTGTACAAGTGCTATTTTGTAGTAGTTAGGTCATTCACTCTTATAGTTGAGAGTGCAAGAGTTTTTGCTGGTTGTTTTTTTTTATATGGGGAGGTAGTAAATGTTATTGTTTGTGTGAAGGAAAAGGATTTTGATATATCTTGGTTAATTTCGTATGTAAACTTGAGGACAGAGTTGAAGTGTTTTTGAAGTGTATGAAGTGTTTTTGGAGGTTTATTATTTCTTCTAAATTTTTAACTAATATAAGAATATCATCAACATATCGTAGGTAGATGGAGGGTTTTGTAGTGGTGCTAAATATATTATTTTCTAGGTTGGCCATGTAGTAGTTGCTGAAGGTTTGACCCAGAACTGAACCCATTGAAACACCGTCCCGTATATATTATTTCTGTGATTAAAGAATGGGACTTCGGTAGTACATTTTAAAATTAGTTTTTTTTTTTAATATTTTAGGTTTAATTTTCAGTAGGAGCAGAGAATTATCATTATATATATTTTTTATAATTTTTTGATAATAATGTCAATGTTTTCTCTAACAGGAACGTTAGTGAACAGATTTTCAAAATCAAGAGATGCTATTGTTTCATTGTTAGGTTTTTCCGTTTTTAATATTTGTTGAAGAGATGATTTAATGCGATATTTCTTTGGTATGTATGGTGTAATTAATTGGTTAAGCGTTTTTGTTGGTATATAGGAGTGGATATTCGTGATATAATAGAGCGAAGTGGAAACTTAGGCTTGTGAGTTTCGATAGAACAATAAATGTATCACTGTTTATTGTCCCCGATTATTTTGGTAAGTTTTAGATTGTCTTGCTCCTTGGTACATAGGCAACTTAAGAAATAAATGAAAATAATATCTGTCAACGTTACAGCTCATTTCTGACATCTTTTGATTGCAATACGCGAAAGATTCAAACATATTGTTTGCAATTTATTTAATCTGACATATATATATATATATATATATATATATATATATATATATACTGGCTACTAGCGTATGATACATCATACACTAAAAGTCTGCGTTCTTCTACGGCCGTGGACCTGGCAAAGCGGAATCCATATTGCCTGTTAGAGAAGAGTTTGTGGGCGGTGAGATGATGAACTATTTCAGGGTTGATTATAGCCTCGAATACATTCCCGAATATCGGTAGAAGACACACACACACACACACACACACACACACACACACATATATATATATATATATATATATATATATATATATATATATATACAGAAAGAGAGAGAGAGAGAAAGAGAGAAATAGATAGAGATACAGAGACAAAAGGTAGAATTAAATAGATAGATAGACAGATAGATACAAAGAGACTGAGATAGATAGATAGATAGATAGATAGATAGATAGATAGATAGATAGATAGATAGATATGAAGAGACTGAGATAGATAGATAGATAGATATAAGAAGACTGAGATGAGATAGATAGATAGATAGATAGATAGATAGATAGATATGAAGAGATAGATAGATAGATAGATAGATAGATAGATAGATAGATAGATAGATAGATAGAAATGAAGAGACTGGGATAGATAGATAGATAGATAGATAGATAGATAGATAGATAGATAGATAGATATAAGAGACTGGGATAGATAGATAGATAGATAGATAGATAGATAGATAGATAGATAGATAGATATGAAGAGACTGGGATAGGGATAGATAGATAGATAGATAGATAGATAGATAGATAGATAGATAGATAGATAGATATGCCTATTGTTGTGTGTCTGGTGTATTTGGAACATATATCTTCCATTTTTTAGTTTAGTGCAAACCATATCTCCAGAGTGTGAGAAATGAGTTGTCGTCTATATTACTCAAAAATGAAAATAGTCCTGATATCTCATTTTAACAGGTATATTTACTCAAATTACACAAAATATCTTGAAATGCTCAAGAGTAAATTTATCCAATGAAACATTGGTTTCAATTACAACCTCCAGACGACTTCGGAATCCCATGCAACTCTTCTGGATGTACATTTTGTTTAAGTTAGTGAATGCTGCCATAATCCTTCTCTTCATATCATCTTCGGTGTTACAAGGAGTTTTGTTGGTTTCTCGCTCAACTCGCCCCCCCACAAAAAAACACGTAATAATCAAGGGGTTGCTGTTTGTGTAGTTAGGTGTACAAAAAAGATCTAACAAATTGTTTGACAGCCATGACTGGGTTCTCTTGCTTGTGTGGCATGGTGCAGGGTCCTGTTGCCGGACATAAGATCTCCCAGCAGTCACCCCCTTGACCCATAGCAAGGCACTTAATATATGTCTCCGTGTTGAATCTGAGGCCCTCGCACACAAATTCGGCAGTCTTTTATAAGAGTGTTTTACATTCGTAATCAGCATTAGACTCATCCAACTCTTTTCGAATCCTCTGCGCTGTCCCCATATTGACATCCAAACACTCAAAAATGCTTGTATTAGATCTTCCGGTGCGAATGCTAAGCAGTACAGTATGACATTTCCAAATTTCTGGCGGAGGAAATTGCGTCATAGTATTCGTTTTCTCACAGACAGTGCCCAACTGACCCTACTATACTGTGCAGTCTATCAAATGAAAAAGAAACACCGCGCATGTTTGGAATTAAAAATAGAATAAAAATAAAATGGTACCATGTTTATCTGACTTTTTAGCCCTTGTTTAAACGGGATCGATGCCTGCCTATATATTAATTTATTGTATTTTCGTCTTCTAAGTCTTATATCCGGCATTAAACAACCCAACAAGGCTTGATATGTCGTTAAATTAATCAACATTACCTGAGGTACACAAAGCCGTATGTTACTTCCACCGGAAGTTCGTCACATTAATTCACTTTATCAGGTGAATTATCTGCGTGCGTTTCTTAATGAACCGTTCTGTCGGGTGATTGCTAAAAAAATGGCGCCTTTTAGGAAAACATAATTGTAGTCGACTCCGTTGTTTGGGAAAACGTCTTTCAGATACATTAAAACCAAGTTTAGTCAATGGATCATGAGTGATTATTATCTGTATTGTGGCTGACATTTCCTAAAGATGTACGCGGAAGAACGAGAGAGAGAGAGAGAGAGAGAGAGAGAGAGAGAGAGAGAGAAACAAACCCATCTGCATATATAAACATAAAATCATTTGTACACATACATTTATATGCATACGATATCTAAACTTATTTATAAATGGAACATTGTTTCTGTATGTGTGTGTGTATGTGTGTGTGTGTCCGTTACCTATAGACTCCGAAACGGCTGAACCGATTTTCTTGAAAATTTACACAGTTGTACTAAAAGCGTCTGCGAGTGTTCTTAGCTAGGTTTTGTGTTGAGGTACCCCCGATAAATATCGAAAATCGATAATCGAAAAAATCGGGTTATAGAAGGAGTGGTCCGATTTTAATCAAATTTGATACACTCATAGACAAAGACATAAAAAAGATATTCAGAAGTTTTAAAGTTGCAGTTCTTACAATAGTGCAGAAAATCGATAATATATATATACATATATATATATAAAAGGCAAGATGTTTGTGTGTGTGTCTGTTTATCTGCCTGTATGTCTGTATTTTTTTCAGCCCTTTATTTTAGTTTTTGCTTCAGGTTTGGCTCTAAGTAGGTATAATTGTAGTTCTTAGTCTCAGCCATGATACCATTTACTCAGAGGACTTATTTAGCCTTCAAAATTCAGTTTACGACGAAAAAAACTTATTTG
The DNA here is from genome assembly GCA_037127315.1 of Ascarosepion bandense. Lineage (NCBI taxonomy): Eukaryota > Metazoa > Mollusca > Cephalopoda > Sepiida > Sepiidae > Ascarosepion > Ascarosepion bandense. Next base: position 3,694,621 of record JBBBDQ010001471.1, read on the forward strand.
ATGTCGATAGGAGGAAATCAAAATTTGACTTACATCCATTGATTTTTCTTTCAGTCTACGGTTTCGCTTTAACTGGAAACAACTATTGCTTTTTAATCTATCGTGCCAACGTCCAAAGAATCTGAGCTTCAGGAACATGGATTAGTTTTAAAGCTTTCATTACACCCGAGCAACGCCGGGCTATACTGCTGGTAATAAATACATAAAAAAAATTCTAAAACACAATTTCATAGTCAAATTTTTTAAGCTAACATCCTTATCAAACAGAAAAATGAATATGAGTCTTAATGTCGATTGGAGTTAATTTTTAGGAGGCAGAGTCATAAAAAATGTCCGTTTATATATGATGTGTTGCTTATGCTGTATCTCTGGAGATTCTTGAGAAAATTTAAAAAAAATCTGCAATGTAATCGATACTGACCTGGCATCTAGACTTCACTCACTTTCTCATGGTCGTGAAGTGGCTTCCCAATATCTTTTCTAAAAATATTTAATTAAGTGTGATACTAGATTGGTGTAATGGATATCGTCTCAGAAAGCAAAATCGAAGATCCGAGTTCGAATTCCAGTTGAATTCTTTGCATTCACTTATGCACAAATACCTCGGAAAAGATATTAGTCCAGCTCTTCTCTTTGCAGCTATAGGTTAAATAGCAGGCCAGAATGGGTTGTATAATCTTAGATAGCAACCAGTCTACCGTAGTGAGAAATGGCAGCTTACTGCAGGAAAAATCTTCCGACTATCCTGTCATGAACTGAAAAGAGACATGATCGCCCAAGCGAATATCACATATGGCATTTAACTTGTTTTTTAAAATCATATCACCACGAGCAAGGTGGGAAAGCCACTGATGTGCAGGGGGCAACATAGGTGTGAAAAGATTGGAAAAGAGAAAACCGGAAACCGCATCCTAAACAGGAAACAAGGGATGAGCCTCTTCACCTGTTCAAAAGACGTGGGTGGAGGGTGAACCGGGCGATAGTTTAGGCTATCTACTCCAATCGAAAAAAAAAAAAGAAGAAAAGTGAAAAGATTGGAAAAGAGAAAGCCGGAAACCGCATCCTAAACAGGAAACAAGGGATGAGCCTCTTCACCTGTTCAATAGATGTGGGTGGAGTGTGAACCGGGCGATAGTCTAGTCTATCTACTCCAATTGAAGAAAAATAATAATAAAAACAAAAAATAAAGAAAAGAGTGAAAAGATTGGAAAAGAGAAACCGGAAACCGCATCCTAAACAGGAAACAAGGGATGAACCACTTCACCTGTTCAATATGGCCTCCTGTTTTTACTGATTAAAATACATTAATTGTTTCTTTGTAGTTTATTTGTAGTCCTTTATTTCCGCTTTCTTTAACGGTTTACTGTAGGATGTTAGTGGCAGCCAGTCGACTGAATTGTTAGCATGACCGTGCACGAAAAGAGAGGGACTGAGAGAGAGAGAGAGAGAGAGAGAGACAGAGACAGAGAGAGAGAGTGAGAGAGAGAGAGGGGGGGGACAGAGAGCAAACGACTAATGGCCGGGGTAAACGGATGTAGAATAAATTATCGGAGCCATTTTACACTTAAATTCTTTAAAATAACGATATTGCAACAGGTTCTAATAACAAAATAAGGTAAATTATTTCTCGATCAGTTCATACCGAAAGAAGCCTTCGAAGCTAAACTAATTTACAGAACCTTCTCTAGCAAGTTTAAAAAGACGAAATAAATAACCCTTTGGTTGCTGACTGACTAGATTGGCAACTAAGTCTTACTGTCGGGGCAACTGCCACCTTGTATTCCGTTTTTTTTTTTTTTTTTTCACAGTTTTCAAATATTTGGAAAGCGTTTTGACAGAGGGTGGAAAGTGCGACATTGAGATCCAAAGACGCATTGGCATGGCCAAAGAGACGCGTTGGCATGGCCAAAGACGCATTGGCATGACCAAAGTGACGCGTTGGCATGGCCAAAGACGCATTGGCATGGCCAAAGAGACGCGTTGGCATGGCCAAAGACGCATTGGCATGGCCAAAGAGACGCGTTGACATGGCCAAAGACGCATTGGCATGGCCTAGACGCATTTAAGTAGCTAGCCAGAGCACTGAAAGACAGGAAAATCTCATTAGAAACAAAGAAAAGAGTGATGGGTTGCTATGTATTATCTGTCCTTCTGTAGGGAAGTAAATGTTGTCTCTTCAAAGATGAAGGATAGGCTCGAAGCAACGGAAATCTGGTTCTACAGAAGGATGCTGAGGACACCATGGACTGAGCATGTGAGCAATTACAACTCATAATTAACACCAGGAAGAGACAGATGAGGTTCCTGGAACACATAATGAGGAAAGAATGCCTGGAGAATCTAATACAGACAGGACGGAGGCGGCAGAGGGAAATAAAAAGGTCATCTTTACAATGACGCTTTGACGGTTTTGGATTCTGTTGAAGGTGTTGTATAACCAATTCCGATGTTGTATAACCAATTCAGTCAACGAAGCTTCATACTCTGCAAGATCTGTCTTTATTCTGGCACGAAATTTTACCAGTTTTCAGTTTCTACGCAATACCATTTGTTTTCACTTTCTTTCTTGTAGAATTCCGTTGACTTCAAGCAAGGCGATAAAGCCACTAAGAAGCAAGGGCAACAGCGAATAAGACATAGTTAAAAGATTTTTAAAAGAACCTGTAACCTGTAATCCTGTTCAAAAAGAGAAGTGTGAAGTGAGAAATAGGTAAATCTATCTTCTCCTATCGAGGATAAAAAAAAATAATTAGTAAAAAGAATTCAGAATTCAGCATAATCCTGGGTACGATGGTAAACTGCATCCGGCAGCAAGGCCTCTGATTAGGAAGTTGTGAGGAGCATGGAACCACCTTTTAATTGCTGTTATTCTCAAATCCATCCTGTCCCGGAGTGTTAGAACCTGTTAGGGTCCCAGCTATGGGGAAATAGTTAACCCCCAAACTGGAGTCAAAACACCATGAAAAAATTAAATAATTTTTCATCAAAATCTGACAAACTCCACATTCTCACTTTAACCGAACATTAAAAGAATGCCTTAACACCCCACGTTTTTGGCATTAAATAACCCACAGAGGTGTTGATATGCCGTTAAACAAAACTCAAACTCAAAATCAAACTCAAACTTAGAATTCAGCAAAGACATCAAAAGTTGAAGTAGACTTTTAAAGGAAGCGGAAATTTAATTCTAAACAGGAAACAAGGCATAAAACTGTACTCCCGTAGAAAAGAGGAGTCTGAACCGGGTCTTGGGCAAACCTATCTACTCCTATTGAGAATAAGAAAAAAATAATTAGTAAAAACATTTCAGAGTTCAGTTGGAGACGTTCGAAGTATAGAATTGAAGTAGACGTTTGAAGAAACCGGAAACCCAATTCTAAATAAGAAACAAATGATGAACTTCTAGTCGTGCCTTTATAACGAGGAGAGAAGGGTTGGGAGAAACCAACACTCTCAGGACATGTTAAAGGCAAGAAGAAAGCAGTGAGTAATCTATCTAATGAGCTTGTGTAAACGGATGGCAAAACAGGAATTGGGAGGGTTGGTTAAGAGACAAACCTTACAAAGAGTTATAAAGAATAGGAGGTTGTGGAGAAGTATAACCGTCCACTTTCTAAAGGGGAACAGACTGCTTTTTCTATTTTTTAATTTGCATGTTTCTTCTTTCAGTTTTCTTTTTTTTTTCATTTCTTCTTCATTCTTTCATTCGTTCTTGTTCGTTTTTTTAATTTTATTTAATTTTCATGAATTTCCTTCTTTCTGATTTCCAACACTTTCTCGTCTCTTTTCTATATTAATTGCCAGTTTTTTTCCTACTTACTCTACCTCGAATGACTTTCGAGCCTTGTTTAGAATTTCTGTTCCTCTCTTTCTTTTTCCCATTCTTCTGTTCCTCGTTTTTTCTTTCTTTATTCGTTCTCTCCTCCTTTTTTTCTCTTTCTCCCAATTTTCCTTCTTCGTCTCCTTTATTAACTTTTCGTCCCTTCTTTCTTTCTTCCTTCCTCTATTTTTTTTCTTACCCTTCTTTTTCTTTTAATTATCTTTTGCTTTTCATTCTTGCATTGTGAATTTCTCTGTCCGTCATTAATTCATTCTGTTTGCGCCTTTTATATTCACGATAAAAAAATGTCGTCTGACCATTCCAATTTTTTTTTTTTTTGATTGGTTGTTGACCTCTCTTAACCGTCGCTACAACAACCGTCGGAGCATATTTTGAAAGACTTAATTTAAAGTTAATACGATGTGTCTTCCCCACACGCGACGCACGTCCCATCTGACACCCACGACACTGAATTCGCGCGCTTTTATACATGTTTGTAACTCTTTTTTTTATTATTTTTTTTTTTATATATAAGTACTTGAATAAAGTACGATTTTATTCCTGGTGACTGGTAAGGTTATAAATTTTATTCAGGGCGAGGGTATAAACTGTATTTAGAGTTTCCCTAATCCATAAATAGGCTTTCTTTTTTAAACGCTTGGAAAATGCGGGTGAAAAGCACCTGAAGTTTAGGTCAAGTTTTCCTGCAATCTGGTTAAAAGAAAAATAAATAAATAAATAAATAAATAAATAACACTGTTGCTCCAATAGTTACGAATAATTTCCTAGTGTCTCTTTATAAGCCAATGTTATTTTTTTTTTTAATCGTTTCACCCCAAGCAAGGCGGTACAGCCACTGATGCGCAGGGGGCTACATACATAAGAGAGTAAACGTTTAGGCAGGAGAAGTGTGAAGAGAAAGACGAACCAGTGACAGGGGGTGTCAGAGAGAGAAAGGGCAAGAGGAGGATGGAAACATGTGTGAAGACAGTTGCGAAGGTAGAGAGAAAGGAAAAGAACAAGATACACGGGGTGATGTAGAAAGAGTGAAGAGAAAGACGAACCAGCTACAGGGGGTGAAAGAGAAAGGGCAAGAGAAGGATGGGAACACAGGAGTGAAGACAGTTGCGAAGGTAGAGAGAAAGGAAAAGAACAAGATATACGGACTGATGGAGAGAGAGAGAGAGAGAGAGAGAGACGAACCTGTTACAAAGGTTGTCAGAGAAAGGGCAAGAGAAGGATGGGAATACAGGTGTGAAGACAGTTGCGAAGGTAGAGAGAAAGGAAAAGAACAAGATATACGGACTGATGGAGAGAGAGAGAGAGAGAGAGAAGAGAAAGACGAATCAGTTACAGGGGGTGTCAGAGAAAGGGCAAAGAAAGGATGGGAATACAGGTGTGAAGACAGTTGCGGAGGTAGAGAGAAAGGATAAGAACAAGATATACAAGGTGATGTAGAAAGAACTGGAGTCAAGTGGTTAAGAGATGGGAATTGACATTGCATTTAAAATCCTGGAGGTTTTAGCCGTCAGGAAAGCAAGTATACGGAAGGAAGTTCCACAGGCGGGAAGTGCGAGAAAAGAAGCTGTGGAGTAGTATTGACGGCTGCATTTGGTTGTAAAAGTGTGGGGCTTTGTTGCCAGTCTGGTTGCACGAATAGATTCTAGTGGCGGGGGCACCAGTGACTTAAATTCATTGGAGCATAAGCCATGAAAATATTTATAGAAAAGACAAAAGGACGCCACATCCCGCCGATGAGAAAGTGGCTGGAGTCGAGCTGCCAAGTCGGGACGTATCACATTACAGATCCTCCTTTGGAGCCTATCGAGAACACGAAAATGAACAACAGAGGCGCCTGGCCAGACATGACTGCAGTAGTCTTTTTAAATTTAATTTTAAGGTAGTACGCTACAGAGTAAGGGGAACGGTTTATGAAACTGTAAGGAAGACATCGGCTAATCTTAGACTTGAACAGGTTAAGAGTATAGTGATCAGGGAAGTATCCTCTTGGGAGTTGCAGTTCATTGGAAGAAGGTGTTCAAGAGGATGTTTTCCTGATCACTAGAATCTTAACCTGTTCTAATCAAAGGTTAACTATTCAGTCAGTTAAGTGCCATATGTGATACACGCTTTGAGCAATCATGTCTCGAAAGAGACATGACTGACTGGACAGAAGATTATCCCGCAGTAGGTTGCCATTACTTTCTGCGGTATACTGGTTGCCAGGCAAGGCTATAGAACCCAATATGTCCTATTATTTGACTCATAGCTAAAGGGAGAAGAGATGTATTATTTTATTACGTAGTAATTAATAGGGATCAGTTTATTACTTCAAAACAATAGAAAACCGATCCCTCACTTTATGACCAGCAGAAGCCTTAATCATATTTTCAACTATTATATTCAGTTAGTCAGTTAAGTGCCATAGGAGATACATGCTTGGGCGATCATGTCTCGAAAGAGACATAATTGACTGTGCAGAAGATTATCCCGCAGTAGGTTGCCATTACTTTCTGCGGTAGACTGGTTGCCAGCCAAGGCTATAGAACCCAGTCTGTCCTGTTATTTTACCCATAACTGGAGAGAAGAGATGGATTAATACTTTTCCCAAGGGTATTTGCGAGTAAGTAAATGCAAGGAATTCAAGTGGAATTCGAACTTGGCTCCACGATCTCACGTTCCGAGCCTATATCAACTGCACCACAACGCACATATCTTCCCTTTTGACACCCTTGTGCAAATTAATTGAAGCAAAACAAATAAGATCTTCCTAGGAGCTTTTACTATTTCCCTGATCACGTATACGTCGTCTCTTGGGGATTGTCTTTCTCTTCCGACCGAATTTTACTTTACGTTTTTAGTGATAGATAGATAGATAGATAGATAGATAGATAGATAGATAGATAGATAGATAGATCTTTGTGCAAATTAATTGAAACAAAACGAATAATGTCTTCCTAGGATCTTTCACACTTTCTTTGATCATGTATACGTCGTCTCTTCTTGTTGTTTTTCTGTTACAACTTCACTTCTCTTTACGTTTTGTGGACTGATAGATCCAGTTTGTCTCGTCGCCTTGATGACACGACTGACAGTTAAAAGGCTGACACTAACAATATCCGCGATCTCACTTTAAGGCTTACCAGTGTGTTCGTGCAGCGTTATAAATTTCGTGCTCTTCCTTGGAGTAACGCCCATCGCAAACAATTAACGTTGGACAACTAATTGACTATAGTCTCTGGCTGTGATAAAACTCTGATGCAAACACGTATGACGCAATATTTTTAAGTCCGAACGAATTTCCTCATACACCCCGAAAACAGATTCATATTGCTGCACACCACTGCAAACTGACCTAATCGGGAATAAAAATAGAAATCGATTACACCCTGTCACTCCAGTGGGTCTAGAACTGACTGTATGAGGAAAGAAAGGAAACTAAATAGATGTTTCGGTTAATTCGTATTAACAAATTTATATCCGCGTGAACAACTTTTAATGTAACTATATGCATAGAGTGCCGTCCGGGCCTTATAACGGGTTAACATAACTTGATACAAAGAACCTTTAATAACCTGGCACGAGTAACTCCTACCCTAATCCCCATGAGCATGGATCAGGTCAGCCTCCCTGAAAACAAAACACTACGCCTCCTTGGCCTAACCCTCACAGCAAATTTCATGGGAATGACTATATCGCATTTATAGCTAAATCCGCTGCTAAGAAGGTCGGTTTACTGTGCAGGGTCAGGAAAATTTTCCCGCCCGAATCCATCTTGCGCATAAAGCGAACCTCGCTGCCGAGCTTGAGAAAGACTTCCAATCCGTAGTGGACTGGGTTAAGAAATGGCTCGTAAATTTTAATGCTTCCAAAACGAAGCTGCTATCAATTAACCATCATAGATCGCACTACCTCCCATTAGCATGGAACAGGCTAGCCTCCCTAAGAGTAAAACACTACGCCTCCTTGTCCTCACACTCTCAGCGGACCTCAAGTGGAATGACTATATCGAATCCATTGGTAAATCTGCTGCTATAAAAGTCGGTTTTCTGTGCAGGGCCCGGAAGTTCTTCCCGTCTGAGTCCATTCTGCACATATATAAATCTATCATCTGCCCGTGTATTGAATACTGCTGCCACGTCTGGTCGGGTGCTCCTGCTAATCTCCTCGGGGTTCTTGACAAAATCCAGCGGAGAATCTGTAACGTGATTGATACCAACCTGGCAGCCCGACTGCAGTCACTCTCTCACTGGCGTGATGTGGCTTCCCTGTGCCTCTTCTATAAATACTTTCACGGCTTATGATCCAATGAACTTAGATCACTGGTACTCCCTATATATGAATTTACACGAGCTACTAGATTAGCAACTAGGTCCCACCCTTTTACAATGAAACCGATAAAATGTAACCGCAATTTCTACTCTAACAGCTTCTTTTCTCACACTTTCCGCCTGTGGAATTCCCTTCCGTATACTTCTTCCCCGACAGCTACAATCTCCAGTAATTTAAATGTAAGGTCAATAGACACCTCTTATCACACTAACTCGCATCCATTCGCTTAAACTCTCTTCCCATCTGCCCCCACCCCCATCCTTGGTATCCTTATCCGTCTGTCACCCTCCTTCCGACATTTTCTATAACTAACCACTCTTTCTCATCATTTCCCCTATGCAACCCCCTGCGCAACAGTGGCAGTTGAATACCTTTCTTGGGGTGAAATGATTAAAAAAAAAAATATATATATATATGTAAATCTACCATCCGCCCGTGTATTGAATACTGTTGCCACATCTGGTCGGGTGACCCTTCTATTCACCTCGGGGTTCTTGACAAAATCCAACGGATAATCTGCAATGTGATCGATCCCGACTTGGCAGCTCGGCTGCAGTCGCTCTCTCGCCGGCGTGATGTGACTTCCCTGTGCCTCTTCTACAAATACTTTGACGGCTTCTGCTCTGAAGAACTTAGCTCACTGGTGCCCCCTATGTATGAATTTACTCGAGCTATTAGACTAGCCTTTTACAGTCAAACAGATAAAATGTAACCGCAATTTCTACACGCACTTCCCTCCGTGGAATTCCCTTCCGTATACTTGCTTCCCCGACAGCTACAATCTCCAAGAATTTAAATGTAAGGTCATAAGTCATTTCCTACCTCACTCACTAACTCGCATCCTTTCTCTGATGCTCTTTTCTTCCTCCACTCCACCCCCATCACACCACTATTCTCATCCTTCTACTACTCTCTTCCTGGCACCCCTATAACCTACCCCCCTATGTAACCCCACTGCACAACAGTGGCAGTAAAACTGCCTTGTTTGGAGTGAAATGATTAAAAAAACAATTTCCAGTTTGAGTTTGAGTTTGAGTTTGAGTTTAACGGTATATCAACACCACTGTGGGTTATTTATGCCCAAAAGATGGGGTTTTAAGGTAGTTTTTTTATGTTCGGTTATAGTGAGAAGGTCGATTTAGTTAGATTTTAATGAATTTTTTTTTGTTTTTATTCCTTTTTTTATCTTAGAAAACTGAAAATGTCTTCTAGTTTTGTATTCAAAAATTTTTTGTTGAGAATGATATTTTTTTTCCTTCAAAAATGTATTGTTGGTAATATTTTTCATTCGAAAATATTTATTTTTCTATAAAAGTCTATTTTTATGTATATATTTCTATAAAAGTCTATTGGTATACTTTCATAGTGTTTTGACCCCAGTTTAGGGGTTAACTATTTGCCCATAGCTGGGACCCTAACAGGTACTACAACTCCCGGTCAGGGTGGGCCTGAGAACAACAGCAACTAAAGAGGTGGTTACATGCTCCTCACAACTTCCCAATCAGAGGCCTTGCTACCACTCCGTGTCAGGGTGGACCTGGGAACAACAGCAACTAAGAGGTGGTTACATGCCACTCATAACCTCCCAGTCAAAGGCTTTGCTGCCGGATGCAATTTACCGTCATACCCAGGGCCAATTTCCAGTTGGAGTGCAGGGAAACCAGACTATCAGCGAGGTATTTTAATCTAAGGAACCAGAACATCAGTGAAGTATTTTGCAAGGCGATCGTAGTTCTGTAATGGCGTAAACCCTGTTCTGTCAAAACGATATTATATTTATTACCAAAAAGAATGTTTTTCATGACATTCCGATGGTATAATAATCCAAATTCTAGTTAAAACTAGTTGTACACATCTTCGCTGATGCAACTTTTAAAAACTAAACCGGGTTCTTCCGTCAACAAAGAGAAGGGTGCGCCAAAAAAACATTGAAAACTAGTTCTCGCTCACAGGTCATGCAACAAAGATGATTGACAAGGATGGAAACCACCCAACGGCGAGGAACGTTGCATCAGATTACATGTCAGTTAAACACAGTGCCGCTGAACCCATCAGTCAACAATCCGCCGAACATACATTACATCCCAGAAAAGGTATTTATTGTTATTATGGCATGGGTTAGATATGCGTTGTCCTGGTATTAATCAGTCTCTTTCCTCCAGTTATAGGTTAAATAATAAGACAGATTGGCTTCTATAGCCTTGGCTGGCAACCAGTCTACCGCAGAAAGCAATGGCAACCTACTACGGGATAATCTTCTGCCCAGTCAGTCATGTCTCTTTCAGGACACGATTGATCTTAATTGACTGACTAAATAGTCGGAATCATGATTATGGCTTCTATTGGGCATAAAGTGGGGGATCAGTTTTCTATTGTTATCAAGTAATAAACTGATCCCCCACTAATTAATACTTAACATAATACATCTCTTTCCCCTTTAGCTATAAGTCAAATAACAGGACAGATTGGGTTCTATAGCCTTGGCTAGCAACCAGTCTACCACAGAAAGCAATAGCAACCTATTGCGGGATGATCTTCTGCCCAGTATGCCATGATCACCCAAAATGGCACTTAAGTGGCTGGCTGTTAGCATGGGTTACTGCATGTTATTTCGCCAAAAGACCATCACTATAGAATTGTAGAATTCTCCATCGAACATCACTGGAGTCAGTCAAACTATTTCCAGTTCGTGCATTAAGACGAGCTTAGGCTATGGAGCTGGACTATCAACGAGTTATTTTGCAATACTAGATTATCTCTGAAATGGTGTAGAGGCTCATGTGGGTGCAGTGGACACCTTCAAATATATTATCCGCTGCTTTCCTCTGTCTCTTTTTTTTTTCTTTATCTGGCCTGTTAGTATCAGGTTCTCCAAGCCCTCCTTCAACACTCGGCTAATTTCAGGTAAACCGCAGGCGTTCCCCAGATTTAAACCCCATTGAACAGGTTTGCGAAAATGACTACAATTCCTGCAGATACACGTACCAAACATAAATCTCTCATTTCATTTCTTTCTTGGTATATGTTAGATTCATTCATTTTTTGGGTGGGGGGGCGTGTTCCTTTAGGGTGTTGGTGACCATATCCCACCGCCACAATATTCTATTCTTTGATGTTCATAAAACTTATCTTTTTTTGTTATCTCTCCTAAACCCTTTTCTGCCATTCATTTACAGAAATAAATTGTTTGTCTTCTATTTGCCGTGTGCTTTCAAGACTCTGTTGATCATGGCTTTCCACAACCTACGAAACATTTCTCCGCCATATATATATATATATATATATATATATATATATATAAGGCAATCTGTGAGTCTGTGTGTGACTGTAATCTATGCACGCCTACATTTTTGAAGCTACGCCATGCAAACTTTCAAGGAACGCATATCTACAGGGAAGCCATGTCGACACATCCTTTTGGAGTTTTAAGTTCAGCAATTTTCCCTTTCGCACTTTTTGGCCAATGGAGCCGATTGTTTACATTTGCTCCGTAAAACATCTAAGATCTAAAATGGTTGCTAGATTACGTCACAGAAATAAAATCACACGTGTCAAACGCGACTAAAATATTTTTATATATATAAAAAAAAAATGATCCTTTATATTTAATTTTTATTCCAACGTTTTAAAAATTCATTTGATCAACAAAAAATGTTATTATCTTTTCCCGTATTTTGAAACAAAAGAAATATTTTTTTTGAAAAAAGTGTTTTTTCAAACAAAAACAATATATGTAAAAAAAAAGTGCCAGTGGTTAATTTAATTATTAACGTCTTTTTTCAGTTTTAATATTTCATACTTCAGAAAATAAAATTAAAAAAAATAAAGCTTATTTTTTTCGCTAAATATTTCATGCAGGAAATCAACTGTCTGTAATTCGTGCGGCATTAATGTAACTTTTCCTCTAAAATCTTTTAATATTCTTTGAAAATTTCTGGACTGAGAGCGTAATAGTTATTATATTTCTAATTTCAGTAAAACAAAATAAATAATTTTTATTTTTATATTAAATTCATTTAGTCAACAAAAAATGTAAATATTTCCCCCGTAATTTTGGAACAAAAACAAACGCAATGTTGTTTACAATGTCACACAAATCACGTTTACGCAAAACAAAAGAAAATAGATTTTTTTTCCTACTACTAAAATGTACTGAATTGCACAGGCAACGCCGGGCTATGATGCTAATATTTACTAAAGCTAGCTTGGTAGTTTACACAAATATGGAGAACTTACGCCTGAAAAAGATAACAGATTGTCCGAAATGGCATGGGATATTGCATTTAATTTCGCCAAAAGACCATCACTATAGAATTGTAGAATTCTCCATCGAACATCGCTGGAGTCAGTCAAACTATTTCCAGTTCGTTCGTTAGCTTAGGCTATGGAGCCGGACTATCATCGGGTTATTTTGCAATACTAATGTATCTCTATAATAGTGTAGACGCGTATGTGTGTTGCGGTGCAGTAGATATCGGTTTGTAACGAGAAATCGGGGACTCGAGTTCGAATTCCAGTTGAATTCGTTGCCTTCACTTACGCGCAAATACTCTTGAGAAAGAGATTAATCTGTCTCTTCCCTCCAGCTGTGGGTTAAATAACAAGATAGATTCGCTTCTATAGACTTGATCGGCAATCAGTCTACTGCACGAAATCTTCTGCTCAGTCAGTCATGTTTGTTTCGAGACATGATCGTCTAAACGTGCATCACGTATGACACTTTACTGACTGACTGACTATACATCTCTAGCACGACTCGGAAATTCATGCTCTACGTAATCATCAGGTGTATATTATCAGATTTATTAATCACCTGATGATTAATTGATTGGCTGAATGAGGTAGGCTCAATTATGTTCTTAAGGGCCTCTATCTAAACTGGAATCTGTCTGCAAATGAGTTATATACACAAATTTTTATGTAGATCATGGTCTTCCTGCTACTTTTCTCGCCACCCTCAGAAGCATAACGCGTTCAGCAACCACCTATCCTACATAAATGGCACGAAACTGATTTCAGCAACTTCTTCTTCTATGTGCCCTGTCCCTTGAGGACGTAGGTGATCATGGCTTTCCACGTCTCCCTATCCCTAGTAGCCGTTAGCAAGCTTTCTCCTGTAACACCACGCAACCCCCGTTCAGTCATCCACCTGCTGAGGCCCTTCAAATATGTTATCCACTGCGTTCCTTTGTCTCTTTTTTACTCTGTCTGGCCTGTTAGTATCAGGTTCTCCAAGCCCTCCTTCAACAGTCAGTCAGTTAAGTGCCATACGTGATACACGCTCTGGGCGACCATGTCTCGAGAGAGACATGACTGACTGGGCAGAAGAATCTAATCTATCCTGCTATTCAACACATAGATGGGGTGAGAAGAGACAGATTATATCATTATTATATGAATAAGTAGTAATTAGTGGGGGAAGAGTTCATTACTTCATGACAATAGAGAACCGATCCCCCACTTTATGACACTAGAAGCTTTGTTTCCTACTATTATATTCAGTCAGTCAGTTAAGTGCCATACGTGATACACGCTCTGAGCGATCATGTCTCAAAAGAGACATGACTGACTGGGCAGAAGAATCTAATCTATCCTGCTATTCAACACATAGATGGGGTGAGAAGAGACAGATTATATCATTATTATATGAATAAGTAGTAATTAGTGGGGGAAGAGTTCATTACTTCATGACAATAGAGAACCGATCCCCCACTTTATGACACTAGAAGCTTTGTTTCCTACTATTATATTCAGTCAGTCAGTTAAGTGCCATACGTGATACACGCTATGGGCGATCATGTTTCGAAAGAGACATGATTGACTGGGTAGAAGGTTATTTCGCAGTAGGTTAGCATTGCTTTCTGAGGTAGACTGGTTGCCAGCTAAGGCTATAGAACCCAATCTCTCCTATTATTTAACCAATAGCTGGCAGGAAGAGAGGGATTTCCGAAGGGTATTTGTGCGTAAGTGAATGCAAGGAATTCAACTGGAATTCGATCTCGGCTCCCCGATTTGTCATTCCGAGTCGATATCCACTGCACCACTCGACTAATTTCAGGTACACCACAGACGTTCTCCAGATTTAAACCCCATTGAACATATATGAACAGCTTTGTAAAATCCACTGCATTCCCAGCAGATACACGCACCAAACATAAATCTCTCATTTCACTTCTTCGTTGTTATATGTTAGATTCATTCGGGGGGGGGCAGGGTGTTTCTTTAGGGTATTGGCGATCATATCCCACCGCCACAATATTCTATTATTTGATGTTCATAAAACTTAGCTTTTTTTGTTATCTCTCCTAAACCCTGTTCTGTCATTCATTTACAGAAACTCATTGTTGGTCTTCTATGTGCCATGTGCTTTCAAGACTTTGCTGATCATGGCTTTCCACAACCTCCGAAACATTTCCCCGCCATATATTTACTAAAGTTCCCTTGGTAGTTTAAACAAATATGGAGCGCTTGCAATTGAAAAAGATATTAGATTGTCCGAAAAATAATGTCTGATGTTTTTTAATTGTGTTTTAATAGATTATTATTAATTATTATTGTTGTAAAAAAATATCAATCATGTCTATTGACTTTTTACTAACTTCGTATCAATCTCTTTCAGAATTTAACTTACAACATTATATGCCCTCCTCATCTTGAACATCAATATATATATATATATATATATATATATATATATATATATATAATCATATCACCCCGAGCAAAGCGGTAACGCCACTGAAGCGCAGGGGGCTACGTAGGAATGAAAAGATTGGAAAAGAGAAAGCTGGAAACCACATCCTAAACAGGAAACAAGGGATGAGCCTCTTCACCTGTTCAATAGACGTGGGTGGAGTGTGAACCGGGCGATAGTTTAGTCTATCTACTCCAATTGAGGACTATATATATATATATATATATATATATATATATATGAAATGATTTGTTTGAACATTATTTTTGATCGATACTCGTATTTAAGTAAATATTCTGTTTTATAATCAAACAGTATATTTATATATTTATTTCTACCGGCCTGATTATTTACGATAATCATCATGTTACGGAAATAAACGAAAATTAACGAAATTAGTTATAAGAAACTGACAATTTGAAATGATTTGTTTGAACATTATTTTTGATCGATACTCGTATTTAAGTAGATATTCTGTTTTTAATCAAACAGTATTATATATTTATTACTACCGGCCTGATTATTTACGATAAATTTTTGTGTGTCATTCGGCAGAATTCGAACCTATCCACATAGGAGAACCACCTATTGTTCTGGCGCATTGTTGACCTCTCGACCACGAATGACCAACAGTCTAAACGAAGTTAAATCAAGCCTGTATAACACAATTTCCAATTCATCGTAATAACCATATCTGCTCTGAAATGTATCGTAATGTCAACAAATGTAAACATGTTACGGAAATTAACGAAGATTAACGAAACTGGTTATAAACAAACGACAATTTGAAACCATTTGTTTGAACATTATTTTTGATCCATCCTGCCGAATGACACATTTTTGTAACAAAAAATTATCGTAAATATCAGGCCGGTAGAAAAACTTAACAGTAGTCTCTCCTCATGAAAGCCCACAAATAAATTAACCAAAAGAGAGCCCAAAGAAGAACCCATCGCTACACCATCAATCTGACAATACATGATATTGTCAAAAGTATAATCGGCAGACATAGTGGCAAATTACATAAGTTCAAGAAAAACATATTCGAGTATTGTCGGGGGAGTTCAATGACCACGATATAGGAAATCATTACAAATATCGATAGTCTCCGACAAAGGAACACAGGCAAAAAGGCTGCATATGTCAAAAGAACACATAATTCAATCAGTGACATCGAAATTCTGAATAAATTGGGCAAAGAAAAAGAATCTTTGATACAGAGTGGACTATAATACTATAAAAATGATTGCAACATTATAGCCAGCCACTTAGCAACTTTATGTTGAAACGAGCCTATCATAGAAAGTATGGATCTCAACGGGAGACTCTCTTTATGAATCTTATGTGATCCATAAAAACGAGGATGAATGGAGCCAGTCTGTGTTAATATCTCGGACATTTCATGGGAAAGAACACCACTTTTTACCCATTTTTTAAAATTATTTCACCCCAAGCAAGGCATTTCACTGCCACTGTTGTGCAGGGGGTTACATCGGGGAAAGTGATGAGAAAGAGTGGTAAGGAAGTAACATAGCAGAAAGTGATGAGAAAGAATGGTTAGGGGGTTACATAGGGGAAAGTGATAAGAAAGAGTGGTTAGGGGGTTACATAGGGGAAGTAATGAGAAAGAGTGGTTAGGGGGTTACATAGGGGAAGTGATGAGAAAGAGTGGTTAGGGGGTTACATAGGGGAAAGTGATGAGAAAGGGGGTTGGGAGTTACATAGAGGAAAGTGATAAGAAAGAGTGGTTCGGGGGTTACATAGGGGAAAGTGATGAGAAAGAGTGGTTAAGGGTTTTACATAGGGAAAAGTGATAAGAAAGAGTGGTTAGGGGGTTACATAGAGGAAAGTGATGTGAAAGAGTGGTTAGGGGGTTACATAGGGGAAGTGATAAGAAAGAGTGGTTAGGTGGTTACGTAGGGGAAAGTGATGAGAAAGAGTGGTTAGGGGGTTACATAGGGGAAAGTGATGAGAAAGAGTGGTTAGGGGGTTACATAGGGGAAAGTGATGAGAAAGAGTGGTTAGGGTGGTTACATAGGGGAAAGTGATGAGAAAGAGTGGTTAGGGGGTTACATAGGGGAAGTAATGAGAAAGAGTGGTTAGGGGGTTACATAGGGGAAGTGATGAGAAAGAGTGGTTAGATATAGGAAATTTAAGAAGGAGGGTGATAGACGGGTAAGGGTACCGAGGATGAGGGTTGCGTAGATGGGAAGAGTGTTTGAGAGAATGGGTGCGAGTTTGTGTGTTAGGAGGTGTCTATTGACCTTACATTTAAACTCCTAGAGATTGTAGCTGTCGGGGAACAAGTATACGGAAGGGAATTCTACAGGTGGGAAGTGCGAGAAAAGAAGGTGTTGGAGTAGAAATTGCGGTTACATCTTATCTGTTTCACTGTAAAAGGGTGGAACCTAGTTGCTAATCTAGTATCTTGTGTAAATTCATATCTAGGGGCACCAGTGATGTAAGTTCATCGGAACAGAAGCCTTGAAAGTATTTATAGTAGAGGCACAAGGAAGCTACGTCACGCCGGTGAGAGAGTGACTGCAGTCGGTCTGCCAAGTTTGACAAGACGTTTCTGAAATCGAATTTCAGAGGTCAGATTACAATCATGGGTGTCAATAAAAATAAGCCGTTGAAACTTGGAAGGATCATCAATTATAGATAACATTTTATTAATGTTATTCTGGCGTTCCATAAAGACAGCAACAGTATCCTCGTCCGGTTTTGTGATAACCAAGGAATGGTTATCCTCCACTATTTTAACTCTGTTATTTATCATTTTAAATGTAGTTGTGGAGTCGACTACATAGGTAGAACGACGCGACGTTTGGATGTTAGGATTAAACAACATGGGCCTGCTAAAATACTCAACAAGAATTTTTCGTCTGGTGATAACCGTCGAAACAAAATACGGGTCTTTTGATAAATAATCCGAGTAGTGCTGCACTCGTTATTCCATCTGAAGGTGTCGGAGATGCTGTTTATCAGGTCTAGGCAGCCGTCACTTTGTAAGCAAAGAGAGTGTTTGCTTGGACTTGCTCTGCTGGGTCTCTAGCATCTTTAGATGTAATAACTTTTATCAGATATCAGGAATATTTCCCCTCTTGCGTTCATTCATTTCACCCAAAACAGATTTCTGTTTCATAATATTTCCCCCCGTTTTACAGTTCTGATGAGAGGAGGACAAACTGGTCGACTGGTATTTTTATTTTAAAATTTGTTATCGCCGATTATATTAAAAACAATTTGGTTTTAAGGTCATTTGCTCTCATTACGATTGAGCTATCTGGAGAAGGAAATTTTAAAAACATTTTCCACTTCTGCAAATTTATGCATTACTTTTCCGGAATGAATTGAGTTCTTTCGTTGACTGGTGTGTGTATACACTGCTTATACACAACACATTAGAATTTCCCTTCCCTGATTCCATGCGTCTATTGATCAGGGGTAGCGACTCCGACTGACACCAAATCGGTCGAGTTTCGATCCCGGCCAGAAGCAAGTGGATGTGTCTAGCCACACTGATGAGCTGTGATACAGCGAAACAGGCTTGTATGTGGCTGACTAATATATATATATATATATATGTGTGTGTGTGTGTGTGTGTGTGTGTGTAAAAATTAAGACAAACAAATTATTCCATGGTTAAGTGGAAGGTTTGCCCTATTTCAGGTGAACCATCTCCAGCTTTCGTCTTTATTATACAGAAGATATTACACGAATGATTCGTGTAAAATGTTCGTAAAGGATTCGTGTAAAATCTTCTGTACAATAAAGACGGAAGCTGATGATGGTTCACCTGAAATAGGCCTACACTTCCGCTTAACCATGGAAAAACGTGCCTGTCTTAATTTTTACTTATATTTGCTCTATATTTATTTATATACATATATATTTTGAGCTCTCCTATCGAATTATCCTACCACTTTATGTACATGATACTCTTTTGGATTCTTCTATATATACACCGCATATATATATATATATATATATATATATATATATATAACATTAATAACAGAAATAACATTAAACTAGGCAGTAACAGGAAATTGTATGTCTCCCAATATTTACATGTATGCAGTGGAGGTAAATTCAGAGTAATGTCCATCTACCAAAATGCAGATTATGACACACTCATGATGCAGGAAGAAATATTTATTTAAAAAAATACAAGCCTGCCCTCAAGAAAACAACATGAAAAACCTAAGACACACACACAAACACACTTAATTCAAATAGTATAAAAAACAAAAGAACTAGATAACCTCTAGAGTAGAATTGAATCAAAATGGCTGAGACCAATTTTGAAGTATAAAGACGAAATCAAATTTCGCAAAAAAAAAAGCCAACAAAGGTTACAGGAGAAACTTAACGTGCGATTGTGAAAAAAAAAAACGATACAAACGCACATATATGAACTCTTTGACCTGCTCACCACTTGACTTATCTATTTATACACGATACCTTGGCCAAGAGAAAATCAAACGGATTTCAACATGTGAAATCACAAGTTTATTCGCCTGAATATATATATATATATATATATATATATATATATATATATATATATATATATATGTGTGTGTGTGTGTGTGTGTGTGTGTGTGTGTGTGTGTCTGTGTGAAAGAAGTTGTTTTCCTTGAACTTATGTAATTTGCCACCATGTCTGCTGCCGATTTTAGTTTTGACAATGTCATGTATTGTCAGATTGATGGTGTAGTGATGGGTTCTTCCTTGGGCCCCCTTTTGGCTAATTTCTTTGTGGGCTTTCATGAAAAGAGACCACTGTTATGTTCTTCCAGGCCCATGGTCTACGTCTGTTATGTTGATGACACTTTTTGTGTATTCAACAATGAATCGGAGGTCGACCAATTCTTCTCCCTACAAAATGGTGTTCAGCTTGCTCTTAAATTTACGGTAGATAAGAAGGTCAGTTGTCTTTTGGCCTTCTTAGATGTTTTGGCTCACCGAACACCTTCCGTTTTTATTACTTCTCTGTATAGGAAGTTTAACTTTACGGGTCTCTATACGCGATGCGATTCTTTTTGTTCTAAGCGACAAAAGATTAATTTACACTATTTACATTATTCTGACTATTGTCCTCATCTTTATTGTCATTTGTACGACGTTTAATAATAGATCATTCTATTTGTCTATATTTCTGAGATGGCGTAGTATTTACACTATTTACATTATTCGGAAAATTGTCCTCATCTTTGTTGCCATTTGTACGTCGTTTCGGCCGTTTTACGGTCTGGCCTTCTTCAGGTGCTATGAATTCTGGTGCTATGAATTTCGAACCGAACCCTTTATTACAATCAAAGGGGGTATATCATATAAGTAACTTGGAGTGTTAGAAGGAGATAACTCATTACTACCAAAAGAGTCTCTACGCAAGTGAGCTGGTTCAAAATCTAACAGACACCAAAAGTTAGTGGTTGAGTTGTTACAGTATTCACTGTCGTATTTCGCCATGTTTGATTTGTCAAGAAGGACAATTCTTGATGGTGTCGATCTGGAGGAGGTGATCTTTGGAAAGTTCCTGAAAACCATACCACGATTTGAGCCAATTTTTGTGAGTGAAATTGGGTAGACGGAACCTTTTGGAAGTTGTCGATGGTTGTGCGAGCACAATGTCACAAGTCATCGTGAATGAGGGTTTGAGTGTGCTGGCCATATTTAGTCTGTAGATCACAATCTATACACACACACACACACACACACACACACACACACACATATATATATATATATAAAATGCGTCAGCTATTTGAGAACATATACTTCTTCGATGTGCCTTGTCCTTTCAGCACATAGTCAATCATGGCCCTCAACCTTTCCCTGTCCCTGGTGGCTCTTAGCACGCTTTCTCCTGTTACACCACGCGATCCTCGTTCCGTCATCCACCTGATCAGGCCCTGCAAATATGTTATCCGCTGCCTTCCTCTGTCTCTTTTTCTCTTTATCTGGCCTTTTAGTATCAGGTTCTCCAAGCCCTCCTTCCTCATTGCATGTCACAGGAACTTTAGTTGTCTCTTTCTGATGCTCAGTATTAATTTCCTTTTCGTTTCCATCATTTCCAAAAGCTCATCATTGCTCACATGCTCCGTCCAAGATATCCGCAGTATCCTTCTGTAGAACCACATTTCAGTTGCTTCAAGATTTTCGTTCGTCTTGAATGAACAAATTTAACTAATAATCATCTCTTTTGTCAGCTCCTCCATGCAGACCTCGGCTGAAACGCAAGAGATGAAAAAAATCGTGTCACCAACCAGACAGACGTCACAAAGAGCTAGCAAAACCCATGAATATCCGGCTGTAGATTTTCGGTCACGTTAATCCAAGCATTATAAATCTATAGAAACTGCTGTGACCACAAAGTGAGGGGTTAGTTTATATATTGATTGTAATATGGAACTGAACCCCCACTTTATATCCAGTATGCTTCTGTCGAACCACATTTCAGTTGCTTCAAGTCTCTCCTTCATCTTTGATGATATTGTCCAGCATTTACTGCCATATTGAAGAACTGACAACACATAGCAATCCAGTACTCTCTTCTTTGTTTCGAGTGAAATTGTCCTGTTTCTTAATACTCTTCTCAGCTCCAGGAATGCATCCTTGTGCTTTTTGATTTCAGGAATATAAATCTATAGAAACTTCTGTGACCATAAAGTGAGGGGTCATTTTATATATTGAATGTAATATGGAGCTGAACCCCCACTTTATATCCAGTATGCTTCTGTAGAACCACATTTCAGCTGCTTCAAATTTTTCTTTCATCTTGAATGAACAAATTTAACTAATAATCATCTCTTTTGTCAGCTCCGCCATGCAGGCCTCGGCTGAAACGCAAGAGATGAAAAAAATCGTGTCACCAACCAGACAGACTTCACAAAGAGCCAGCAAAACCCATTAATATCTGGTCCTACATTTTCGGTCACGTTAACCCAAACATTTGACCTCTGAGTATTTTTAATTTAGACCCAGTGGAGCTGCACTGAGAGTCTGTTAGAGTCGACAGGACAGAGGAGAGGCTGATCCAACATTTTCACAGTCATATTAACCTTTACATTTGGCCTCCTCGCACTCTTAAACTTACGGCCAAAGTAATGTCGAGCATGGTCAGTACCTAGATGGGGGACCTCTTGGAAATGTCAGGTGATGTATGCTTGGATGTGCGGATAGTGTAATGGATAATGACGCGGAATTGTTAATCGGAGAGCCGAGTTCTATATCCCGTTGGGTTCATTATATTCACTTGCATGCAAATACCCTTGCAAAATGTATGAATCTACCTATTCTTCTCCCAACTATGGTTTAATTAATAAGAAAAAAAAATACTAAATATAAAATGCTTTCTGGTTTTAAGTGGCCTAAAATAGTTAATGAGGAATAGAAAATGAATAAATCAGTCAAACAATTATAAAATGCCTTGTTTAATCCTTATGGGCCTGCTTGAAAAGGGAAACTGATCGCGTACCAGCAAGACTTGGCCTCTGAGGACTCGATTGTGGGGACACGCTGAGTGGAGTGGCTGTGCTTGTACCAGCAAGGCTCTGCTCTTCACAGAGTCGGAAAGATATAGGAATATCTGGCCAAACATTTTCCCAATCGTGGTAACAAAAACACTTGGTGTTTGAGCACTCTTGATTTAAACTCTGCGGAGACACAAAGAGAGGAGAGGCCGTTCTTGTACCAACAAGGCTTGACTCCTCACAGAGTCGGTAAAATCCCACTTGTGTCTTTGTATCTCTCTTGTAGAACTATTACGAGTGGGGTTTCATTGGGAAGGGTACCAGCAAGCATGCCCACAAGACCAAGGACCCGCTGATGGTTGCTATCAGGAACGTATTAGAAGCCGCACTGAGGCTGTAATCGAAGCTGCAGGAAGTTTTTCTCGTCTGAATCCATCCTGCTCATAAAGAAATCTACCATCGGGACAAAATCCAACAGAGAATCTGTAATGTGATCGATACCGACTCAGCATCACGACTGCAGTCGCTCTCTCACCGACGTGACGTGGCTTCCCTTTGCCTCTTCTACAAATATTTTCACTGATTCTGCTCCAATTAACTTACCTGACAGTATGAATGAATGACACTATGCATGAATTTACACGAGCTACTCGACTAGCAACTAGGTCCCACCCTGTTATAGTGAAACCGATAAAATGTAACCGCAATTTCTACTCTAACAGTTTCTTTTCTCGCACTTCTCGCCTGTGGAATTCCTTTCCATATACTTGCTTCTCCAGCAATTTAAATGTAAGGTCAATAAACATCTCCTATCACACTAACTCGCATCCTTTCTCTCAAGCTTTTTTATTCCATCCACTCCACCCACATTACACTACTATTCTCATCCGTCTATTACCCTCCTTCTGACATCCCGTACCGTCGTCATCGTCTTTGCGGCCATTGGCCGAGATAGAACTCACTGCACCCCTCTAGTATTCCCTGTGCATTTGGACCCTGGCGCAATTTGTAGCGAAATTTATAATATTGCCAAATAGCTGAATACTTGATACTTCCCCAGGGCTACCAAAGGAACACTGACATTTTCGTCTTGCGGCCATTGGCCGAGATAGAACTCACTGCACCTTTCCAGTATTCCCTGTGTATTTGGATCCTGGCGCAATTTATAGCGAAATTCATAATCTTACCAAATAGCTGAATACTTGATGCTTCACCAGGGCTACCAAGGGTGTTTTTATTGTGACACCAACACTAGATGTGTTGCCTCCAGGCCCCAACCCGTTATTTAACCCATAACTGGATGGATGTTACGGATTAATACCTTTCACAAGCGTACTCGTGCTTAAGTGAATGAAGGGTACTCAACTGGAATTCGAACTCGGCTCACTGATTTCTCTTCCCGAGCCGATATCCTCTGCACCAAAACGCACATCCGTCACTATACGTTTACAGCACCTGGTATTCCCATCTAAGTACTGACCAGGCTCACGTTGTTTAACTTCGGTGATCGAACGAGAACCGGTGTATTCAATGTTATATGCTTACGGCATATCACGTTGAATAAGTACGTAAGCATCCCTTGTAACTAAACCCTCTTTCTCATAACTTTCCTCCTATATAAAACCCTGCGCAACACTGACAGTAAAATTGCCTTGCTTGGGGTGAAATGATAAAAAAAAATGTATATACATACAAGAAACGTAATAAGTATAACAAATGTAGGTAAAAAATTCATTACAATTATTTTTAATGCTATATAAGATGAGTACCTCAAATTGAAATAATGTTTTCAAAAATCTGAAAAACATCTAAACTTATTTATAAGTGGAACTTTGTCTATGTGTGTGTGTGTGTGTGTGTGTGCCTCTGTGTGTGTGTGTGTGTGTGTGTGTGTGTGTGTGTCCGTTACCTATAGACTCCAAAACGGTTAAACCGATTTTCTTGAAAGTTTACACAGTTGTACTATAAGCGTCTGCGAGTGTTCCTAGCTAGGTTTTGTATCGAGGTACCCCGATAAATATGGATAATCGAAAAAATCGTGTTATAGAAGGAGTGGTCCGATTTAAATCAAATTTGATACACACATAGACAAAGACATAGGAAATGATATTCAGAAGTTTCAAGGTTGCAGTTCTTACAATAGTGCAGAAAATCGATAATGTATATATATAAAAAAGGCAAGATGTTTGTGTGTGTGTGTGTGTCTGTTTATCTGTCTGAATGTCCTTCATACAAATCCTCAATTTTTATCCGATTCTCACCAAACTTCACACAAATATTCTTTAGGCTGAGTCTGAGCTCCAGGACCATGGATTAGTTTTAAAGCTTTCATTACACCCGAGCAAAGGGGGGGGGGGCTATACTGCTAGTTAAAAATAATCAAAGGATGAGAGTGAAAGAGTAAAAATAAATATGAATTGTCAACATATCTGATAGTACTCAGAGTTTTGCAATTATAGTAACTAATCAGCATCGGGTTTCTTAGTAAAACTTTTGCGATGAACTCTCTCTCCGAATATATATATATATATATATATATATATATATATATATATATATATATACAGTGGATAAAAGCATAGGTTAGATATAGTACTTTTGACCAAAACAGTTGTGAGTTCAATAATTGACTACAGCAGAAGTAAGCAAAAAAAAAAAAAATCTTGAAAAGTTTAATTAAAAGTAGATATTAGATCCTGAGACATCTAGAAGAGACATGATTCGATGAACTAGAACAATCTTCCCCGGTAAACAAGGTACGACACCCGGAGCGTACAACGGTCGAAGCGTTGTGAATATGGCAATAAATATGAGGACACAGTCCGAACAATGTAAATAGTGTAAATAATTACAATACCTCATCTCAGAAATATAGACAGATATTGAAGGTGAATATGGCAACAAAGATGAGAACAACAGTCCAAACAATGTAAATAGTGTAAATAATTACAATACCTCATCTCAGAAATATAGACAGATATTGAAGGTGAATATGGCAACAAAGATGAGGACAACAGTCCAAACAATGTAAATAGTGTAAATAATTACAATACCTCATCTCAGAAATATAGACAGATATTGAAGGTGAATATGGCAACAAAGATGAGGACAACAGTCCAAACAATGTAAATAGTGTAAATAATTACAATACCTCATCTCAGAAATATAGACAGATATTGAAGGTGAATATGGCAACAAAGATGAGGACAACAGTCCGAACAATGTAAATAGTGTAAATAATTACAATACCTCATCTCAGAAATATAGGCAGATATTGAAGGTGAATATGGCAACAAAGATGAGGACAACAGTCCAAACAATGTAAATAGTGTAAATAATTACAATACCTCATCTCAGAAATATAGACAGATATTGAAGGTGAATATGGCAACAAAGATGAGGACAACAGTCCGAACAATGTAAATAGTGTAAATAATTACAATACCTCATCTCAGAAATATAGACAGATATTGAATGTGAATATGGCAACAAAGATGAGGACAACAGTCCAAACAATGTAAATAGCGTAAATAATTACAATACCTCATCTCAGAAATATAGACAGATATTGAATGTGAATATGGCAACAAAGATGAGGACAACAGTCCGAACAATGTAAATAGTGTAAATAATTACAATACCTCATCTGAGAAATATAGACAGATATTGAATGTGAATATGGCAACAAAGATGAGGACAACAGTCCAAACAATGTAAATAGTGTAAATAATTACAATACCTCATCTCAGAAATATAGACCGATGTTGAAGGTGAATATGACAACAAAGATGAGGACAACAGTCCAAACAATGTAAATAGTGTAAATAATTACAATACCTCATCTCAGAAATATAGTCCCTCCTTCTTTCTTTCTTTCTTTCTTTCTTTCTTTCTTTCTGGTAATTTTGTTTCTCGTTTATTTCATTATTTTCTTACTTTTATGATATTATTTTTTAAAATTTTTTTTATGGTATTATTTTTCTTTATTTTTTAATTTTTTCATTCTTTTTGGGTATAATTGTACGTTTAATTATATTATTATTCGTTATTTCTGTTTTCTTTTTGTTTCTTTTCTTTGTTTCTTTTTTCGTTTACATTATATTTTTATAGCAGTATATTTCTTTCTTTTTCTTTTTCTCTTTTAATGGTAGTATTTTTTCTTTTAGAAGACTAGCAGTATAGCCCGGCGTTGCTCGGGTGTAATTAAAATTTTAAAACTAATCCATGGTCCTGGAGCTCAGACTCAGCCTAAAGAATATTTGGTGAGAATTGGATAAAAATTGTGGATTTGTATAAAGGACATAGAGACAGATAAACAGACACACAGACAAATATCTTGCCTTTTGTATATATAGATATATTGTCGATTTTCTGCACTATTGTAAGAACTGCAACCTTGAAACTTCTGAATATCGTTTCTTATGTCTTTGCCTATGAGTGTATTATATTTGATTAAAATCGGACCACTCCTTCTATAACCCGATTTTTTGATTATCGATTTTCGATATTTATCGGGGATACCTCACTACAAAACCTAGCTAAGAACACTCGCAGACGCTTATAGTACAACTGTGTAAATTTTCAAGAAAATCGGTTCAGCCGTTTCGGAGTCTATAGGTAACGGATACACACACACAGGCACACACTCACAGACAAAGTTCCATTTATAAATAAGTTTAGATTATTTTTATTTATTTATTTGTTTTTCTTTCTTTCTTTTTTGTAATATTTTTTCTTTCCTGTTTCTTTTTCTTTCTTTTTTTCTGTTGTGTTTTTTCTTTCTTTTATTGTGATATTTTATTTCACTTTTTAAATGTGTTCCTTTTATAATATTTATGATATTATTTTTTTTCTTTTTCCTTTATGGCTGTATTTTTATTCTTTCTTCCTTTCTTTTTCACGCTTTCATTTTTCTTATTTGTTTCTTTTATTCTATAATATATTTTAAGTATTTTTACGTCGGTCTTAAGACAGAGGTACTACATTTGGTCGCGTTCGTTTGTTTCTTTTTCTATCCATGGTAAAAATACATCTAGAGCCAATATTAACTGTCAAGGATGTGTGGCCTCACGACTGGAATGAACTGATTAGATTTGGGGTTCGATCCGATACGGGATAAAGTTTTAGGGTTAGTTTTCCATTTTCTTTTACTAATATTTTTCGTACGTTTCACATGCCAAATACTGGATTACCTCCCCTAGATTGATTTTCGTCATTACATTTTCTGAACGCACTATTTTTTGCACGAAAATATAATTATTTATAATATAAATTTAATATTTATTATCCAGATGCACAAAAATAAAATAAAAAAAAATAAAAAAATGGTCAAGTTCATTGCAGTTAGCAGTTATTGATATTTTTAAAAAATATTTTCCCCCAAGCAAGGCGGTACCGCCACTGATGCGCAGGGGGCTAAATAAGAGAGTAAACGTTTAGGCAGGAGGAGAGTGAAGAGAAAGACGAACCAGTTACGAGGGGGGGGGTAGGGAAAGAGCAAGAGAAGGATGGGAACACAGGTGTAAAGACAGTTGCAGAGGTAGAGAGATAGAAAAAGAACAAGATACAGGGGTGATGTAGAAAGGACAAGGGAAAGACTGGAATCAAGTGGATAAGGGATGGGAATTGACATTGCATTTCAATTCCTGGAGGTTATAGCCGTCAGGAAAGCAAGTATACGTAATAATAATCTCTTGCTAATCACTAAGATCACGTCGGAATTGCCTTGGCGGAGGTTTGCGGTCTATGGGTTTTTTTTTCTTTTCTTCTGTCTTTCTTAGTTTTATGACATTATTTTTCTTTCTTATGTGGTAGTATTTTTTTTCATTCCCCACACCCTTTTCATAAAATAACTTTATGGGAATAGTCATTATCTATTTGGAAATTTTGGAGCCCACGGCTCTTGCCAGAAATTAGGCGCGAATTTATATTTTTCAAATCACATCGTCTATTTGCTTTCATATGGCCATTTTTTCGTTTCCTTGTTTCTGTCTTTTCTTATTCTCATTGACCCAACCGTGAGAAATCCGTTGCAGAATACACGCAAGGAAAAAAGCCCCACGTGTTCTTTTTCAGCAAATAGAGAAAAAAGCAGAGGTCAATTAGGGCTTTTCGTTCCCCTTGATTCCCGTCTCATTGACCGACATCACTTTGCTTAACCGGGCGAAATGTGATATTGACGTCCCCATTATCTACGGTTGACCATAATAAAAGCCTTCAAAAGAAGATGATTTTATGGGTTTCCTTTAGGTGAGAAGTTGAATGTACAAGATTTTTTTATAATCGACTCACTCCAAGTAAAATAGTACTGCCACTGGTGCACAGGGGGTTACATAACAGACGAGTGAAGAGAAAGGGGAACAGGTCACAGTACGTGTCTGAGAATGGGTAAGAGAAGGATTAGGACACTGGAGTAAAGAGATCTGCGTGAGAGTAGAGCGTAAAGGAGGAAGAAGTACTAGGTGTCTAGGAGCGTATGAGAGTCAAGGAGAGAAGAGATGACGAACCAGTTACAGGTGGTGTCAGAGAAAGGGCAAGAGAAGGATGTGAACACAGGTGTGAAGACAGTTGCGGAGGTAGAGAGAAAGGAAAAGAACAAGATATACGGACTGATGGGGAGAGAGAGAGAGAGAGAGAGAGAGTGAAGAGAAAGACGAACCAGTTACAAAGATTGTCAGAGAAAGGGCAAGAGAAGGATGGGAACACAGGTGTGAAGAGAGTTATGAAGGCAGAGAGAAATGAAAAGAACAAGATACACTGTGTGATGTGGAAAGAGCTGGAGTTAAGGGGATAAGAGATGGGAATTGACTTTGCATTTAAATTCATGGAGGTTATAGCTGTCAGGAAAGCAAGTAGACGGGACTAAAGACAAAGGCAAACCAGCTACAGGGGGAGAAAGAGAAAGGGCAAGAGGAGGATGGGAACACAGGTGTGAAGACAGTTGCGGAGGTAGAGAGAAAGAAAAAGAACAAGATACACGGGGTGATGTAGAAAGAACTGGAGTCAAGTGGATAATAGATGGGTATTGACATTGCATTTAAATTCCTGGAGGTTGTATCCGTCAGGAGAGCAATATCTAAACTTATTTATAAATGGAACTTTGTCTGTGTGTGTGTGTAGGTATGTGTGCGTGTATCTGTGTGTGTGTGTCCGTTACCTATAGACTCCGAAACGGCTGAACCGATTTTCTTGAAAATTTACACAGGTGTACTATAAGCGTCTGCGAGTGTTCTTAGCTAGGTTTTGCATTGAGGTATCCCCGAAAATCGATTATCAAAAAAATCGGGTTATAGAAGGAGTGGTCCGATTTTAATCAAATTTGATACACTCATAGACAAACACATAAGAAACGATATTCAGAAGTTTCAAGGTTGCAGTTCTTACAATAATGCAGAAAATCGATAATATATATATATATATATATATATATATAAAAGGCAAGATGTTTTTGTGTGTGTCTGTTTATCTGCCTGTATGTCTGTATTTTTTTCAGCTCTTTTATTTTAGTTTTTGCTTCGGGTTTGGCTCTAAGTAGGTATAATTGTAGTTCTTAGTCTCAGCCATGATACCATTTACTCAGAGGACCAATTTAGCCTCCAAAATTCAGTTTACGACGAAAAAACACATTTGATATCGATACCAGGAAATCAAAATTTGACTTACATCCATTCATTTTTTTTTTCAGTCTATGGATTCGCATTAACTGTAAATAACTATTGCTTTTTAGTCTTTCGTGCTAACGTCCAAAGAGTCTGAGCTCCAGGACCATGGATTAGTTATTAGCTAGTACAGAATAATAATCTCTTGTTAATCACTAAGATCACGTCGGAATTGCCTTGGCGGAGGTTTGCGGTCTTTGGTTTCCTTTTGTTATTATTTCTTCTGTCTTTCTTAGTTTTATGACATTATTTTTCTTTCTTATGTGCTGGTATTTTTTTTTCATTACTCATACCCTTTTCATAAAATAACTTTATGGGAATAGTCATTATTTATTTGGAATTTTGGGGGCCTACGGGAAATTTGGCGGGAAGTGAGATAATAGAAGATGAGGGAGTAGAAGTTGCGGTTACATTTGATTTTCATTGTACAAGAGTGGGACCTAGTTGCTAGTCTAGTAGCTCGAGTAAATTCGGGCAGATGGGACACCAGGGAGCTAAGCTCGTCAAAGCAGAAGCCATTAAAGTTTTTGGAGAAGAGACAGAAGGATGCCACATCTTGTCGGTGAGAAAGTGATATGGCCCGGAAAGGGATATATATATATATATATATATATATATATATATATATATATATATATATATATATTATTCAAAGTAGCTAAACGGTTTTGGCAAATGTAACCGGGTACCGATATGTTCCAGAAAGGGATATATATATATATATTATTTGAATAACCAAGTGGTTTTGGCAAATATAACTGGGTACCGAGTTATAATTCCAGTTGAATTCCTTGCATTCACTTACGCACAAATACCCTTGGGGAAGGTACTAATCCGTCTCTTCCTTCCAGTTATGGGTTAAATAATAGGACAAACTGGTTTCTATAGCCTTGGCTGGTAACCAGTTTACTGCAGAAACAAATAGCAAAACTACTTCGAGATAATATTCTGCCCAGTCAGTCATGTCTCTGTCGAGACATGATCACCCAAAGCGTGTATCACGTATGGCACTTAACTGACTGAATTGGGTAGGACAATCTAGCAAGTAGCAGTAATGAACGGTACTCGTCGTAGTCGTATGCTCTATGCTGAGGCGTATTAATAGGCGTAGACCTATAGCCGTGGCTTACGGCCATATCACGTTGACTACACCATTTCTTGACTACACCGAAGTTAAGCAACGTTGAGCTTGGTCAATACTTAGATGGGTGACCGCTTGGGAATACCAGGTGCTGTAAGCATTTAGTGACGGATGTGCGTTGTGGTGCAGTGGATATCGGCTCGGAAAGAGAAATCGGTAAGCCGAGTTCGAATTCTAGTTGAATATCCTGCATTCACTTAAGCACTGGTACCCTTGGGAAAGGTATTAATCCGTCCCTTCCCTCCAGTTATAGGTTAAATAACAGGGTAGGACTTGGGGACCCTGCTCTGAAAAAAAAAAATAAATAAATAAAAATAACATATCCCAATGAATCTTGATACTGGAAATGAAAAAAGTATTACTAGACACAAACGTATATTAAAACAACAATAAATTCTTGAAAGAAAAAGGTTTTACCAACGATGAATAAAATAAAATTTAGTTGGCCATAAATGACCCGCCGCGGTTGATATGCCATAAAACAAAAACAACCAACTAACATATAGCCGTAGACCTATCTCCGTCCTCGCTTTAGTCTGTATTTATGGCTGACACCAGCCAATCATATTAGTCTGAGGAGGAACCAAGGTGCATGCATATTCATTACATCAGAAAGTAACTGGAACAGATCTGCCAGATACGGATCGACTATATTGCAGATTCGTTTTTGATTTCTGTCGAGAACCCAAAGATGAATAGCAAGGACACCCGACCAGATATGACAGCAGTATTCAATGCACAAGCAGATGGTAGATTTGTATATGTGCAAGATGAACTCAGACGAGAAAAAATTTTCTTGATGGCAGAGAAAAATAACCGTATGCTGAGATTGATAAGATCTACAATATATAGATAATATTTAATTGTTAATTATTGTTCTTAATATCTTATTTTGCATAATAAGGTCAGGAATGAATGCAAACATAAGTGAGCTAATAAGTCCCAATGAGAAATATAGAGTAAAAAAACAAATAGCAAAACTACTTCGAGATAATATTCTGCCCAGTCAGTCATGTCTCTGTCGAGACATGATCGCCCAAAGCGTGTATGGCACTTAACTGACTGAACCGGGTAGGACAATCTAGCAAGTAGCCGTAATGGACCGGTACTCGTCGTTGTCGTATGCAGCATGCTGAGACGTAGGCTTATGCAATAAGCGTAGTCAACAGACGTAGACCAATATACCTAGACCTATCTCCTTCCTCGCTTTAGTCTGTATTTATGGCTGACACCAGCCAATCATATTAGTCTGAGGAGGAACCAAGGTGTATGCATATTCATTACATAAGAAAGTAACTGGAATCGATCTGCCAGATAGGGATCGACTATATTGCAGATTCGTTTTTGATTTCTGTCGAGAACCTAAAGATGAATAGCAAGGACACCCGACCAGATATGACAGCAATATTCAATGCATGGAGGGATGGTAGATTTGTATATGTGCAAGATGAACTCAAACGAGAAAAAATCTTCTTGACCGCAGAGAAAAATAACCGTATACTGAGATTGATAAGATCTACAATATATAGATAATATTTAATTGTTAATTATTGTTCTTAATATCTTATTTTGCATAATAAGGTCAGGAATGAATGCAAACATAATAGAGCTAATAGGGCTATTGCCTTGGTTCCCAATCAGGGGTCCATGAACCCCTAGGGTGTCCATGAAAGAATTTCAAGAGGTCGAAAAATTCTGAAACAACTACAAAAGTCCCATTGAGAAATATAAAGTAAAATACTTTTTTTTTTCAATAAATAAAGTTTCATTCACTTCAGTTTTGGTATTTTTAGTGTTTTTTTTTTTCAAACTTGTGTTTCATTTATACAATTTTAGGATTTTTTTATTCACACATTCGCTCGTAAGCTCAAAAATAAAGCCAGTTTTATAAAGATGGTTTTTGTGTACAATACCTACAACTATAAGAACGTTAACATAACATTTTTACGAGGTGTTTTACTTAAATAAAGGAGGGCTGAATGAAATGTTTTTTGATTTTATATGAGTAAATTTAAAGCTTAATCAGCATAATAACGCAGGGCATTTATATTTTTTACAGAAAAATCTTTCTTTTTTTTTCGCTTGTCTCGATTGTGCTGGACCAGATAGACCCATTTCGCAAGTGTTTACGTTCGTAAACTTTACGAACTTTTGGGACAACCTAATACTTAAATAAAGAAGGGCTGAATGAAATGTTTTTTGAATTTAAGTTTAAAGCTTAATCAGCATAATAACGGCATTTGACATGAATATGTATTTTTTTACAGAAAACTTTTTTTTTTTTTTTTTTGCTGGTGTAACTTATTCCGTTGTAGGGGTCCACAGGGGGTCCACAAGTGACTGGAAAAGGGGAAACGGGACAAGAAAGGTTGGGAACCACTGGGCTATTGTATGTATAATGGAACTGAACTACCTATGATTTTACAATAAGAATTATTTTTTATAATCGTGTGGCCCCAAGCAAGGCATTTTACTGCCACTGTTGTGCAGGGGGTTACATAGGAGGAATGTTATGTGAAAGAGTGACAGGTTATAAAGGTGTCAAGAAGAGAGTATGAGAAGGAAGAGAATACTGATGAGAGTGTGGTGGACGGAGAAAAAAGCATGAGAGAGAGAGATGATGTATGTTAGTGAGACAGGGGATGATTATTGACTTTACATTTGAATTCCTGAAGATTGTAGCTGTCGGGAAAGCAATTAAGCGGAAGGGAATTCCACAGGCGGGAAGTGCGAGAAAAGAAGCTGATGGAGTAGAATTTGCGTTTACAATTTATCGGTTTCACAGTAAAAGGGTGGGACCTAGTTACTAATCTTGTGGCTCGAGGAAATTCATATACGAGAGCTAAGTTCATCGGAGCAGAAGCCGTATGCATCGAAAATTGAAAAAAATGATTGTCAGTGGTCAGAAATTGATACATGCATTCAAACAGTTAAGTGCCATACGTGATACACGCTTGGGCGATCATGTCTCGAAAGAGACATGACTGACTGGGTAGAAGATTATCCCGCAGTAGGTTGCCATTGCTTTCTGCGGTAGACTGGTTGCCGCCCAAGGCTATAGAACCCAATCTGTTCTGCTATTTAAACCCATAACTGGAAGGAAGAGACGGATTAATACCTTTCCCAAGGGTATTTGCGCGTAAGTGAATGCAATGAATTCGGCTGGAATTCGAACTCGGCTCCCCGATTTCTCGTTCCGAGCCGATATCCAATGCACCACAACACACATCCGATACATGCATTACTAATAAAATAAAGCAATTGCATGTATAATGGGAATACATTGCTAATGATTTTACCATCGGAAAATACTGGAAATCAGGAAGAAAGACATGGTCATGGGTCATTAATGAATTCAGTCAGTACTGATAAAAGAGCTATTCTATTTATAATGGGAATAGATTGCTAATGATTATAATATAAAATTAAGAAGAAAGGTATTGTCAGTGGTCAGGAATAAATGCAAGCTTTACTGATAGAATAGGGGTATTATATGCATAATGGAAATGCATTGCTAATGATTTCAGTATAGGAAAGCACTGAGAATCAGGATGAAAGGGATTGTCAGTGGTCACGAATGAATGCAAGCATTACTGATAGAATAAGGCTATTACTTGTATAATGGAAATGAATTGCTAATAATTTCACTATAAAATCTACTGAAAACAAGGAAGAGAGGTATTGTCAGTGGTCAGGAATGAAGGCAAGCAATATTGATAGAATAAGTCTATTATATGTGTAATGGGGATGCATTGCTGATTATTTATATACTGTAAATTATATATATATATATATATGATTATTTATATACTATAGGAATGCATTCGAAATCAGTAATATGCTTATGGGAATTCTTGATGTCTGATGATCTATTTGTTCAATGAATTTGCATGCATTCTAATTGCAAATATCATTAAAAATTAATTAAATTTTATACATATAACCTACCTCTTCTATCTGGAATACTTGCCAGTTTTTATATAAAACGGATCGACTAATGCAGGTCTTGAAAGGGTATCTAAACTTTGTGCACCATCAGTAATATCAGAATAACCGGATTAAAAAAAATCTGAATATATATATATATATATATATATATATATATATATATATATATATATATTGTCATCCGCAGACAGATCTGTTTCGCTGTATCACAGCTCATCAGTATGGTTACTAGCAGTATAGGCCGGCATTGCTCGGGTGTAATGAAAGCTTTAAAACTAATCAGTGTCCTGGAGCTCAGACTCTTTGGACGTTGGCGCGAAAAACATAGGTTGTTGAAAGGTTGTTCTCGAAGCTGCAGAACTTACTAAAATGAATGGATGTAAGTCAAATTTTGATTTCCGGTATCGATGTCAAATACATTTTCCGTTGCAAATTGAAATTTGAAGGCTAAATAAGTCCTCTGAGTAAATGGTATCATGGCTGAGACTAAGAACTACAATTATACCTAATTAGAGCAAAACCCGAAGCAAAAACCAAAAATAAAAGGGCTGAAAGCCTGATTTTGATCAGATCCGATAGGATATTGGGTTATCGATTTCCAATATCGGAGTCAAATAAGTCATCCAAGAATAAACTAACCTAAGTCCATGAAAACTTATCTTACCCATCGGGAGTAAAATTAGAGAAAATGAGCCATATTGATGGCTGAAACTCGGTTTTTGATCAGATTCGATAGAATATCGGAGGTATGTATTTTCGATATCGAGTAAAATGAGTCGTCTGAGAAAATCTACTCATGTTTGAGAGTGAAAAATATAATTTCACCAAGTTAGAGCAAATTCTGTAGCAAAACCCACGATAAATGGGCTGAAATCCTGCTCTTGATCAGACCTTATCAGATATCAGAGTATCGATTTCTAATATCGGAAGAAAATTGGAAAAAATACGTAGCCCATGACATGACCGGAAGCCTAAAAAATAATTGTATTAAGTTTGGTGAGAATCGGATAAAAATTGTGGATCTGTATAAAGGACATACAGACAGACAAAAACACACACAAACACCTTGCCTTTTATTTATATATATATTACGGAAATTAAGGAAATTGGTTATAAACAACTGACAATTTGAACAATATTTTTGGTCGATACATGTATTTAAGTAGATATTTTGTTTATAATCAAACAGTATTACATATTTATTTCCACCGGTTATTTACGATAAATGTTTGTTACGAAAATGTTTGTCATTCGGCAAGATTCGAACCTGCGACCCCAATCCCTATAGGGTAAACCACCAATTGATTTTGGTGCGTCTTAGACCTCTCGACCACGAATGACGATCTGTCTAAACGAAGTCAAATTAAATTGTGTTATAGGCTTAATAATGTTCAAACAAATAATTTCAATAATATATATAATCATTTCACCCCAAGCAAGGCATTCCACTGCCACTATAGCGCAGGGGGTTACATAGGGGAAGACGCTGACAGAGCGATTATACATAGGAAGTGTCAGAAGAAGGGTGATAGACGAGTAAGGAGGTAGATAGGAAGAGTGTTTGAGAGAATGGGTGCGAGTTATTGTATTATGAGGTGTCTGTTGACCTTACATTTAAACTCCTGGAGATTGTAGCTGCCGGAGAAACAAGTATATGGAAGGGAATTCTACAGGCGGGAAATGCGAGAAAAGAAGCTGTTGGAGTAGAAATTGCGGTTACATTTCATCGGTTTCACTGGAAAAGAGTGGGACCTAGTTGCTAATCTAGTATCTCGTGCAAATTCGTACCTAGGGGGCACCAGTAATCTTAGTTCACCTGAGCAGAAGTATTTATAGAAGAGGCACAGGGAAGCCACGTCACGCCGGTGAGAGAGTGACTGCAGCCGGTCTGCCAAGTCGGTATCGATCACATTACAGATTCTCCGTTGCATTTTGTCAAGAACCCCGAGGAGAATAGCAGGGGCACCCGACCAGATGTGGCAGCAGTTATGTATATATAAAATAAAATAAAATGGGATCTTTACCGGAATATTTCAATAATATATATATATATATATATATATATATATATATATATATATATATATGAAATAAAACGGGATCTTTACCGGAATATTTCAATATATATATATATATATATGTATATATATGAAATAAAACGGGATCTTTACCGGAATATTTCAATTTATCGATTAGTTGAATTGCACATTGACGAGGCTTGTTGTCACTTGATCTCGGTCCTGCTGGGTAAAACTAGATTTCTTTGATTCTTTGTTGTTTCGCCTTTGCAGTTTTGTCCTCTCGTGTCAGGTGACTCGTGTCAAAATACGTCGCAGTCGGATAAACTGTGCTTTGTGATTCCCAACTTAATTACCACTTCGCTTCAAAGATAATTTTGCCAGGCCAAGGAAAGCAAATAAATAAATAAATAAATAAATAATACGGAAGAGGGATATCTTCCCAAGTACTAACTTTACAATAGGTGAGATTTTAACAAAACCTACATTAACGTTATATATATATATATATATATATATATATATATATATATATATATATTAAAAAAGGATGAATTCAAAGATGTTGAATGGCCATTTCGATATGAAGATCCCCACGGGGACAACACATCACCTCAGCATTCTGTTGCTGAGGTGATGTGTTGTCCCCCGTGGGGATCTTCATATCGAAATGGCCATTCAACATCTTTGAATTAATCCTTTTTTAATATATATTTGCTCTGTAATATTTTATTACATGGAGCTCTCTTCTTGTATCATTTTTTAATATTAAAATAAAATTTTTAATA